>CM041779.1:49358965-49716589 GCA_023374045.1 Limonium bicolor | reverse complement strand
TTCTCTCCACTAATGCCGCGACATCGCTCTTGCCAAATTCATCGGCCACTGCTAGCTCTTCATTCTCCTCCACTACAACACCAACAAACACGATTTTGTCTAAGATCTTAGGAACAATCGCCACCGCCTTTTGCACTCCACCAGCAGAAAAGGGCGATCAGTAGGACACCAGCAGCACCAACAACTTCTTCCTTAAAAGCGCGCGTGGCGCTAGCGGCAGTGGAAGAGGACACAATGCTGGTTGATGATTTTACCTAGACCTGGCAATTTGGATCGATGGGTCGGGTTGATATCAAACCTAACCCAACCCATTTAAAATATCATTAACTCATTCCAAACTAAAAATGGATGGATCTAAAAATCTTGACCATAACCCACCCGTTTAAATTCCTTTAACCCTAACCCAACCCACCCAACCCATTTTTTAAGAATACAATAAATTAGATGGATTAAGAGTATAAATTAGTTTAGATGTAATCTTTGCTTGATCGACCCAACTTTAAACGAATTCCATGTTATGCGAAAAATCTAAAGTATTGCACCAATTTCTCATGAATAGAATAACTCGCACTTTTTCCATAAGTTTATTTTTATCAATCTGAGCCATAACTCTACCTCTGTTGGGAAGGAATCCTATCTAGACATGCACATGATCTTAATGCCCTTAATAAAAAAAAGGGAGCAAAAGAAAAATCTTCATTATGCATTAGAGAAATATACTAAAGACCAATCTTTTAAAATAAGAAATTATTTATAAACTAATTGCTCTAAGCCTCAAACTATGACTGATAGTTTTAAAATAATTACATCCATTTAAATAAGTGCTCATGTTTGAGAAAGGTACAATCACAATCACTTAATCATTAATAACAGCTGAGGAACTTTTATGCAACACACTCTCCGCATTGTTGGCTTCATAATTCGCTAGAGGTCTATAATCAAGATCTTACAACAAAATATATATCACCTATTTGTTCACCCTTCTAGATAATATAAACATATCTATATAATGTCAGTGAGAATAAGAAAATCAAACCTTGGGTGAAAAACGGTGTAGAGAATAAAGATGGATGTGAGTCTGCAAGACGAGAGCCTTAGGGTTTTTCAACATTATGTTAACGTCTGGTTAGGCCCTTTATTTGATATGCAGCTGGTTAGGTCGTTTGCATAGTTAAGATTGTGTGATATTATTAAAGGTTGGATAGTCCAACTACACTTGGGTTTAAGGCTAAGGTATAGTTTGATCTGAAAATGATATATACATGTAAATTAATATTTTTTAATATTACAAATATATTTTCGGGTTTCAGGTTGGGTCATGGGTTTAGATCTTTACCCTAACCCAACCCACAAAATTAGCTTATTACCCTAACCCAACCCAAAAAATAATTGGGGTCAATAATCAAGACCCTAACCCACAAAAGTATGGGTTGGATTTCAGGTTGGGTCAAAATTGTTAGGTCTAATTTTACCATTGTTGATGTTCAAAGCTTGCAATTAAGACACAAAAAGCTATGTTCATGGGAGCGAAAGGGCAAGAAAACGAGGAAGCGAGAAGACAATAAATCAAGAGGCAAAAGCACACAAAAATGTTCTGAGAATATGAAAGTATAACCTTCTCTTTCCCTTTCCCTCATTTTAGCAACCAAGACCGAAAAGGCAACTCTACTCCAGACAGCCACCGGTTGCCATTCTTTTTGGCACTCCAATCGCAACCCTTCACGTGTCGCTATAGTGTACAAATCAATTCGGGCACTCAAACACTTTTGCATCCCGCGCCTCCCGTGTCCCGCGCCTCCCGTGTCAGTGTAATCATGAACAAACGAATGTTTCCACCCTTGGAACTCCAAAAGTCTCACCTCTTGGACATGTGTCAGCTCACTGTCCAATAGCAAGATCCAACCATTCATGCTCCAAGTTATCGCCACAAGGTTAAGGTTTCACTTCCAGCTTTTCCTTTGTCTAGAAGTAAAACCTGGGGTACTAGTCAGTGTATCATAGTAAAATTCTTTCTTTCACCTCGTTTTCTTTTATTATTTTAAATTCTTTATACACAAACAAATGGCATGCTAGGACATATACTAAGTTTAACTTCCTCATATTTTCTGCATAATAGAACTTGGGGGACTAATGTTGGCATGATATCTTCAAAGTATTTATTTCATGCCTAGAATCACCTTTATTGACTTCTTTCTTTATTTCCTGGCCGGCCAACCAGTTGGCACGATTAAATTCTTCCGAGTTTCCCGACCAAAAGTTGGCCTTTTGTGCAGAACTCCTGGTAGGGACTTCCCCGACCAGTTAGGCAGTGTCCACCCCGGACAAAATCGTAGTAGGACATGACCAAACACCCAAGAGTGTCCAGTCATGACCCTTTCTTTTTTTCATTGGGCCCGCTATCACCCTGCAGTCCCCCTACAAGAGTGATCGTCTTTTAAGTTACAACCACCTAGCGGATTTCCAGGGATACCTAAATTGAAATACCCTAGACTTAAATATGGTGATTAAATTATTCTAATATGGTATTTAAGGGCCTAATAGCGCCTAAAGAATATTGGTGAAGAAAATAAAACCAAAAGAAAAGAGAAAACGCGTAAAAGCACAAAACGTAAAAACGTGTGTTACGCAACCATAGGAGGTACGTGACCTCGACTAGGGTCCTAGATGGATTCCCAGGGCTTAATTATGCCTAAATAGTATGTAGAAATAATTCTCGAAGAAAATGAATCCGAATAGTGGATTAAAAATGCTAATGAAGCTTTAAAGCACGTTTTTTTAGAAAACCCGAAAATGTGAATTTAAGTGATTTAATTGACTCGTAAAAATTATAGTTGGTCATATAACTATAATTAAACATTAATTGAGGTCTAAGAACCATTAAAATTAAATAAACGAGAAAAATCCGGAAAACAGGCCCGGTTGGTGAATAGTGCCAAACCGGGAAGATTAGAAGTGTTTCTTGCAAAAAGACAGAAACACCCCTGCCCAATTAATATAAGGGGGCCAGTTTTTAGAGTGTTCCAGCACACTCCCTCTTCATTAATGATCTAGTTAATAAGTAGAAGAGAAAAGAAAATAAAAGTGAAAAGTAAAAAGGTACATAAGTTACCTTTTCTCTCTCTCTCCTCTCATTTCCTTCCCCACTCATGTACTGCTTCCTCTCTTTCTTCTCTCTCTTCTCTCTGCGATTTCTCTCTTCTTATCCCCCTTGCTGGAGATTTCAAGCTCCCTTCAATGGCTTCCTCACTTTCCTTGCTTGCCCAAGCTACACCAATGCTCCAAATCAAAAACATATCACATATTCTTGCTCCTCTCATCAAGGGCTACCTTTCCCTCTTTTAAAAATCCCAAATGGATGAAGTTGACCACCATGGATATAGCACCATTGAAGGAGAAAATCATATTTTCTTGAGCTAGAACATCTCCCCTTTATTTTAAGGTAAGAAAATTCAAATAAATCCCATCTGTTCTCCATTTTCCTTACCAGCCGGTTTTGGCTTCTCAAGAGGGTTTGTTTCTTGTTTTGTATGAGCCTTAATCCAAGCTTCAAAAGAGTAGTTGGAACCCTCCTTGATTCATGATTGAAATTCTCTTCTAGAGCTCCAAAGGTAAAGCCTAAATTTTATGTTTAAAGCCTCCTCTTGAATCCTAGGGTTCTTTCAATGTGTCTAAGTGTTTTTACTTAGTCTCATTCTCTCTTTGAATGGTAATTTAGAGTTCTTGGAAATTGATTTTCCCCTTGGCCAATTTGGGAATCAAGAGAAATGGAGAAGAGAAAGAAGATGAGAATTAGAAAGGAAATGCTCAGAAGCTTAAGTTAAAAAGCTTACCTTGGATGACCTTCTAATTGCTTTTAGAATTGTGGAATGGGAATTTTAAATGAATGAACCAAAAAATTGAGTTGAAAATGTGGTTTGTAGTTAGAAGAGGAATTTGTGAATCTATGTGTGTTTAAGAGCCTAAGAGCCAAGCATTTAAGGTTAATGCATTATATTATGATTGGTGAATTTGAGGATGAACTTGTGTGCTGGTAGAATCCCTTGTGGATTTGGTTAGTTTGAATTGTTATAGGTGAACAAGATGGTTCATTGGGCATGTTAGAAAAGTAAATGAACTATAGCAAAATTTGTGTAGAAACCTAAGGAGTTTTAGGTGTTGTTATGAGTGAAGAATGACTTAGGGTTAACTAGGTGTTGAAAGAAATTAATTTAGGTTAGTTAATCACCCTAGGATGTTGGTGGAAGGCTTAGATTAAGTTGAACAAAAATCTGTAGCAAAGTGTTGTTTAAGTGCCTTGGGAATTCTAGAGAAGGCTTAGAGTTTAGACTTTGAGAATGAGGTTTGAACTTGGGAAATGGAATTGTAAATGCCTAGGAAGGATATGGTATGGTCTAGGTGATTGCAAGAGAAACAATGGAGTTGGAGAATCGGTGAGCAAAGTGCAACTTAGGAAGTTAGGAGCTAAGTTGCAAATTGCAGAATTTTTGGAGAGGAAACTTGTAGAAATGAACAAGAATTGAGTGAAGAGTTTGACTCATGGTTTAAGGAGGTTTAGAGCATGTTTAAGGTGTTATAACATGTTTGGAAACATGTGGAATGATTAGGAAAAGATTGGGTAAGAATTGAGGTGGGATTAGAGTTCAAAAATTGTCAATTTCAACAGCTTCAGACTTGGTCTGGGTTTGTAAATAGGTACACAAACCTGGACCACCTTAAAAACTAGGCAGAAACTAGTCCCAGGGGTTGGTCCGGGTTTATAACCCCGAACACAAACCCAGACCTACAAGAAAATTAGGTAGAACGTTCATCCAGGGGTTGGACCGGGTTTACAACCTCAGACACAAACCCGGACCACCCAAAAAATGTCCTAGAAAGTGTTTTTAAGCAATCTAATGATGGGGAATTGAATGTTAATGATATTAGATGATGATTAGGACTTGTTGATGACATGTAAAGGTCATTAGGAGTATAAACAAGTGCTAGGTTGAATGAGGAAGTGATAACTCAAGATCACATGAACAAAGTTAAGAGTAACAGGATAACGGGGTTAAATACGGGTGTATCAATCGTTTACATACCGTATTGTCTTGATGTTAATATAGAAACCCTTGAAATGTTATCAGTGAATCGAGTTTAATCCGAGGAACGTAAGGTGACACGGTAGAGTAACCCCATGGTGAAAGGTATGGTTTTCTTGCAACTTGTGTCCTACCGAGTTTCACTTGGCTTGTGTGCCGACCTAACAAGATAAAAGAACAAAAATGTTTATTGCATTTGATATGTATATCGTGATGCATGTTGTTTGTGCTAACCATCCTTGTTTGATTGTATGGTCTAACTTAGTGTTGTAGACTGACTCATAAATGAGTAAAGTTTGGTTAGTGACTCGTAAAAAGAGTCGTCCCGTAAAATAATGTAAATGTGGAAAACACACGAAAGCTATCGGTTAGAAAATAACGATAATACAACCCTGTGAACTCACTAGAACGTGAGAGAGATGTACGGGATTAGTAATCTTCCGTTAACGGTTAGAGAACCGAGACGAAACGATCCACAAAATAATTGATAGTGGAAAGATGTAAAGAACCTCTAATAAGAGAACAATGGTAGTTCAAGATACGAACTCATGAGAAAAGTAAAAGAGATATAAGGGACCATCAAACTCCCTTCTAATGATGGTCGACATCCTATATGAGGATTCGACCTAGAATAAGAAAATGACCTGAATGTATAAGTATTCGAAATGTTGGGGCAACCCTTAAATCTGAGATACAAGAACTTGAAAAATTCCCTAAGCTATTAGAGGTCATCAAGAGCGGTGCTTCTAGGCTAATCTACGTAATTACATTATAACTCCGAGTGGAGAATTTGGAAATGTGAGAAGTCCGTTAGAGGTACGGACGTTTGTGAGAATAAGGAACTAAGAGAGTAGTTTCGGTTGCTAGTTGAACCTTCCCATAATGCTAGACCTAGTGTAGGGTCGAACCGAGGAAGTAAGACTAGTGCTTGAAAGCCCGGTGGTGAGTCTTGTGAATGTCTCTGCCCGGAGGTCATGAGTATTAACTTAAGAATTATTCAAGAGATGAATAAATGAGGAAGCAAGAACTAGACCTGTAGCGTCTGTAAATCTAAGAGAGAATGATTAAGGTTATCCAAGAGAATGGATAGGATAATGAATAAAATGATTACAGCATTAGTGAGGTAGAAACCCTCAAGGCCTAAGAGTAAGTTAGAGTATGCTAACAACCTTGATGTGTTTAGTTAGTGACTGTATTCTATGTTTGAATACTGATTGTGAATGCGAGCATGATGTATGTTTATTGCTCTTCATATTATGATTTAAATAAAATCAATCGCATGCTTAGACGAGAATTAGTTGGGTGCGACCCGGTAGTACCAAGTTGCACGACTACCATACCAGCAAAGGTGTTGAGCCCCTTTAGGGTCATCCATTACATTTCAGGTACATTGGAGCTGATTAACGTTCGAGAGTAGGACGGGGATTGTTGCTATTGCTGGGTAGTTTGATTCATTTATATTGTAAATGGTTTATCGTAGACCGAATGTTTATCGGCAAGTGGAGGATTGTATAGACTCGGTAGTATAGCATTGAATGTGAGAAGTATAGAATTGAATTGAGGATTGTATTTGTATTTGACTCGGTTAAGGAATGAAATGTAATTGTATTGTATTGAATACTCGGTGTTCTGGTCCATTAGACCGATATGGTATTATGTTAGGCTTGTTAGTCATGTGGGTGGCTAACGACATTGTTTCACCCATCATGTGTATTGAGATTTCCGCTGCAGAGTAAGGATGGATGGTACAGTTTAAGAGTTAATGTCGTGATTAGCGGTAGGGGTGTTACGAATAGAATCCACGCACAAATAAATGATAGATTTTATCTATTTCTCGTTACTTCTGACAATTGGGATATCTGTGTTGGCTAGATAATGTTATATCCCTAGCCTTTTTCTATAAACATCTTTTGTAATTAATTGAAAAGGGCATCATCTACGACCCAAAAAAGCTCTTGCACTCTCTTTCTCTCCTTAAATAGTAAAACTTATGTCAACCCTCTGTGGACTAGGTCTTTTATGGGTAAGCCACATAAATCATCTGTGTTCTTACTTTTTGTCCTCGCACTTAAATCCGATCTCACGAACAAGGAGTTAATCTAAACCCAACCACATTATACTTGAACAATAACCACCTCGAGTTTAAAAACTGAACAATCAATATTATAAGTTAAATGAAATACCACAGTTTAGTTAGACTGATGTATCTTATTAAGAAAATGGAAGACAATGAAATAATTTAGTATTAGAAGTTGAATAAAATACAACATCCTTGTGAGACTGATGTATTCATTGAGTAGATGGACCATAATGAAAAAAATGAACTTGAGTTTGAAAAGCAAATAACCAGTGCTAGAAGTAGAACAAAATACCATATTCTTGTTAGACTAGTGTAGTTCATTGAGAAGATGGACAATAATGAAAAAAATGAACAACTTGAATTTAAATAAAGAACAACCTGAGTTTAAAAATGAACATCTAGTATTAGAATTTGAAAAATATCACATTATTGTTAGACTAACCTATTTCATTGAGAAAATGGACAATAATGGAAATAAGAGGATTGATTCAAAATGAACAACCGGTTTTAGAAGTGAAACAAATGACCAAATTCTTGTGAGGCTGGGTGTATTTCATTAAGAAATTGGCCTATAGTGGAAAAATGAACAACTAATGTTAAAAGTTGAATAAACTACCACATACTTGTTAGAATGGTGTATTTCATTTAGAAATGGAAAACAACAGCAAAACTGTAATCACCTTCATTACCAAAATTAAAAATATTGAACAATCATAATCAACAGCTGGATATATAACATGACAATTTCGAGTTGAACAACTTTCATATAGTAATGAGCAACTATAATATTATAGGACCGATTTCTATAAGATTTTATATCATTATTCTAACAATTTGTAGAAATACGGTAAGCCCTATATATGTCGTCATTGTGCAAAAACATCTAAATAAACTAAGTTTTTATTGTTACTAAAAAAGGAACACAAATGACTTCCCCACGTCACTTAGTTATTTTTCTAATCGTTGGTCTTGATCTCCAAAGTTTCTAAAAATTTCTCCTTTTTTCTTATTTGATGAATGCAACACCAACTTGATTGCATATTTTGTCATAATCTGATTCAGCATTGGTTTTAAAAAAATGCAATGAATGGTTAGAAACGATAAACATGTAGATCATAAGATTTAATCAGTTAGGGCTTTGTACAATAAACAATGTCCATTTCGAAACTGAACAATCTAATATCAGAATGAATCATTATATCCTTAAAAAACTTGCATCTCAAACGAATCTGTTTTAGTAAACAATTTTCAAAGATAAAATAGACAGCAACAGTAAAACAATGAATAATTCCTATAAAATTATGAACAAACATCTAGGAACGATTGATGGAGTTAGAGACAAAACCGAGATAGGGTTTAAAATTAAATGCAATATCCAGAAACAGAGATGGAGACGAAAACAAAAGTCCGAAGCGTAGCAGACACAAACTGTTGTTGGGCTGAATCTCCCTTCGGCAGTGTATGGAAGAGGGCCCAACTGTGCTGGGCTAACTACATATGAGTGTAGGTGATATAACCTCCCGGGGCTAAGGTGGGCTGAAGACATAGAAACGTCCCCTAGTATAAGCTCTGTATGGAACTGCGTTCTGGATTTTAATTAAGCCCAAAACGACCCCAGTTGAAACCTTGACTTTCTTCTTGCCTCCGTCTCCTTCCTGCTTTTTTCTCGCTCGGACGAAACTGATTGTCTTCACAGACCAGCAAAATTGTCAGCAGGATAAGGAGATGGACATGGTTAAGGGTTGGTGTTTAGCTATGCCCAAGGTGGAACTACATGCCCACCTCAACGGCTGTTTCAGAGACTCAACCATAACGTAGTGGACCTTTTTCCTCTTTTTTATCCTATCTATTTTCAATTCTCATAATTGTGCCAATATATGTCTAGATTGAAACTACGAATTGTGATAACTTGGTTTGGGTTGAAGGGCTCAATGGTATGGGGTTTTCTCTGCTTGCTTGCAGGGAGCTTGCCAGACATTTGGACGACAAGGGCATTATAGCTTTCTCCGAGTTTGCACAAGCTATTTCTAATAGTAATTTCTTTATCCCTCCAACCAATATTGATAGTTTATCTGAATCTGGCTGTGTGGTTCATGTAATAAACTCTCATCTAATTAGACAAGTGATCGCTAGTTTGACGATTTTTTCCTGCCGATTCCCAATTAACTTTTTTTTTTGTTACTTGCTGTCTTTGTGTATTGGATTGAAAATTAGTGTGCTTAGGAAGTGAGAGCAGAGAAATTTTAACCTTGAACTTCCTCAAAAAACCCGTAAACAGCTAGGACCGGTGCTCTTCTGTAGCCTACGTACTGTTGTTTATTTTTTTGTTTCGGTTTGAAGGATTTATTTATGGTCAAATTGGCATCTTTCCCTTCTGCAAACAGTAACCTGGCATCTTATCTGCGAAAATGAAGTGGTTATAATTGTTCATCCCTGTGATGAGTTGCTTAGTTATACCCCCTTGATTTTACTAAATGGCGAATTAATCAAGGCTAAGAGCATATTATCTTTTCATTTGTTAATGATCTGATCTTTGGTAATCCGTCTCGTCATTGTTGAAACAAAGAGTAGAAACCGGGTCTGGTTGAAACTAGTGTTTGCTTTCATATATATTTTAGGATGGTGGTAGGTTTTGTATTATGAAATATTTGGAGTGCTCTTAAACCCTTTGAACTTCATAACCAGGTGATCGATCTCTGCATGAGGTGTTCAAGTTATTTGATTTGATCCGCATAATTACGACTGACCACAAGACCTTGACAAGAATTGCCAAAGAAGTATATATCCATTTTCTCCATCTTGGTCGGGATGCTACTTCTGTCCTTTGAGCTGTTTAACCAAAAATCTTAATTGTGCTGTATTTTTCTTTTCCTTTGTTAATGTTGGAGAGAAGTAGGTTGTTGAAGATTTCGCAGCTGAAAATGTTTTGTATGTGGAGCTAAGAACTACTCCAAAGGTAAAAGATTCAAGTGGTGGCGTTTGATTATTGTTAGTACATGATACATGGGTTTGATTTAGGTAATTAAAGGATAGAGTTTAATCTTTTGGTTTTTTTTTTAATATTTACATGCAGGAGAATAAATCAGTAGGAATGACCAAACGACATCATACATGACGCAGTGATTGATGGTCTGAGAGCTGTGGACAATGTTGATGTTGATTTTCCATTTAGTAATGCTGGGTTGATGAGGAAATCGGATTCTGTTGTTATAACTAACAATTGCATGAACACTAGGAAAAAGATTTTCGTGCGACTACTTCTTAGTATCGATAGGCGAGAATCAACCGCATCTGCTATGGAAACTGTATGTATGATGACAATTACCCCTCAAAAAATTGACGAAAGCCTGCTTGTTGTCCTGTGATTGTGGATTTCCCTTGGTGTAATTTATTGGAAACAGCTGATTCTGTTGATGCATACCAGGTCAAACTTGCTTTAGCGATGAGAGATGAAGGGGTTGTGGGAATTGATCTATCTGGAAATCCAGCTGTTGGAGAATGGTATTGCTCTAAAGTTTCAAAGAGTACCTTGTGCTCAGAAGAGAAGATGAGAGTTATTTTTCTTGTGCATGTAGATTTTTGTATATATAAAAAGAGAGATATTTGAATACAAATGGCAAGATGAGTGTAATCTTCATTCATTTGGGCTCTCTTATTGAACAGGGCAACATTTTTACCAGCTCTGAGATATGCTAGAGAGCAAGGTCTTCGTATCTCTCTCCATTGTGGAGAGGTATGTGATGCTGCTTTCAATTGGGACCGTAAGAAAAAAAAATCGAGGTCTTATGTTTTTTCCTGCAAAAAGTGTTATGGTTAGGGATATCTCTGACCATACTTAATACCTAGTGAAGTTTAGGTACCTAACCAGGGGGAAATACACTCAATGCTGGATTTTCGGCCAGAGAGAATTGGCCATGCTTGTTACTTGGAAGAGGAAGCATGGAGAAAGCTCAAAGCTTCAGATATCCCAGTTCAGTCTCTCTTATTTGATAAGAAGCGTACAAGTCAGATGCAATTTTATCTGATTTTCTTGCTATGATGCTGGACATTCCATCAAGATTGAGCTTGTATAATATGTTATTAATCTGATTTGTTGCTGTCTGTCTTGTTTGGCAGGTTGAAATATGCATGACTTCGAACATCAAGACTACTACTGTTGCAGCCTTTGATGTTCACCATTTTGGTTAGCTTTTTATTCCGACCATCTTCCCTCTTATTGTTTATACTACAAATATATATATATACTTACATCCATTGTTTTCGTTTCTCTTACCAGCTGATCTATATACCGCGAATCATCCAATAATATTGTGTACTGATGATACGGGGATTTTTTCAACCACACTGTCCAGAGAATACTCCATAGCTGCCTCCACATTTGGTAGGCGTTGTTCTTCCTCTTACTCTATGATCGATTATCAGTCATGAACTTTGCGTCTTATCCCTAAGTTCATTTTTCCTGTGAAGGCCTTGGTCAAAAGAAACTGTTTCAGCTGTCAAGGGACTCGATTAAGTTTATATTTGCTGATGATCGAGTAGTCCAGGAACTGACAGAGTTATTCGATGCTGCTGCCCATGGATATCTCAATTGATGGGTTTGACAGGGACATTTTTCTGTCTGTGGATTTTACTAAATATAAGCATCTGCTGTGAAGCAACCCTCAAAACAAGGAGATAAATCGACAGAATGAAGACGAAAGAAATCATCCTATTATTAACAATCTCGCTTCCTCTTTGAAGATCCGCCTTAATTTAATTGTAAATCAATGTGTTGTGACGAAAACGATTGTTGTAAACCATCTTTTGCATTTTAGTCACTTTTAAAACGGCTGATTTTGTATTTACGTTTTGAGTCCTTTAGTCCCGATTGAATGGTCCTTTCCGGAATGAATGTTCTTTGGAATTTCGATTTCTAACCATCAGGCACTTGGGATGGTTTGGGGCATTCAATAGTGTGTTGTTAATGATGAAGAAAAGGAAAGTGTGGTTGTCCTGAATCACAGAGATGCTTTAGCATTTCAACAATGCATCAAAGATGTGATATCAATGATATGATGTTACATGGGAGTTGTTTTTAGAGAACATATATATTTTTTTCGAAAATCACGAACTTCCATTCATAAGCTTTCATTACAATCCTAAGTCATCATATCAACTGGCCAAGGGGAGATGTCAAGAGCCTAAATCGAAGAGGATACTACTATAATCAACTAAGGTCAACATGGGTTGTACACACTTTGATTAACGTAAAACTAATATCAACTAGTAGTTAACTAATAGTAAAAAACGACAGAAGATAACAACGATAACTAACGTTGACAACAAAAAAGACCACATGTCACATGGAGATGTAACAACAAATTCTCATAATATTGGTTGTTCATGGTGAGGAACAGTGGTCGAATAGGACTCATGCAACTTGGATGAAGACCAAAGAAGATCCAGCACCTTCACTGCTCCAAAACCCTCTTGTTCTGCTGAAGGAGACTGAAATCGATGGCGCCGAGATCCAGCCCACCCACATGCAATGAATTATCCCCATAATCAGACATGGAGATGAGTACTCCAGCCCACCGATCGATTGAAAACAGGGCAGCGAATAGACTCCATCGACAATGAAAGAACAAAAGAACAATTGCCACTTGCAACCTCAAATCGGTGGTCAGCATTCAATTCAATGTAAGGGAGGCAATAGATTAAATCTGAAAAAGTGCTCCATGACTAAATCCCCATGAAGGAGTGGGCGTGACAATTTCCAAAGATTCTCATCCGCTCTCTCACTCCATCTTCTTCTCATCCGCACAGATTGAACAAAACCAGAAGAGAGCAACAAATCTCGATATGGAGGCGGGAAATTGAGTGAATGAATCCGCAAAACAAAGAGTTGAGCTCTGCATGTGCACCGCGCTGCTCAAAAGCAACTTAAAGACAGCATGTGGAGGAACGACACTGTGAAAACTTAAATTGAAAATTAAACTAAGAGACAATATAGAAAAGAACGGGAGATGAGGACAAACAAAAGAAGAAGAAGAAAAAACCATCTGAAAATGGGGCCTAGTAGAATTAAGAGATAGATATTTGTTCCATGAATAGTGTATTGTCTTGTATTGAATGTATAGTTACAAAAACTATTTATAGTAGGTTACAGGGGCACTTATGTACATTCTACTGGACTGGATCATTGTAATGGGCCTTGTACACATGGGCCAATATCCCCCCGCAAGTCCAGAGCTCTAAACAAAAGTGGGAGTTTGGACTTGATTACCGAAAACTTTAGTTTGTCCAGTGCTTTAGTAAAAATATCGGCCACCTGGGAGTGAGAAGGAACAAAGCTAATTTGTAAAGACCCATTCTTGACACGCTCTCTGACAAAAAATAATCTATGTCTATGTGTTTTGCACGACTGTGCAAGACTGCGTTTGAAGCCAGATTGAGAGCTCAATGTTATCACAGTGGAGAATGGGCGGTGACCTAAGGTAGATGCCGAGTTCGGAGAAGAGCTGTTGCAGCCAAATAGCCTCGGAGGTGGCAACCGCCAGAGACTTGAACTCGGCTTCAGTGGAACTCTTCGCCACGGTTCGTTGCTTGCGAGATTTCCAGGAGAGAAGGTGCGACCCGAGGAAGATGCAAAACCCAGAAGTAGATTTCCGATCGAAGAGTGAACCTGCCCACTCGGCGTCTGAGAAGATGTGGAGATCTCCCATGGGCTTCGCAGAAAAGAACAAACCTTGGTTGACGGTAAGTTTCAGGTAACGAAGAACCCTCTTTACACCTTGCCAATGAATTTCCTGTGGGTTTTGCATGTACTGACTCAATTTATTGACTACAAATTGAATATCCGGTCATGTAAACCCTAAGTAGTGTAAACCACCGATGATACTGCGATATTTGTGAGGGTCATGAAAAATTGGGGATTCTGGGTTGTCTTGAACAGTGGTGGTGGGCATGGGAGTATTTGTAGGTTTGCATGTGGAGAGGTTAGCCCGAGAGAGGAGATCTTTGATGTAATGACTCTGACTTAGGGTTGGTCCAGAAGGGGTTCTGTGAACTGAAATACCAAGGAAGTGAGAGAGATTTCCCAGATCTTTAATGGGGAACTCTCGAGCAATACAAGAAATAAGTTGGGAGAGAAGAGTCGGACTAGAACCCGTAACAACTATATCATCCACATAAACCAAGATAAAAACTTTCTGACCATTAGTGTTGTGGATGAATAGGGATGAGTCAGAGAGTGAGGGACTGAACCCAATCTAGGAACTCAACCTGGAAAACCATGCCCTTGTGCTCTGCTTTAAACCATAGAGAGCCTTATTTAGGCAGCAAATGTGATGAGGAAAATCTTTGTGAACAAAACCACTTGGTTGCTTGATGTATACTTTCTTATCAAGTGTGCCATGAAGAAAAGCGTTATCTATGTCAATTTGTCCAATAGGCCACCCATAGGAAGTAGCAATAGACAAAACAAGCCTGATTGTAGAAGCCTTAACCACGGGACTGTAGATTGTAGGTCTCAGTAAAGTCCACACCAAGAGACTGATTATAACCCCAGGCAACTAACCTTGCCTTTTGTCTCTCCAAAGTCCTATCAGATTTTCTTTTAGTTTTCAGAACCCATTTGGTCCCCAAAAGATTCATATTCTCTTTTAAAGGAACAAGAGTCCAAGTCTTATTTTGTTGTAGAGCATCAAACTCTCTCTGATGGCCTCACGCCATTCAGGAAACTTCATGGCCTTAGTAAAACAAGGTTCCTCAGAATAGGTTCTGTGACAGTAGTGTTCAACCAGTTAATTGTGCCATCAGTCCTAACCAAGGGTTTAAGAGAATGTTTTTGTGACCTTGTGGTCATTCGAGGAGCTGGGGGTAGAGGATCAGGGGAGGGAGTTGGTGATGAAGGGATGAGATTTTTAGAGGTAAAAGTAGGAGAGGGAATTGATGTAGTAGGTTCTGTAATAGGGGTGTGATCTGTGGGATGATTGAGTTCTGTAGTGGAGTTAGGAGCTGCTGTAGATGAGGGTGAAGAGGGATCAAATAAAGGCTGAACTGTAGTGGGATTAGGTAGTAATGGAGGTAGAGAAGAGGGTTGTAGAACAGGTATTTACAGATTGACAAGAGTGCTAAAAGGGGTGTAAAGGAGACAAAAGCAGTAGACTTTGTAAAGAGAAATAGGGTTTCTTGAAAGGTAACATCACGGGAAATGTATTTTCTGTGAGTCGGTAGGTGAAGGCATGTGTAACTTGTAGAATGAGAATCATAGCCCAGGAAAAGACACTCTTGAGTGTGGAAGGATAATTTATGAGTGTTGTAAGGTCATAGATTGGGGTAGCAAGCACAGCCAAACACCTTTAACACTGTGAGATCAGGGTCTTTTTGAAAGAGTTTTGATATAGGGTAGTGTAGAACAACACCTTAGTGGGGATGTGGTTAATTAAGAAAACAATAGTAGCAAAAGCATAAGTCTAGTATGTGAGAGAGATAGAGGCTTGAAATAGCAAACACAAACCCATGTTGACAACATGTTTAATCCTTCCTCTCCACCGCACCATTCTGCTGGTGGAGTGAGGACAAGTAAAACGGTGAGTAATTCTTCTTTCCTGCAGAATAGGAGTTAGGGCTTCCCCCCCCCCCCCCCCCCCCACCATTTGTTTGAATTACCTTAATCTCTGTTTGGAATTGTGATTTCACCATAGTGCAAAAGGTAGATAAAACCTTGTATGTGTCAGACTTGGCATGCAAAGGAAAACACCAAAGATACTTTGAATAATCATCAACAACCAGAAGGAAATAACCAAACCCATCAACAGACTTGTAATGAGCAGGTCCCTACAAATCCAAGTATAGCAGTTCAAAGAAGTCTTAGACACCAAGGGTGAGGGGGAATGGGAAGGGACTGGGTTGTACCAGCACAACAGGTTGTGCACAGTTCAACCTTAACAACCTTAGAAACTGGTAAATTAAAATTATTCAAAGCCATAGCAGTAATACTAGGAGAGGGGTGCCCAAGTCTCATGTGCCAAACATTAGATGGAGCGCGGTAGAGTAGTTGATCTGTGGTGATGTGGCAGTGGTAGTAGGAAAGTAGAACTTCATCTCTAACCTCCCTCTTTGACTGTAGTCTTGGTTGTAAGAAATAAACATTCAAGTAGTCAATGTTATATTGTTAGACTCAAAAATACTGAGTTATCTTTATAAACTGTTTCATAGAGATAAGATGTCTTTGGAGAGTAGGAGTGTGTAAAACATTGCTCAAAATGAAAGGTTTATCAGCCAATTGAATAGAAGTTGTACCCTGATTAACGATGGGCAGCTGAGATCCATCACCCAAAACAACAGAATCAGTGCATATATACTCAGAAGATGACAGGTTTAGCTTAGATAAATCATTAAAAAAATGATTAGTTGCCCCAATATCTGCAATCCAGTCAGAAAAAGAGACTTTCCCTGTAGAATTAGCAGACATAGTAGTAGGAGGAATAGGCTGGTAGGCATGATTAAAACGATGATAATATTGTTTGGCCACGTGGCCTCGCTTCTCACAAATCTGGCACTTGGACAAGTGTTAGGAGTTCCATTAAAAGAACATTAGACTATCCCCCAGAGGAATAAGACTGGTTTCTGCCTCTTCCTCGATTTGAGGAATTTCCTCGAGCACCTTAGAGCGGTTAAAGGAGTGATTTGCTTTACCTCTGCCATAGTAGTAGTTGAATTAACAGAAATTTGTGAGGTAGTCTTTTGCAGGTTATGACCAACCAGGCCTCACCATAGTAGAGGAAGTGGAGCAACTGACTCTGATCACAGGCCTCAGATCGAGTGAGTATGTTTGCCACTATAGAAGAGTACTCAGAAGGCAACCCCCATAAAAGGTAACACTGAAATTCATGATTGGGAACATTGTGCCCAGTAATAGCAAGGCAGACAACTAAATTCTTGGCTCTGTTAAAGTATGGATCATGGTTTCTGTGGCTTGCTTCTCTAAGGATGTAAGTTGTAATAATAAACTACTTATCTGAGCATTGTTCTGAGATGTAAATGTGTTATGCAAATAAGACCAGATCCTGGCCGATGGTTCAAGACCAATCACTTGTGGGACTATACTATCACTTAGAAAGGTAAGAAGAATAGAGATGATCAGTTGATCCTGTTGGATCCATGCAAATACTCAGGATTCACGGCATTATTTACCATAACAGGACACTCATGAGTTCCATCAACGTACTTAAAGAGGTCATTACCTCTCAAAAAGGGAAGGATCATGCCCTTCCAGAGTCTAAAGTCATCCTGCTTAAGTTTTATCAAATTTGCGGCAGAAGATAGGATGGAATGAGATCCAATCGTGACTGATTGTGTGTTGGTGGTGATTGCAGGAACATTGGTGTTGTTGCCGGACGAGTTATTGGACTGATCGTTGGTGAAGGATCCAGAACTTCCGATGGGAGTAGCAGCCATTGAGAAGAGAATAAGTATTGAAGGAAGAACCTAGACGTCTCATACCATAGTAGAATTAAGAGATATATTTTGTTCGATGAATAAGTGTATTGTCTTCACTACTACAAATTTGATTTTTTACTACTGTTAAAAGACAACTGTTATGTGTTGTAGTAGCCTTTGATACAAAATAGGTATGTTAAGGAAAAAAAGAGTTGGATAAGACAACTGTTAAATTAGAAGTAGTCTATACCTACTTTAAGACAACCGTTAAATAAGAGGGGAGGAAAACACGGAAGTATAAGTGGAATTTTGCATAAAAGACTTATATACCCTTTAACTCTTTTTATGTTTCTGTCAGTATCCTAATTAGCCAAAACAAAGTCAGACAAATAATTCTTCTCTACGCATTCGATCTTCTCTCCTCTCGGTAGCGGCTTCAGACAATTTGTAACGACCCCAAAACCACCCTGGTTGAGAGACCGTTACATGCCGCGTGCTTATTACCTAAGACACGCAAGGCTACACTAGCGAATCCCAAAACTGAAAAAAATACCCCTTATTTAACAAGTAGCAATTACAATCGTTTACATAGTTTACAATAGCGGAAGCTAGTAAACACAAAAAAGGCCTCAAAGCCAAACATCTAAATACAAAACCAATTCCAAAACTAAAAGCAAAGGTCGAATCTTCAAACACGAACTAAGACCTGCAAATCAGACGGATATAGGGGTGAGCACAACTATTGCTCAGCAGGTGATAAACTTCATAAGCTGAGCACGCTGAGCACGCTCAACATAATCATCTGAACACACATTTATACTTATACGAAAGCACTTAGCCAGAGCAAAATCAGAGACAAAGCATTAGTCTTTCAAATAGATTGAAGTCTAAAACACAAGGAGCTAAGCGGTGGTTAGAACATACACTTAATAGTAGAAGGTAAATTGAAGCTGAAGCTTGACGAAATCAGAAGCTTAACAAACTCAAAAGCTTAAACACAATCAGAAGCTTAGCAAAATCAGAAGCTTAGCAAAATCCGGAACTTAGCAGAAGACAGTAAGCACACAGCAGACCGTCCAATCAAATACAGATAGAGCTCCAGACGAAGCAGAGCAATTACAAAATCAGAAATCCTCAACAGACAGGAAGCACACAGCAGCCTATCTGAGTTTGCAAACAGACAGAGCAGGCGAAAGTAGTACAAACAACAGAGGCGTTCAAAGGACAAAAAGCACATAGCAGTCTGTCAAAACACAGCAGAACAGAATCCGAACAGAAGTGGGACACTAGCATTCAAAGCATACAGACAGAACGGGTAAACAACCCGTGAACAGAACGAGGAAACCTCACTCGTAAACAGAACAGGTGGGAACCTGTGAACAGAACGGGGATACCACCCGTGAAACAGAAGGACGCCCTATGCAGCGCGCTACGAGATAGCTAAACCAGCCATCCACGTTTAGATACAGAGATACTAGGTCCCAAAACAGAAGCTTTCAGAGCAGATCAAAGCCTTATACAGAACAGAACAAATTCTTTATCAGACCAGAGCAGAAAGCATAAGCTTAATCGAAACAGAACAAAATTCTTTAATACAATCAAAAACAGAATTCACAAGCTGAAACAGAAGTCTTAAGCCAAGACCAATGAAATACGAAAGTCAAAACCAAAGTCAGAAGCTGAAACTCACTTTCAGAGCAAATAAGAGTTCAAAGGCTTATCGAAGATTTAAATATCAAATTACACATATACATGTGCTAAAACATATTTAAATAGTTATTACTCGAAAAGAGGAATCCAATGCCGCTAACGGCACTCAAAACGGAGCTCAGACAAAGAAGTTATGGTGAAAACCGTAGGGTGTCCGAACTTGTGTCTGGACGTTGAAGTTCGGACACAGGTCGATTTGAAAACAGAAGGGAAATTTCAGAGTGTCCGAACATCGAAGTTCAGACTGATGTTCGGACGTTTTACGAGAAAGTTTACGTGGAAGGTTCGACCTTGTGTCCGGACGTTGAAGTTCGGACACAAGTCGAACTAAGATCAGAAGAGAAACCAAGGGAGTGTCCGAACATCGAAGTTCGGGCAGATGTCCGGACATACCCCGAACTTTGAAAATCAGAAGGGCAAAACACACTGTCCGAACTTCAAAGCTCGGACGGAAGTTCGGACAGTGCGAAAACTGCAGTTTCCAGAAACGATTTTCACATAAATAGAACCACAAAACGATGCCAAAAAAAATGCAGCGCAACTCCAGAGTTGTTAAGCCATAACTATGGCAGTTTTTAGAAGGTCAAAACCAAGACAAATCAGACAGCAGATCGGTCACCAAACATAGAGCAATTTAACAACCCGAACTCTCAAATCAGAAGCACTCAGAGTTCACAAAACAGAAGGGAATCACAGAGGTAGATTCACCATTGTCAAAATATTACTTATATATCAAAATACGCAAAACAAATACAGATCCCACGGGGTTGTAACGCATCAAAACGCAAATCCGGAACACACACAAAATCACCACAAATCAGGAGACCAAACAAACATATATGGAAAACAACGGAACCAAAAAACCCCCGTGGGTGAACGCACACAACCGAATCCATCTACCACCTACCTCACATCCGAAGCTAAGTGATCTCTGCGGACTCTACAAAACGCCCTCCTCGAATTCCCACTCGAACGACAATTCCTCGAATTGAACCATTCCCAAATACAAAATCAAAATCAGAAAAGGGAAAGGAAAACTCAACAAAGAAGAGAACCCAAATTTACAAACCAAACCTGATTGACGACTGACAGACAAACAGAATTCCACTGGCGGATCTCTAGCAATCAATTTACAGGAAGGAGATTGAACGAGGGGAGAAGAGCAAAGGGAGGTTATGGAGAGCGAGGAAGAACCGTCGTGCGAGAGAACGTCAAGATAGTGGAAGGAGGAATTGATCGTGAAAAGAAATTTGAGAAAGCAGAGTTAGGAAATAATAAAATAAGAAATAAGTCCTTAACTCTTTAATTACTAACAGAATGCAAAAGGACATCTTTAGCCCTCCTTCCACAAGCTAACATATGACATTAGGAGAATGTCATAGACAATTTATATAAGATTACAAATAGCACAAACTCCCTTTGCGAATCAGAAAGGAAATAAAAAAAAATCTGGGGCATAACACAATTCCTCCTCAATCTCCCGTATGTCGAAACCCTAACCTCCTACATCCTACCGACTCGCCTCTCTTTCTGTGTGCGCATTCGATCTTCGCCTCTCTTTCTGTGGCTTTCAGACAATTCCAGCCAGAACACTGCACGGAGAGAGTATCTATTGCAAATTCAGCTGAGGCAGGAGCTTTGACATAATCGTAACAGTTAGGTATGGAGTCTCATAACCTGATTAACGTGTGTTGCTAGCTATTGGCATGTAGAACTTAATGGTATCTTCAATTTCAAGAAGAAACTGTGATGCTTGATAATGAAGAAATTAATGGTGTCTTCATCTTCAATTTCTGTCTGAATGTGTGGTGATTATAAACCACCTCGCAAGCATGTGAAGTGAGACATGATTTAGGTATTTGGTTTCAGCTTTTCTTCATGTGATTCACTTCTTGCAATAGGGTCTTTTTAACATAATCGACTGTGATGGTCTTATTGTGTCTAGTATCTACCGCCACTTGGTTTTTTTCTTCATGACACTACAGGGTTATAATATGGTAGTGTTCACATTTTTTGTTTTTCATAGTGCCCAAGACAACCTGATGGTACCATTGATTTTGGCTATTATGTGATGAGATTTATAAAGGAAATCATAGATCATAAACAAAGGACCATTCCTATAGATGTAAAATATTTTGTATGTTGTCTATTATATAGTTGTGTCTTTTATTTACCCTCATAAGAAATCTGTTGACCGTACCTTTATTTTACATGAACTCTACTTAACTGTTGTTTATTAATGTTTGCTTGCTGGGATTTAATTTTTTTTGGCTAATGGTTTCTCTTCTTTTTCTTCAACTTCTCCACTTCTACTTCACTTTCTAATCTTCAGAACCGCTCTTTACTTCTCAAAATAGAAAGTACATTTGTTTGGATTTGATTATTGTTGTTTTTTTTTACTGTGAAGATGAATCCCTTTTGTACTACTCTCTTGTTGATGACTTTAGTTCAGCTTAATGTATGCTCAATGCAATTGCCTTTGACTCGTTTCTGTTGTTGCCATGATTCATTTATTGCATTAATGTACATGGTTAAAATAATATTTTGTGCTCATGTCATCAGTTTTGATTACATTTTCAGCATATGTGCATGATCATATTTAGATGACTATATAAGTTGTTAGCTGTTTTTATTTTTTTTCTACAGTTTCTAAAGCTTTGGAGCTTATTCCATTTATCACTAGAATTTAATTATAATTTGAAGCTTCTAATATACATGTATACGCATATGAACTAATAGAATTTAGTATTGTTTTATGTAGTACTTTTACGGGTACAATGGTCGAGCATACAAGCAAGACGAGATTGATGTTATTCGAGAGCAGTGGGCATCATGTGTTCAAATGCAATTAGATTCAAACATGGAGTAGATTTTGCTACACATGGTGCTATTTTTCTTGACTTGAGAAAATGAGGATATATTGGATCATTTCTCTATGTGGGTTGGAGATTTGTGGATGTTGCTAAAGAGATTTGGATGTTGCTATAGAGATTTTGAATTATGAATGTTGTTTAGCAGATTTGAAACTATGAATGTTGGTAAACATATTTTGAACTATGAATGTTGTAATATTGATTCGGATTATGAATGTTGCTAGAGACAATTTGGATCTTTAAGTGTTGTTATGTGGGTTTATGAATATTATATGAAACTATGGGACCAAGTGTCGGACGGGTGACGAACTGAGATTTTTTACTCATGCAGATAGAAAAAAATTAAAGGCTGATTATCAGTCCATGACAAGGTGCCCGAAAGTATTTTTGGGCATGATGTTCAACTAAATCATGACCATTCAATCTTTAAAAATATATATGAACGGTTTAAATTTTAATATTTATATAGGGGTATAGATGTCAAAATTATTTTATAATTTTAGAAATAAATAAAAAAAAATATTCCCACCATCAATATTCTCACAGGTAATTTTTTTACCAAAATTGAAATAGATGGTGATAGATGTCAAATTTAATTTGTAATTTTGAAAATAAAGAAAAATAAAACATCCCCACAATCAATATTCCCACGATTTGAGGTTAAATTTTTTTACTGAAAAAGGAAGGTGATTGAAAAAAACGATCCCTCCTTTTCAACAAAAAAATTTATTTTAAAATAATGAATTAGAAATTCTCCTTAAAATTATATAAGAAAAAGAGTTAATTTATTTATTACTTAATACAAGATTACGAACAAACAAAAATAAATCACTCATTTATTTATAAATTGTATTGTCTAAATTTAAAATCTACACTATTATTAAACAACAAACTATACCTACATTTGAAACATTTATCATTTTACTTAAATATCTACACTTTTACTTAAATGTGGAATTAATAAAATCTACACTTCCACCGAACAATCTACACTTACATTTTAGAAAGAAAAAAAACAGCTCAAACAAAGAAAGAAAAAAATAGAAAGATTCATATTTTAAACAAATTGCTTAACAATAAGCAATTAAAAAATATTTTGACATGATTCTTTAAAATAAATATAAGAAGTTCACAAGTGAAGTTGCTAGGTGAGTTTATTTATTACTAACTAAAATCCACTGTTTGTAGAAATATAAAATCTACACTTTTATCAAACAAATATACACCTCATTTTTCAAAAATCTATCATTTTACTTAAATATCTACACTATTACTTAAAGAGAGAAATTATTATTATGTAAGATTAAATATTCCCCACGATTTAATTTGAAAAGAGAAGTAAACAATCTTTTTTTTAAATGAAGGTGCAGCTAATCTAATTAGAAAAAATTATAGATCCACATTGTAAACAAACAACTTAAATTAAAAAATTAGAATCTATTACACATCAACCCTTTACAAGTAAATATAAAAAAAATCAAAAATGATTTGATGGTTGTATTTATTTGTTACTCACTAAAATAATTTCGCTCTTTCACTTTACCTACACCTACGTACACTTTTAATTAAATAAGAAATTACTAAAATCTATACTCTATCAAACAAAGCTACATCTACACTACATTTTGAAAAATCTATCATTTTAATTAAATCAGAAATTAATAAAATCTACACTTCTATCAAACAAATATGCATTTGCATTTCTTTCAAATAAAACCATACACCATAAATTCTAATATAATCCCACATTTTAAGCAAACTAATTTTTTTAATTAAAACAAGATTGGGTTAATACTCACCTACATAAACTTTACTTAAAATCTCTAATCGTGTAGCACCTTCATATGCATCAAAGGATTGGATTTTGCCACTTTATTTAACGGTTTGAGGCGCTAGATTTCTTGATTTACATAGAAGCAATAGAGAACTTAACTCAATTGTCTAAAAAATACATTGGTCAACTTCTCTTTCAAAAAAAAAAACTTTTGTAAACTCCATATCCTATCAATTAGGGGAGTGGTTAATGAGGGTAGTGGTTAGTGGAAAAAAATTGTTATGATTGTAAAATTCTATTATAAAATTATTACTATTATTGATTGTTTTTCTATTTTACAAAACCAATTATTAAATAAATAAACTTATGTATGGTTGAGATTAATGTTTTAAAAAGTAAATATAATATGATGGTTAGAAATGGGTTGAGCATATGCCCAAAACTATATACACATGGGCATGGTCCCATGTTTGGTCCATGACCTCGACCGACGATGAACCAAGACCAAACTTTATTATTATTATTATTATTGCAAAAAATTATAGTTTTGATACACTGTCTGTGGCCTTAAACTGTTGCTCCTAGTACCCCGGACCAAGAGTCCGAACCATGGACAACTACTGAGGGCTTCATGGACCTCTTACAAGTTGGGGAGAGTAGTAGAGGTCGTTACTTTATGAGGGCTTCATGGACCTCTTACATGATTTGAGCTCTTAGAAGTGTCACCTTCATCTGCCGACTTCTTAGCTCCTCATACTATTTGGATTTGGGTGGGGAATGACCTTCAACTATGGGTGCTCACAGAAACCAGAACTATCAAACTGAAACTGAAACCGGAACCAATGAAATCAAAAAAGTAAACGTTTAATTACCCGGATCCAATCATTGATTTTACAAAATTTGGTTAACGATTGTTTAAGCCTTTTAAGTTTTTAATTTTTTGAGTTTAAGTATAAATCTATATGATTAATTATTAGATTTACCAAAATAAGTGTACAATTAGACGTTACATGTTAGAATTATACTAAAAACCGATAAATCTTACCAAAGTCGGCGGTTAACCAGTTAAATACTGCACCAAAATAAACCGTAAAAGTAAACTGTAAAATCGCATCGAAACCGATGGTTTATCTGATCACGGTTAACAACTTTGAATTGAATCGGTTATAGTTATCAAATTTGACTAACTGCCAATGCGGTTAATAGTTTATGAACACCCCTACCTTCAACCTTTTTGATGCTATCTTGTGTTCCTTCCTTACTACAACACGGTTTCACACGACTCAATATGATTGAGGGCCACCTTCTTGGAATATTGGGGGTTCTACCTTTTAGATTTTTGGGAGGGTTTTTGTGAAGAAAGAAAGATTTTGTGGAATCCATCTTGCGGATTTTTTCAACCTTGGAATGTTTTTGACCTTGGGAAGAGCTCCTTTTATATATCAAGGGTTGGTTATGTGGGTAAAAGTTGTTACGAGTCATAAAACTTCCATTACTTGCTCAATAGGCAAAAGTTGAAATACAATTTGAATATAGGTGGGGTAGGCACAAAATGATAAAAATTGATTTTTAGGAAGTACAAGCAATTTTTGATAAAGGAAACATTTCGAAGTGAAATTTTATCCAAAACCATTTAAAACGAATAAATAGTTAAAGTTGATTTTTCCTAATATTTCTTTTTGGGTTGGATCATAATATGATTTGATGTTTGGGTTAAATTTTATGGATTTTTAAATTGATAAACACATCTTTGAAAGATAAGTTGAATGAAAATCTAAAAACAAAATTTTAAAAGAATATTGCTAAAAGTATGTGAGATTTTGATATGACAATATGAATTTTTAGCTTAAGAATTATATATTTTCATTTGTTTGATAAATACAGAGTTTTAAAGGATTTTCAACTAATTAAAAGGGTTACCAAAATGAATTTTCAGAATCAAAATTGACTATAAAAATAAGAACTATGTTTTTGGCAAGAATAGGATTATAAATCCTTTTTTAAGGTGGCTGAGGATTTTATGAAATGGGAAAGCTAGAACAATGTCTGTTTACGCCAAAAATGGGCCGACTCTTTGCTTTGTTGTGACAGTGTGTGAGATTTTGACCATTTTTTCCTTGGCCTCATTTTGCACTTTTGGAGCTCTTTTGGGGTAAATTTTTGGTATAACACACAGGCACCACACAATTTTGTAGTGTTTTTGGTGGAATTTTTAATGAAATTTGTAAAGGGTTATGTCCTAATATGTTCTAGGCTATTGGTGATTGAAAGTTAAGGTTTTGACATGGGACTGAGGAAGATAGAAATAAAGTCAATTCATGGAGAACATGAAACATAGAAGGCAAAATGTTTTTTTAACCTAATGTACTATTGGGAACTAGTTAGGGAGGCAAAAGAGGTCGCATGTTCAAAGTTTCATGAGGCACTTACCTGATTGAGCTCTTAGTAGTGTCATCTTCGTTCGTCTTCAATTTGGATTCCAAGAGTGACTGGCCTCGAGATGTACCTTCTATGGGAGATAATCGTCGTGGTAGCCTTTCTTGTGGCTTCTCCAGCTTTCTAATGTGTGTTTTAGGTCTTGGGGAGAGCTCATTTTATAGGCCAAGGGTTGGTCATGAGGGTAAAAGTTGTTACGAGTTGTAAAATTTTATTTACTGGCTCAATATGAAAAAGATGAAGTAAAACCAAAGTGTGGATTGCAGATTTGGGCTGTCCTCTGGTGGCCCTTGACAATGGCCACTTTCTCGGAGTGGGTTAGGAATTTCAGCTTTAGGCACATCGTACTTGGAATGAAGCGGATGAAGTGAATGTCGGGACGTCCTAAGAAGGCGTTGTAGCCAGGGAGGTTGTTCGTCAAGAGGAATTCAATCCATTCCATGCGGCTAAGCTCTTCGTCTCTTAGTGTAACACCCCTATTTAACATATTTATAGCGGAAATAAAATACTAAAGGCGTACAGACCATCGGGTTCCAAACACCCGACACCAAACCTCACCAATTACAACTTAAAGATTACAATTGTCACGGCCTGAACCTCGAGAAAACTTAACAAAATAAAACAGAAATAAAACACATAAACTCTCCACAACACCTAATCCCATCCCAATCACTCGTTCTCTTCATGGCCACCTGTAAAGTAACTCGTACCTGCAAGATAAAACCAAGCAGCCCACCCCGAGAGGGGTGGGTCAGTTCCCTGGAATGGAACTGGTACGATCCTCCAAAAACCAACTTATAATACAACTCTTAAATAAATAATAGCTTGAAAGCAATCACTTAAACCACACAGAGGAGCAAGGCATTCCACAAATCACCAAATCAAGATAACGAGTTAAGAATAAAGATGAATAACAGAAAGGTAAAGTTAGTGAAACAAAACCACACCATGTGTTAGTGAACATCCAATGCCTTAGTTAACCCAATTCCCGTTAGGAGTAGAAAGACTCAGATAGTCGCAAAGGACTAGGAATGATAAGATAGATCCCAGAACCAATAACTCAAGAGTGGAATAATTCAACTGGGAGAGATGCCCCCACCGCCAAGTACGTCCTTTTAGGACAGGGGATATACAGCCCCTCACTGTCTACAACATCCCTTTTGGGACAGGGGATATACAACCCCTCACTGTCTACTACGTCCCTTTTGGGACAGGGGATATACAGCCCCTCACTGTTACCATTGAAGACGCGCGCACGTTGAAACAACAAAATCCAGCTCATGGATGAAACGATATCCAGAGTCAAAAGAAGAGTTTACCAAAATTGACCTTCTCCACATTCCCACTAGATCACTAACTACCCAGAGCAATACCAAAACACTCAGTCCTACAGAGTGCAGAAGCGTAAACCCTAAGCAGTTAATGTCTAACGGAATAACCAAATAGAAGGAACCAAAAACCATGTAAGTTTCACATTCAAGGCTCAGTTTGTCACACAAGCTGAGTTAGTCACACAACCATTTCCTTTTTAGAAATTCCACTTAGCACAATTAGTGTTTGTCAAAAACATCCTTTAAGTCTTGTTAGCAAAGCATAAGAGTACGAGAAATCGTACCTGGTATGTGAAGAACAATAAATAACTTGAATGAGTGATTCCCCAATAGTAACCTATAATTAGGTGTTCCAAGTGTCGATTAGTTAAGGGACCTATAAACCAAACAACCTCCTATTCTTACTGATCTGTAGTCCAGGTTTAGCATTATTCTCTCACAAGATTTGGGCTTGTTTTGTTAATTAAATCCTTTGCTAGGCCCATTTCGCTTAATTTGGAATGATTTAGGATTCAGCTCCGAGAGTGGCCCAACTCTCTTTGGATTGTTTAAGTGGGTTTTTGAGGTTCATAGACTTGGGCTCAGCAGGTTGGCCCAAGACCGTGTTACGTTTATGTTGTGTAATTAAACTCTTAAGTTAATAGTGACTATTTAATTACACACCGATTAAAACCTAAGGTTTAACATATATATATTCTACTTATTATAACTATCACAAGGAATGTTATTTCCCTCATCTATTTTAATGTATATTATATATATATATATATCTTTATGTATTAAGATTTATCCATAACATTTTTAGGAAATTTTATTGTATTTAATTATGTTTAATAACTTTTAGGCATAACCACAACCGATATACGGTTTATAAAATAAAGTGTTTCCCTTTATTTATTTAATATAATATATATATATAAGTATACCTGTATTAGAATTTAAATACATCCCTATGTAACTTATTATATTAAAACTATCTTTATTACTTCAACATTTATCTGCATTCCATGTATGTTTTATAAGGTATTTCTTTTACTACACCTTAGGATACTAGCTTCTATAGTATTATGTTAATATAAGTGTTGTTTTAATTAACTCCCTATTTCACCCTAAGTTACTATTTTATTCCCTTTTTATATAGGCGTAAATATATATATATATATATTCCTTAGTTTTAATTAAGAATATTAACTCCCATATAATATAATAAATAAAACGTAAAATAATTAAATTCCTTGATTTAACATAAGTTTCTACTTAAATAAGTACATATATACATATATGTAAATAATTTCACCTCTCTTAAAAGATATTACCAAAACATTTATAAACATACTGTTATAAAAATGTTAATTTAGTTTTCCTTATCTTTCCCAGCTTAAAAAGTTTATTAACAAACCATACTTTAATTTTTGGTTACATTAAAAACCATATATTATAAGTTATTCTTATGAAAAACTCATAAACACAATTTTTAAACCCTTTTACCATTGCCCAAAAATTCCCAAATTTAATATACAGTAACTATAACATTTTATACATATTATAAAAAATTTATTTCATAAAAATATCTTTTAAATTAACCAAATAATTCTAGAAAACCTGTAACTTGCAAAAATCATAACTTACGTTTAAAAACTCCAAAACCATAATAATTTACATCAAAATAAACTAGATTTAATAAGGAATCTATGGTTAAATTTCAAGTCAAAATACATTCGGGAAGGTATTTAAATTAACTCAACAAGTTAGGGTTATTTACTGGAATTTATAAAAACCTTAATTACTTAAATCTGAAACGTTTAATCTCGGCCGTCCAGATCTTTTAACCCGATCGGACGGACCCTGAATCCCCAGTTCTTCAGCGATTACAAAACCCGACTCGAGTACTAATTCGACAATTCCTCATAATCTACAGAACCAAATTGAGTGATTCTTGTTTCTATGGTTTCGAAATTCAATTCCGGTTCTAATGATACCAAATTCGCTAGCTAACATGCGGGATTCATCGGTTTTCGATTTCGGTTCGAAGTTAGGGTTTGGTTTGGGTTTCCGAATTCGAATCTCACAAATTCACTCAATCTAATGCGTAATTGATGCAATTGGAACATGGTATTGATCGATAATGTAAGGGCGATTAACAAGGTTGAAGGAATTTGAAGAAAACTTACTGGAATTGCTCGAATCGAAAGGTTTTGATTTCGGTTTCTGGAAAATTTCCCCCTTTACAACCCGACCGAGTAGCCTACTTTGCAACGCTATAATTTTCAGTATAGACCGAGTTAGAACTAGTTCTTGGGCTTAATCTAAAGAAGAAACTTAAATCTACACAATGATAGCAAGAACTCACCCTAACTTGCACTACACAGAAAGAAATTGAAGCTGGAAGTTTCGAGTTTACCTTGCGTTTTCTGGAAAGAAAACTATGAGTTTATGTGGTGACGAATCCGAAACTTTAGATACCTCATTCTTCCAAACGGTTGGGAATTGGCTTGGGTCATCAACATGAAAGTTGTAGAGGGATTAGAGCTCTTCAAAACGAGCTAAAGAACATGAAATTTGGCTGAGAAACGAAGAAGTTATGGCAAGACGAAGTTACCTGAAATCGAAGGAAAACTGGAATCTGCAGTTTCGGTTTTGCAGGGTGGCTACTTTGGATCGAATTTCCGGTTGATTTAGGACGAACTAGGTTTAGTGTGAGTTATGGTTGTTAGAGGAAGTGTAGGAGAAGACAACAAAGAAGACGGCACTCAAAAATTCCAAAAGATGAGAAAGTTATGAAGGTCACAAGTTAGGGCAAAGTCTGGTATCGGTTACCGGAAATATAGGAGATAAAATTGACTAAGTGCTGGGGCGCGTATCCCGAGGCGCGCGGTGAGTCAGCAAACTTGCCACATCAGCATTTTTTTCAAAATTTTGGCTCTAAACTTCATTTGATCATAACTTTGGCTAGGATGATCCGTTTTTGACGTTCTTTTTATCGATCTTCATGGTTTTCCATAACCTAATTATTGGTATAGGTTTCATGGGCTGGTTTGACCATTCTCAAAAAGTCACCCCTAGCAAGGCTTAAAAGGCTTTAGGGTTTCTAGAATTTTATATTGACTTTTATGTTTCAAAACAATGTTCCAACTCTTTCTAAAATCTTTATAATATACTTGGAGTGTTTATAAAATTTTCCAAGATTTATTGACTTATAAATCTTATTATTAAATTCATAATACTATATAACAATACATAATAATTAAATATTCAATTGTATTCTTTAGGGTTAAATAGGAGAAATCCCCTAAATAATTTCATAATTCCATATAATAATTTAATTCATGATCCATATAATAATTTGATATTCATGATTCCATATAATAATTTGATATTCATGATTCCATATAATAATTTAATATTCATAATTCCATATAATAATTTAATATTTAATAGTATTATTTAAGGTTTAATAAGAGAAATCCCCTAATTAATTTAAATAATTTAGGGGTATTTCACTTAGTGTCATTTGCCACTGGTGGAACAGAGCCTTAAGCGAGATTCCATTCCTACAAACCTGGTGAGGCTACAACTGAAGTTGTTTATCCATTTTGACGGGGCTCTCAACTGCCTATAGGCACTTACGTGATTAGGTTGAACCCGCTGCTATCATCCACTAAAATCTGGTGCACGTCTCGTCTTAATCGTGAATTTGTGTTATGATGACGAGTGGATAGTTGTGGGGGAACATCACGCCCCTCAAGTCGTCGTCGGTGAAGTTGATGACATGTGTGCTTCTCTTGGTTGGACCGCTCGAGTCAGTGTGGTGTGGCTCATGGAGCGTTAGCTTTAGGTCGCAGTTGGTGTCAAAACCTCAAACAACTATCATGAAGACCCCTCCTTATCACTTCTTTGAGTGATGGCCTTTGAAGCCGGAGTCGTAGTTTGGCTGAGGCTTCTTTCTTCCTTTTTCAGTTGAGGCACTCGGATGGTAGATGTAACAATCCAAGTCATCCCAGCGGGTGGCTTGATCTAGCTCTTTATGGAGCCCATTGTAGTTCTCAATGTTGTGGCACAAGCGGGCATGGAACTCGCCATATGTCGATGGGTTTTCGCCCTTGGGGAATAGGGTGAGCCAGACGTTTCTTATAAGGCCTTCTCTCGTGGTAATCGCAAAGACCTCTATCATTGGTATGTTGAAGCGCCTGAGCTCTAGGATGTTGGGACGTTTCTCTTGTTGGGGTTGTTGTGACCAGACAGGGTTGTCCTAGCGATAGGCCAGTTTCAGTATCCATAATTGTGATTTTTATTGTGATTTCCACGATAAGCATTTTGCTTTTCTGATCTCTTGATGGGTTCATCATCATCATCGTCAAAGTAGCTGTGGGAAGCTTTGGCTAGCTCCCTAGCTATACGAATGACATTCTCCCCATTGATGAAGATTTTGACCCGGGTGACCAGCTCGTCATAGGACTTAGGGGTTGTCGTCATGTTCATCGAACTTTATGACAACGTTATGGAACCACTTTGTGTATTCGTTGACGCCTTCATTCGGTCTTTTACAAATGCCTATGAGGTTGATAAATGTCTTTTTGGTTCGCCAATCATCCATGAAGTGTGCCAAGAACAATTCCCGAGCTTCTAGAAGCTCCCACTAGATTTATTTAGTTGGCGTTCGAACCACTTGAACACTCGACCTGAAAGAGAGGATGGGAAGAGACAACATCGAGTGTGACTGTAGACGTGAGCCGCAACCATGGGGTATTTGAAGCGTGCCAGATGTACCACAGGGTCGCCTGACCATTATACATAGCGATGTTCTTGGCAGAATTAAGAGGGAGTGGCGTCTGGTCTATCTCATCGGAGAAGGGGTCGCAGTGGTTGATGGGGTGGGTGAAGAGGTTTGCAGTGATAGTGAGAAAGATTCTTACATACGAAACCAAATGTTTTAGGTGGTAATCTATGGATTATAGTGTAATCCGCAGATTGGTGTTACGTTAACTTATTTGGAGTAAGGTGATTAGCGGCTTGAATATAATGATTGACAATAATGAAGGAGACACAAAGAATACGTGGTTCGATCTTGAATCTAGTCCATGGAGGGTTGATAGAGGTTTTTAGAAGATTCGAGAGAGTACTGGTGAGAGAGTAGATGTTCTTGTGTAGCTCCGTATGATATGAGTTATGAGTTGTATCGGATCTCCTTCAATAAAGGAGACATTGATTGTCATTTATAAAGAAGAAGACAGGTCGACCGGCTTGTCTTCCCAGCTTGCCCCCTGTCTTCTAACCGGGTTGGTGACGAGGGTCTTTAGCCATGTGGGTTTAGGGCTAACATCACTCGGGATGAGCTTGTCATAGTGGAAGCTTCATTGGCTTGCTTGGCTGTCCCTTAATTACAGAAAGGACACACACCATCTTGGAGCATTACTGATATGTCATGAAGGTGCACGAGTTGGTTAGCACGGGTGTCTGAGTTGGTAATGGCAGGTCAACTGATGTGACTGATAAAACAGGGTGTCAAGGTGGGCGCATATTGAATCATGAGTATTACTATTGACAAGAGAACTTGGTCGGGGTTTCAGTCGACGAGACTCGACTGTCTGCTGCTAAGGTCTTGACTTCTCTCCTGGATTGGCTCCGGCCGACTTGCTATCTTAACGGTTGGCGGTCGAGGTGAGGATCTTACATACTGGTTGCTGGATCCTCATTCGGGTTCATGCGGTTATAGGAAATAAGATACTCCCTCCGTTAATTAATAACTGTCGTTTTAGGGAGTGACTCTTGTTCAAAAATATTTGTCATTCTAGCTTTTTGTCACACTTTATTCCACTTTTAACCCTACTATTCAACACAAAAGTAATTATTATCTATATGAAAAAGTAAAAAAGTAGGGGTGCATGCGTCATTTTTTCTTTTCTTAATAAGTGTGCAAGTTTCTAAAATGACAGATATTGTTGAACGGAGGGAGTATAATTATTTCTCTCATTTTACATGGTTGAGATGAAATTGATTGCACCATGCCAACATGGATTATGCCATTTACTAAAATATAACAAAGTTGCAATACCAGCAGCAGACCCTTTACCAAACACCCAAAACCATCAAGTTACAGCTGCATCAAAATCCAAAAATAACTCCTGAATATTCAACAGCATGAGTCAATAGCAGCCCCCCAGCCCCCCAATTATAGTCCCCAAGTTAAAAAGATCAAATGGAAAATTCACAGTGTGCCACAAACAAGTTTCATAATTCATGATGTATCCTGATTTTCAAACTCGTTTTTCATATGCCCGAAAAAGTTTTATAATTCGTGATGTACTTCTGTGTCGTAAAATGACCTTGAATAAGAACTATTTTACCCATGACATTAAAGACCATGTTTCAAGTTCACAATATGTCACTTTTTTATTTGAGGGCTTTTTATGAAATATTCCAAAAAAAATTAAATGCCAAAAAAATATAAAAATTGCAAGTACAATTTAAAAAATTATTAAAATTATATAAAATAAAAAAATATAAGGGAGAAATTGAAATAATAATTATTAAATATTAAACATACACAAAACTTCAAAAAAATTAAAAAGAATTAAACTCATGGGTCGTTTGGTTCTTAGAATGTTAATTCCTAGAATAATATTCCAAGAATGAAATTCCAAGAATAGGATATGACCTCATTTGGTTGTTATGATAGAAATACTTGGAATTTAATATTCTATGTTTGGTTGCGAGAATAATGAAGAGAATAGACTTAGGATAAACTATACAGTTAGAAACTAAAGATAAGTATAAGAACATTATTATTATTATTAGTATTATTATTATATTATTATTATTATTATTATTATTATTGTGTATTGTTAATTGTAGTATTTTAACTATAAAGATTACTTGAAAATTGTAAAAATATATTTGATAAAAATAATTGATAAAGTTATTTTCATACTTATAAGAACCCAATTAATAAGTCAATAAATTTATTTAAAAATTTTCTCTTCTGTTCTATTTAAATTTTGTGGATAATATATTAGATTGTCATGAATATAAACTTGTAATTATTCACTATGGAGAACTAAAAAGAAACATTAAACAAATAACTAGTTCTTTTAACAAGTAAAAAAAATACTTTATTTTAAGTACATATATAATATCCCATTATAGTCAATAATTTCATTATTCGAAAATTTTTCAAATTTAAATCTATAACCTTATTTATTTTTAGTATTAATAAAATATTTCATATATTTTTACATTTTATTTCAATATATATAACATCAAATTTATGTGCCTATAACTAAATCATTTATTTCTTTACTTTTTTAAATATATATATATAAATAATTTTTTATCAATTAATATATTTATTATTAATTAATTATAAATGATATATGAATGAAAATAATAATAAATACTATAATTAAAAATATTTATGAGAGAGATGGAGTGAGAAGAAAGGAGAGGCGACAAAAATAAGGAAGAAAGAGAAAAATAATTTGGTAGATGATGGAAGATACGGGAAATTCACTTGGAATAACAATTCCTAACTAATTTGTAGGGAATAGAATTCTCATTGAGTTGCCAGATATAGGGAATTTTAATAATTCTTGGAATTAAATTCCATCAACCAAATGCAAGTTTAAGTGTGTTTCGTGTGAACTATTCTAAGAGAGGAATATTATATGTTTTTGCAATTTGAAATAGCTCGTAAACTTGCATTTTTTCATCAATGCTTCTGAATTGCTGCTGCTATTGTTTCATTAAACCTAGATAGGATAGTTCATCTCGACAATGTTAATAAAAGCTTTCAATTGCTTTTGTAATGTGTCTTATACAACTGTTACAGATTTGGAACTGCTGCTGCAGAAGGAACTAGATTTTGTAAGAGAAGGCATAACATCGTTCTTACTTGAGTGCTTGTAAAGTTTGTGTTAGAAAACTTGAACTTAGAAGTGTGATGCTTTTGTCCATGTTGAAACAAGTTATAATGATGTGTCAGCTCTGTTTGTGGGAATTGATAAGGCAAGTTGCCTTTATTTTTGAAATGTTGAGGCCTTGTTGACATGTGTGGAAAGGCTTTGCTTTGTAATATGATGAGATATTATTTCTTTGAACAGGTTGTGAATCTTGTATCTTTCAAGTTGTTAGCATTTAATAAAGTGGCTCATATTCTAACAGTAACTTTTGTTTCTTTTCTGTAGGTGCATCAATATTTTGACAACCAACCACATCCTACATTAAAAAACAACTAGATTTGTAAGAGAAGACTTGGACATTATTTTTACTTAAGCATTTGTAGGAATTGTATAATCTTTGGAATAGTAGATAAGTGAAGCTTTGTTGAGACTTTTGATATTGGAATGAGTGTTGATAGTGTGGATATTGGAATGAGGTGCTAATAGTATGGATATTGGAATGAGGTGTTGATATGTGGATGACATTTGGGTAGACTTTTTGTAAATGTGCATTTTTTTTAGAATTATAAGGTATATGACCTCTGTAGATGGTCTAGTTGTTGTGATCCGACATTGGGATGTCTTAAGTGAATGTTATACAGGATGTGATCTGTCAAATTTGTGGAATAGAAGCAAAAACGAAAAAATTATTAAAAAAACTATAACTTTATAACACGGCTACGTCTTAAGCGTGTTATAAAACTTCATAATCAAAGGGTTTTATAACACGGCTACGCCTTAAGCGTGTTATAAAACTTCGTAATCAAAGGGTTTTATATGACACGGCTAGCCATGGTATAAAGACTAAAGTATATGTGACGCTCGCATATTAAGGCTCTTTTTAGCCGTGGTATAAAACATTTTTTCCACTAGTGTCTTGTACCAAACGACCCGTCAAATAACTAAACAAGTATACATATACTACAAAAATATAAATAATTAAAAAGTTTTAAAGAAATATAAATCAAAAAGTAAATAAAAGGAAATAACATTTAAATAATTTTAATAATTCCCAATTATGAAACATGGTGGACACAATTTTCTAACTAGAATAAATACCTCGTCTTATTTTGGATTAATTTGTTCATAAATTTACATATATTATTAATTATATTATTTAATCATTATCTAACTATACTTGAAAATATTTTAATAAAGAAAACAAATGATAAATAGCTAAAACAAGTAAAAAATAAAGAGACGATTTTTTTACTTGTTGATGTTTTGTGTATATTTAATTTCTAAGAATTATTATTTCAATTATTATTCATTTTTTTATATCATTTCAATATTACTTTTAATATATTTTGTGAAGATTTATATTTTTGTAGAATTTAATTTTTTTTTTTGAAAATTTCATAAAATAAATGTCCTTAAATAAAAAAATGATAGTGAACTAGAAACATAATCTAAGAGTAAAATAATGATTGTTTAAGGTCATGATATATGGATACGTTGTGAATTACTATAAAACATCTTCATTACAGAAGGAGTTTCAAAATCAACCTACATTACCAAAATGAAACTTTTTACATATTATGAATATTCCCAGTGTCTTATGGTAGTAGGGCGACGCTATATTTTTTTAAAGGAAATTTCATGAAATGTCATTATATTTTTGCCTAAGTCATTAAATGCCACTAAAAAAAGTCATGAAATGTCATTATATTTTTTGTAAAAAAGTCCATGAAATACCATTATAGTCATTGGCCATGAAATACCCCAAACCTTTAAGTGTTAGTTAATTATGTATTTATGATTTTCTAAGGCTAATTAAGTCCTTAAGAAACATTGGTAGACAATTTAAACCAAAGAAAACACAAGAAAACACCATAAAGTCAATTTAAGCAAATACTTGCTCTAGACTTGGTGTAACCTTGTTTAGGACCCTAAGGTCATTCCAAGACCTTATTAACATGATAATGAACATGTTAAATCAATTAACAAAGAAAACCAAGCTCAAAAACAAGTTTAAACACAAGTGGTGCTTTAAGGAGTCTTAAAGCACGTTTTTGAAAAATTGTCTTGGAAATGGGTTTTGAGTAGATAAATGTCAATGATTACACCTTAATCAACATCAACATGTGTACTACTTAGTAACATTAGAAAGCCTAAATCAATGGGAAATAAAAAATTTCACAAATTTGTGCACTAATTATGAATAGTGCTCAATTAAGGCTTTAGTCAACTTTGATTAGTTAAATGGTCAAGCTAGCCCATAATTATGTTATTAAGTGAATGGGGGCCGGTTTTTAGACATGGTGAGTCATCACCATTGCCATCCAACTAAAGTAATAAGGGGGAACTAAAGTAAATTCACTATTTACTTTATAAGTGAAATATCTCACAATTTCACCCTCTCACCTCACTTTCTTTCATTCCCTTCCTCCTCCACCATATTATTCTGCCTTCTCCCAGCTCCAAACCGTTCATGCTACAGCAACCTTACTTCTCCACCTTTGTTTTGCTTGCCAAATCCAACTCCATGCTCCAAATCAAATTCTAAGACCATATTTGTGCTAGTTAGACCAAGCTCTTCATTTCCCTCTTTTCAAGTCTTCAAGAACTCAAGTTTGAATCCATGGAGAATCTCCATTGAAGGAGGAAAAGCTCACTTTCTTTCACCTTGTTATTCTCCTTAGCTTCAACGTAAGAAAGGTCAAAGAAAATTCACATTTCCTTTCATTTTTATACATGGCCAAAAATCACTCTTTTGTGATGCCTAGTCTTGCTCTTTTACTATCTTGATTCATCCTTCAAAGGATTAGAAGAAGTCCTACCTTGCTCCTTTATCAAGCTCTCTTTCAAATTTCAAGGTAAACACCAATTCTAGTGTATTAAAACACTTCTTGTAAATCTAAGGTTTGTTCATGAGTTTAGGCATAATGCTTAGTACTCATTACCATCATTTGTATATTGATTAGAGGATTGACAAGTAAACAAAAGTTCTTGCTGGTTTTCAATCAAGAAAGACAAGTGAAGGAGGAAATCTTGAAGAGGAAAAGGTAAATGACCTATCCTAATGTAGTTTAGCACCTTAGGAAATTGAGCTTTCATTGTTTATAAACAATCTAATGAGCCAAAGGAAAATGAGTTAGTAAAATAACCACAAGGTGGATTATAAGGGCATATGAGATTGATGTGTGCATTTGCAGGTTGAAAGCAGTATATATGTGGGAAATTCAGTGTTTAGTTCATGTCATTTAAGGGCCTAAGAGCCATGTCATTTAAGGGCCTAAGTGCCAAGCAATTTAATTTTATGCACTATATTATGATTTGGTGTAGTTTGGGTGTAGTTTGTGTGTAAAGAACCTTCATTAAGGATGTTAATGTCTTTGGCTTGTTTAAGGATGAAAAACTAAGTGTTTGGGTGTAAGAGTATACTAGAGAAGCTATGGCAAAATTTGGTTGAGAAACTAAGAGTTTTAAGTGCTTTGATGAAGTATAAGTGACCTAGGTTGTGCTAGGGATTGTTAAGGGTTTAATTGGTGGAGGTAAGTGAGTTAAGGTGTTTCTGAGTGCTGAAATGACCTAGGAGTTGTATTGGAGGATTTAGAGATCAAATGGGTGATTTGGACACACCAAAGTCATGGAATGAATGTTGTTAAGACTTGTGCAAAAGTTGGTAGCAAATGAGGTATTATGCCTTGTAGTAACTTAGGTGTAAACTAGGGAACATAACCTTGGGATATCTTGAGAACCTTGGGTAAAGGAAGTGTGATGAATAAATATGCTTGATTATTAGTCAAAATTATTGAGAGGAAACATTTTGGTTGGTTGTGGCGTTAGGCAAAGTTTACATGTTGGAAGTGTAAGAAGCTAAGTGCAAGTGTTAAGCACTTTGTAAAAATTTGAGTAAATGGTTGAGGAGTTTAGAAGTGAGTTAATCAATGAGTTTGGTGGGTGATTTAAGAGGGTATTAATGTGTCAAAATGATGTAGGAACATACTAGGACACTTGTGGAAAAGATTGGAGTAAAATAAGCACTTTGGGAAGTGGTTCTGCAGCCAACCTACCCAGGGGACTGACCCAGTCTGGGTCGGTCGAGCTGAAGCTGTGAACTCGGATGCACCCGACCCACCCAGGCAACCTACCCCAGAGTGGGTCGGTTGACCTTTATAAATTTTTTTTTGCCATTAGTAGTACACCATTAAGAGATATTGAGGAGTAAGTGATTTACATGATAAAGATTAAACTACAAGGACTTAGAGGTTATTAATCGAAAATCATAATGTGAAGTTAAGAACTAAAAGTTTAATGTTAATGGCAACATTAGAAACTGTTAAATCACAAGTGTTAATTAATGAGAAACCTTGAGATAAGGTGAGTAATAAGTGATAGGTTAACAGAATGTCAGAAACGACAAGAGAACGTCGTAGGTAATGACAAGTAGTCAAAGTTAATACCAAAATTGACTGTTCCGAATGAATGAATTATGGGAACGAGAACTAGTCGAAATGGCATCCGGGACTAAGAGGGTGTCACGTTAGGCTAGCCATCCTCAAGGTGACAGTTTGGTTTTCTTGCAACCTATGTTCTACCGGATTACACCAGCTTGTATGCCAACCTGTTTTTCTGTGTGTTTGCCACCTTGCAAGAATAAGCATAAAATGAGTTTACAGTAATTCATTTATATGGCGTATTTAGTTCCGATACTGTTTAACCTCGAATATGTGTTAAACCTTAGCTACCGACTCTAGGGTCACATAAGAGATCGGTATTCGGATATAACGACCCAACCTACGGGAACGTTCTAACTACGGCTATCCGTGTGTTAGGTGTATGTCGTTGTTGAGTGTAAGTGTGTTTACCCCTTTTGTGTAAGTCGTGGTGTAACGACTGTTGTTTTGTTCATGTATGTTGGATGGTACCTTACCTCCCTTGTGTGTTTAACCAAGTTGTAACACCATATGGTGTCGTGATGTGATGGGTTCCATAAGGGAACTTCTAACTAATATATATATATATATTATGGGGGGGGTGGGAATCCGGGTGTCCGGTCACGCGCGTTTGTTTGGGAGTTGATATCTATATCTGATTTAACTCCCTCTCTGTTCGGTTCTTCTTTCCTTTTTAGATTACAATCACCCACAAGTCTATTAAAAGGCTTTCCTACCTAACTTTAGTTCGGGCTAGGGGATTTGTGTATAGTGTGATCGGGTCTATATTAAGACCGACACATCTAAGTAATGTTAATGTGTATGGTGTGATCGGGTCTATATTAAGACCGACACATCTAAGTAAAGTAACTGTGTACGGTGTGTTCATAACTATATTATAACCGACACATCTTATGTAAAGTATACGTTCTCCAAGATGAACAGTAAGTTATTGTGTAACGAGCTCAATATGGGAATGAAAATATTCTCTAGGCTCTAATAAGATGGCTAACTCTCATTTCGGACCGAGTCCTCACGAGACTCGTTCCCGAGTTATGTTGTGAGTATGTTAATGTGTGATGTGTGTTGTTATGTAGAGTACATTGACCAATGATATCAACCCCAAGTTATTGTGATAAGGAATTATATGTAACCCGATTAAATGGGTAAGTGTCGTCTAATAAGGAATTAGCTCCATTCAGGTAGAAACCTCAAGGGTCAAACTACACAATAGTGTGATCTAACAAGTGTTGATGTGTTAACTTAATTGTTTGCATCCTATTGATTGGATATGTGTCAAATATACGTATGTTATGTGTTTATAGTTTTCATGCATGATTTAAATATAATCAACTGCATGCTTAGACGACAATTAGTTGTGCGTGGCCCGGTAGTATGCGGGCTGCACGATTACCATACTAGCAAAGGTGCTGAGCCCCTTTGGGGCCACCCTTTTCATTTCAGGTACAATGGAGCTGGCAACCGTTCGAGAGTAGGACGGGTAGCTGTTTGTGCATGGGTAGTTATTTAATTACTTATGTATTGTAGGTGTTGTAAGACCGAAACTGTTATCGGCAATGGAATGTATTAGACTCGGTACAGTATGTAATGTAAGTGTGTTGACTCAGTTTGGTTATGAAGTGGAATTGTAATGTGTAAGTGCTCAGGAATCTGGTCCATCAGACCGATACAATGTGTAAGAATTAGCCTCGTTAGCCACGTGGGTGGCTAACGGCGTGTAACACCAATGGATTAAGTTAATTGTCGAGTTGTATTTCCGCTGCGAATTTTTGTTGAGTACGATGTTTATAGTTGGGGGTGTTACAGGCCAGAAGGAAAAATAACAAAAATACCCCTACTAGTTTACAAAGTACTTTTAAAGTTCATAATATGCCTCTAAATGTTAAAAAATTCACCAAAAAAAATACAAAATATTATAAAAATATAATATTTTTATATATAGAAATTATAAATTTTTAAACACTTTAAAATGTGAAAATAGCAAATATTTGTTCGATGTTTTTCAATTACTCAGTACCATAAAACAGAATATAGAGTTTTGAAAACATAATTTATATCAATCTTTTTACGAATTTGTATCAATTAAGTACCCTAATTTGTACCATTCATTTTTAAATAATCTTTTTTTCTACCAATTTGAATTAGTTATTCAAAGTAAATTAAATTATATTTTAAACTAATATTGAGAAAAATATTTTAAAATTTATATTCTATTTTGTTGTAACTTTATGACATAATATTTTGTTATCTACAAAATATATATGTCACAAAATTATGTAATATAGAATATATATTGATTTTTTAAATATTTTAAAATATAAAATAATTTTTTTAAATAAATAATTTAAATTGACTAAAAAGTAATTTAAAAAATGTATTGTACTTAACATATAAATTATGTGTTCAAAACTCTATATTATTTTTTATGGTAGTGAATAATTTAAAAAATCTAAAATATTTATTTTTTGATTTTTTATTATTTTAAATTATTATATGTATTTTTATAGTATTTTGATTTTTTAATATTTAGAGCATATTGTGAACTTTAAACATACTTTGTTAACTAGTAGAGATATTTTTTTCATTTTTCCTTCTCATCAATGCTTATAGACTTTTAAAAAAATATTGTAATATTTGATGACTTTCTTTTTTAATGATATTTTAGTAAAAAATATGTTGACCTATTATGAGATTTTCCTTTTTTAAAAGATATCTAGAACGGCGTGCATGACTCCATCTAATTTTAAACGAACGAGTTTTTGCGGTCCACCGTTTCGGGAAGGCAACCGTGAGTCTCTCCAATAGTAGTTTGGAAGAGCAGAAAAAGCAGCAGTTAGGGGAATAATTACCGCCCAGAGTTTCCACGCACGAACTACGAAGTGATGAATTGCCAGTTCATAAAATCTCGACCTGTCACCGAAACCCGTGGAATTTTAGGTGAGACCTACCTGCCCTGAAACGGAGAGACCTTTTTCAGTTTTGCTCTTGACCGTCTGGTGGGTGGTGGTCTGGGGCTGCTGATCTTGTCTTACATCCGTCTCTCTTTCTCCCTGTCTCTCTCCTTGGTGCTGCGGCATAATGCTGAGTTCTAATTGTGAGATCAAGGACCCTGTCAGTTCCTCTCTGGCTTCTTACAGCTGCACATATCTGAGCTTGACTTTCGAGTAGTTGTTTTTGTTTTGTTTTCTTCTTCTTGTCTTCCTGTCGAGCCTGGAGAGAAAAACAGAGCAGAGACGGTAGCTCTGGGGGGAAGAAAGTAGATTGAAAGTGGAGAAAGAATGAGAATATTACCCTTTGAGTTTGAGCAATGGATCATTCAGCTTGAAGGGTTGACCACGAGCTGGTGGGAGAGATTAACGAGTCAAGTGAAAATGCAAGATGGGGTTTTCTATATCTGTGCTCTTCGCCTTGTTTCTTGTGTCGCTTTGGTACTTCTTCTTTTTTTTCTGCTGTCTTTTCGCTGTTCTTAGATCAATGAATGTCTGTTTCTTGAAATTGTCTTTTGACTCTTCTTCTTTGTTGCGCTTCTTTCTCTTTTGTCATTCGCATGATTGTGACTGAATGTGTAAATCTTGATTGGTCTTTGAATCTTCTGGCGTTGCTTCCTTCGCATTCCATCTTTGTGGTTCAATCTTTATTTCCGTCCTTCACGTTCTCGTACTGAACAGATGGGAAGTTGAATCGTAAAAGTATAATAATGTGAAGGTCTTTTAGCTCATATGAGCGAGAGTAATTGGGCAAATATACTTCTCGCTCTCTTTTGTAAATTTCCTGTTCTGGTAGGAAATGGGTTTTACTTGAATGTGTATGTCCCGCATTCTCTTACTTTTTCTGGGCAACAAGATTGAGAGGATTGTTTTATCCCCTTTCCTTATCCTTTGACTTGTTTGTTGATTGAGTTCTTTTTTGTGAAAGCAAAGTTGGCTGTGTCCCTTGCATATGCTCTAAGTGTTTTAAAAAATGCTAACTAATATTGTGGACACTCATATTGAGAATGTCATAGTGTAATTAATTGACATTTTCTGTAATGAAATGGGCTGATCATGAGCAAGACTGTACAAAATATTGATTTGAATAATAATGGCTGGTGAAATTATTAACTCCTCTTGCCCTTCCTCCACTCCTACTCTTACTCTTCTCCCCTAGATCTCAGGATATATGATATGCTTACTTTTTTTTATTTTATTTGTTGCTATTGGGGAAGAAAAACGATTAATCTGGTCTGTTAAAGCCAGGTTGCAGGATTGATGAACTTGCGATTCATTGTTTAATAACCCCACCTACATGGGTGGTTTTTAATTGTCTACAGTAAAGTAGAGAAGAATCCCTGTTCACAATCGAGATTGTGGGGGTAGATTATAGCTAGACGCTACCCTTAGTAATGTTTGGTGTTTATCTGTGAGGGGGTTTCAAATAAATCAGAGTTCAATAATCTACCCTGGGGTATGAGAAGCTTCATTGAGAACGAGGCCTTAAGATTGAAGAGCAAAACATTGCTATAACTACCAAGTTCATGTCAAGTGATTGACATCTGAGTGGTGGAGGATTGGAGTAGGGGACGGAAGATCCTGAGTTCGAATCCTCTTACCATACACTTTGGTAGGGGAAAGGAGTTTATTCTTTTATTACTCATTCTGGGGGAGTGGAGGAATAGAGTTTTCTCTTCGATTACCCAACCTGGTGGAGGAATGGAGTGGCGTGTAGGACGGTCCCAAGGTGAGCATGTCCGCCAATCATCAAAGATGCAAGGGAAACGTTGTAAGAAGTTTCCGATGGATGCTCGAGGGTCACCTCCAAGGAGAGGTCAAGGAAGGTTCCTCGGACAAGATCTCTAGATGTCCCGTGTAATGTCTATGTAAGTTAGGACTAGAAATGTATGTAAGAGTTGAGTCGGTGTTGTTTGATTTTCCCTTGCGGCACCCTAGGCCATGTGCCTATAATTATCAAAAAAAAAAAAACTACCAAGTTCATCATTTCCACTATGGATTTTGCAAAACAAAAATTTCTGTCTGTTAGTCCGTATAAATAGGTTTGGTGCTCTAGTTAGTTGATGAGGTCATTGTGATCCAACATTCTCAGAATCTATAACTATAATTGGGGGCTGCTATTGACTCATTGTGAGAAAATTCATTATTTTCATCTTTGTTCCCTATCTTTTATGACCCAATTGGATCTGTTAATGACTTGCCTAATCTATTAGCTTCTCTCATTTGGTGATTCCTGCTTGAAATAAGTAATATTTTTGAGTGTCAACTCAGAGATGACTGATTCATGCTTTGTGCAGATACAAGTAGAGAATTGAGGTGAGAGTACCTGAATATGGATGGACCACACAGAAGGTTTTTCATCTAATGAATTTTCATCATAAATGGAGGTGAATATACTCAATTATTGGTCAATAGTCATGAGGCTCTGAATGAATCAGTTCTTCAAGTGTTATTTTAAACGTTGGAATTATGTCTGTTGCAGTGCGGGCCATTGTTTTTGGATTTCACACAGCAGTATTTGCTTTGAGTCCCAAGGTAAGCTGGCCCATAAGGTTATTTACATTTCTGTCCTGTCTTGATCTCGATCTGTAAAACCTTAATCTGTTTTTGGTATGAAGCCATGGTTCTATTTCTGGTTGACCATAAGTTGAGTTGGTTGCTATAAATTAAATCTATTTTGTCCCCCTTCGAAACTTGGTTGGTAAATGTTTCTGTACCAAGTGCACAGGTGTGATGTGTGAACTAGGCTTGCTCATAGTTGTCTTTCATTCATCTCCGATAGGTACTTGTATGGATGTTGTTGGATCTTCTCCTGGTCTTCTTTTTTTCTCAACATACACTCTCCTAGTCCTATTTTGGGCAGAGATTTATCACCAGGTACTGTTTTTTTTGTGCCCCTTCAATGCTTGGTTTCATGTGTATTAGCAATCTGGGGACTTTCTGGGGTTTGCCTTTCTTAAAATCCCTAGTTCTAATGAGCAGGCCAGAAGTCTACCCGCAGACAGACTAAGGCTGCTTTACATGCTCGTGAATGGTGTAGTTTACATTGCTCAGGTAAATTAATAACCTGTGACCGCTGGAAGACTTGTTATGTAGTTGGTAGAATAACTAAAATGATGTTTATTCTATGTTATCTAGATATGTATCTGGGTTTACCTGTGGTTAGATGAGAGTTCGTTGGCTAAGTTCATTGGGAGGATGTTCATTTCAGGTTGGATCCTCTATCTTCTCTTTAGAGTTTACATTAAGCTGGACATCTGCACCTACTCCTTTTTTCTGATGTTTATCCTTTAGAACTGACTTGATTATTACCTTGGTGGTTTACATATCACCAGTTGTGTCTTTCGTAGCTGCATTGGGATTCTTGGTGTATGGAGGAAGGTCTGTTCTTGAATTGCTAGCATGTTTATCAATTAGTAGACAAATAGTAAGTCTAATATTATTTGATTTGGGTCTTTACTGGGTGATGAAAATCAGGTTATTCTTAATGCTGAGACGTTTTCCCATCGAATCCAAAGGGAGAAGAACGAAGCTGTATGAGGTTTGTTGATGATACTTGATCTTTAATTTGTGCATATGTCATGACAGTTGAGTTGGTATTGTGGTTCCTTTGCATTGCTGACATATTTTTGACAATCGCTTCAGGTTGGGTCAGTCACGCTTATATGCTTCACCTGCTTTATCATCCGATGCTGTGTGGTAATCTTTTTTTTACTACATTTGGTGTTTAAATAAAGTGATCTGAAGCATCTTCTTTTAGGGATTCGATTAGTTGGTGTTCTTGAATAGATGTTTCTCCTTGGATCTCACAGGTTTTCATCTCAGCCTTCTATTCAGATGCTTCACTTGTTGTGTTGAATCATCCGATTTTGGATTTTTTTTATTACCTGGTAACATTTCTTCCTTAATATCCTTTTGTCTAATAAAAGCTTCTGAAAACTGAGCTTGAATTTTCTCTTGTTTAATTGGGTTTCTTGTGTCTTCATAACAGCTTGTTGAGATAATTCCTTCAGCTCTTGTTCTGTACATCTTGAGAAAGTTGCCTCCTAAGAGAATATCCGCTCAGTACCACCCCGATTCAATAAACTCTATATTATTTATTCCTTGGAGAAGTGAAGTGCTCTTCCATTTTGACGCATATAGAGGAAGCAATCTGGGTTGTAAAGAAATCAACCTTGAACGGCGCCGTCAAAGATTCATTTTGATTTGGATTGTGATTTTAACAGCAGAGAAAGCTATTATATGTAGCCACATTTGGGGGTATATGAGAGCGAGCATATATTATTAGTGATGCAATGAATTCAGAGCTTACCTTGCGATCAAGAGATGACTGCTGTGTTCCTTGTTTCGTAGGAAACTTACTCTATAGGCTGTGTTGTATGATTAGTTCGATATAGTGGCTTTACCATTTTACAGATTTGAATTGTTGTACCACTTTGTTGAAGTCCCGGAGTGCAATTGACTACATCTTCATTACAATGTATCCTTCCCGTGTCTTAATTTCAAGCACTTGCCGATTCTTAATACTTCGGATGCCTTCAAATCAATTATAACTTCTCAATTTCAAAAGCAACAAATTAGGACATCAAAAGAAGGCAGAAATTCTTCAGTAAAAAAAAAAGAAAAAAAACACTTCAATAAAATAATTGAATTGCCTAGTATCCAAGTCTCCGATGGACATTAATCTGCAACAGCACTAGCACGCAACTACATACAATGCACATATTTCAAATAATCGTAATTCAGTCGTTAAGATAACTATCATCGGATAAAATAGGCCACCAAAAGTAATTACAACGAAGATATCACCCGACATCCCATCCTCTACATAATGCAAGTATGTATGGTTTCAAAGGGTCTTCTATCTAATCTTTGAAGATCTTCCTGTGGAGGGGCAGCGAAACGCACATCACCAGGCCGGGCCACGACCACTGGCTCGTCTGGGAACAAAGCTCTTATGAAGGAAGGGGTCTTAAGAGGTCTGCGCCCTGTCATTCTTGGGTAAACATCTGAGAGGAAGTAGTAGGCATGCCCCGCAATCATGCCCTAAGCAAGCAGGAGCCCAAGTGGCAAAACAATTAATTTTGTATGGAGAATTAATGCCCAAGGCAATAATGCAACAATAACAAAAGGGCAAAAAAGTAAAATTACCAATAGGTCAACCCAAGGACTTGCTCCGACAAGGATAGAAAATCCCAGAAGAACCTGAAAAGTAGAATGGGCAATTTGCATGGGATTAGCCTCAAGTTGGTTGTATTTCACCATAAGCCCAGAAGAACAACCAATACTGTGCTCATCAAGCTATAATAACAGAAAAATGTAGCACACTAGAACAATATAAGAATTTTAGATTTTAATGATACCAGGTATGAATCACAAGATAACTCAAGAGATTAACCAATACAAGAATCTCACCCAAGGAAGATAAGCTGCAGTGAATGTAAAAAGCCCCAGAAAGCTCATATGAATATATGGGTTTTGCTTGCTCCACACATACACCTGCAATGAGTCCAAAACCTAAATAAGTATACAGTTTAAGCATGGCACGCAGTGGAATACATTAGAGTATTTATTGAATATTATAACTCACCATCATGAACGTCAATGAATTGCTAAGAAATATAATCCTTGCAAATGATTCTGATAGATAAGGTATCATTCCTCCAACAAGAACAATTGCAGTCAAAACATTTGCCCCAAATAATAGCATGTAGAAGAAATCAGCCGTCCTCCCCTCTGAAAGAATTCTCCTCCAGCAGCTTACAGTATCGAGCCAGAAAGAACATGTGGAAAAGGAAGTCCAAGTCTGAAAAAAGAAAACTCTATGATTATTTGTTCCAACATCAGTACCCTAAAAAGACACAGACACATCACAACTGTATTAGCTTCAACACACCTGTTATTAACCAGTAAAATCACTCATTACCCTTTGAACCAAACCAGCAGCTATGAGCATATGCAAATTGTAATATGGTGCAGAAGTGTAAGCCATATGAGTTTGGAACTTCTTTATTTCCCTTTGCTATTCACACTTCTACTTTCTTGCTTTATTTATTAGGCTCAATGTAATTAAATATTGATGAAATGTATTATTCTTTGGACCATAATGCATCACTCGAATGATCAGAACTATGTCCTAGATTTAGTGCTAAAGCCAATAGTTTCTTGATCGGTCCACTTGCTTTTCCCTGAAGAATATAACCTCTTGCCAGCTTCTTCGAACATGCTTAACAGACTGTATAGTTACAGCAAATACTTAATTTCAGCAATGCATAATGGGGACAGTTTTCTTAATAAGCACCACTCTATAATGAAAAACCTAAATTTACGGCAGATATCAAGGTCAGACAAACTCGGACATGAATAAAGCATATTGCACAACATCACAATAGTGAACCACTTGACAGAACATGCCCAAAAGCTGTTAGTGCCAAGGTCATGCTGCTTGATGAGGCTCCAATTACCCAAGCGTTTGTGGAACTTCAATGGTCATTTGTTGGTAGAGAAGTCAATATTCCTGCGCAAATTATTGCTTAAAGGAGGCCATGAACCTATCTACTGTTACAAGTTGATTTTCCATTTCCCACAAGATGAGCTTATCAGATTGACATTCTATCATCTAAATAAAAGTTTCTGGCGTTTCAATTAAAGGGCATATACACCAGCGTTCACCAAGGAATGAGGGCATCAACAAACACCACACTTCAAACAACGCTACACAAACACAGGAACAAACAGTGAATATAGAAGCAGTAAATCCTTACCCATTTTTCGGAGTACAAGAAATTCGTGATTAGCCTCCAATACTGATATTTTTTCATCACAAGCCTCGGGTTCAAGTACAGATTATGAGGCGAAATGATCTGCAAAAGAAATTATACAACGAAGACAATCATCAAGCAGTCAGAAGGATTTTTGAGCGCCAACAAGAGAGAATAGGAAAACGCTGCAGACACCAATCAGGTTCACCAAATTCAAAAGCAACGGAAATGATGCCAGCACCATGAATCGGAAAGATTATGACAGCGAAATAGAAAGGCTGGAAGCTGCGGCTCCTATCCAAATTGCCCAATTTAATGTAGCATAACAACTATCCCTCTTATAAATGAAATTGAAAAAATAAAGACCTCCAATTCACGGGACTGACTGTGCCCTCCCACCTTTCCTCTCCGAAAGACGGCAACCATCTACTCGACAGTAAACTAACCACACCGCTACTGATTCACCTAAACATATCCCAGCAGTTCGGCAACGACACCAGCCATAATCAAGACTCCTTACAACTATCCGGATCAACCAAATTAACAGAATCCCCATCGCAGAATACCGTATTAACTGAGCCGTACTACATAAACCTCAGCAGACCCCCTCCCACTCGGAAAATAAATAGATTAATAGATAAAGCACGAACAAGCGCCAAGTAATCCACATCGAACAGCGATTGAGGGAGACACAAAACCCAGTTTACATACATCAAGCGAACAACCAACAGTGGTGACAATGGCAGCGGTGAGATACGATCGAGTGATAATTGGCATCTGCTTGTACCATTCTTCAACCGCTTGGGCCATATTGAACTATATCTTCTTCTTTTTTCAGTGTACTTGTCCTACCGAACTGATGTCTTGGAAAATCAAGATAAGATTGTCGCGAGAAATGACGATATCAATGCCTCTTCCTTCTATTTCACCTCGCAGTATTAGAAGAGAACCCGGATATGGGGTATGCGATGATCACTGATCACGGTGGAGCCAAAGCTTTCCTAGACAGACGGAGAGTTTGCATTCCAAAGTGTACGTTCAATTGGGCTACTACACGAATTATGTTTGAGATGGGCCAGTCCGAAATAATTTCCATTAGGTCAATTTTCTCCTCATACCTACATTCAACGATCTTGACATAAATGTGAGATATTTGATGGCATAAATGTAGTATGAATGAATGGTCCTTGCAGTGTCAGACCAAAACAGTCATAAAACAGACATGCCGAACAGGTCCTTAACTATTGTCATCGCCCACTAAACAACACATTCTCTCCCAAGGCGAGAGCCTTCTAGTCCCTTCCTCCTCTTTCCTCTTTTTCATCACTTGCCAGACACATTTTCAGCCCCATTAATGCTCAATAATGCAATCCATCATAAATTTTCCTCAGTTGTGCATCCTAAAACTTCTCATGTCCATTAAACTCCACATATTCATGGTCATCTTCTCCCACACGATCTGCCACCGGTTTGTCATTTTCGATTCTTCGCCCCGACCAACAGACCTCCTCATTCGGTTGCGTAATCAGGCCACTCTACCAGGTGCTCAATCTGGTTGGCTGCCTCCCCGGTATCACCTCCCCAACCCATCTCCATCCCATGGGTTCTTCCCCCCCCCCCCCCCCCCGATCAGTAGAGGAACAGGCCTACCAGTGTGAGGAACTCTCACTCGCGAAAGAGGAAGCATCGCCTATATTCGTCGATGGATTGATGAGCATGATTTGCTTCAATCATTTGACAGATGCTAGAAACTATTACCTCTCGTGCGCTCAGAAGCTACTCTCTCAAAGGTCTGGAAACTCCAAAGACTGATCAGAGCAGGTGATGCTAGAATATTTTTGTTCACATTTAATATTACATGTCAGTCCATGAAGAGAATTGATCATGAATCATCATATAATACAATGAGAAAAAGAGCTAAAACACTGAAGCTATATCTACCATTTTATTGTTGGAGTTCGAGCATTTAAGTATGCTACATGCAGTCCTTGACCGCAGCCCATGGTCCTTTGATGGAGCCCTCCTCAACCACAAGCGAATCGACAAGAAGAAAGCTCCTTTGATCACGTCTTCTTGACTTTCCTCATCTGGGTAAGAATTCATGACGCCCCTCTTGTCCTGCAAAACAAAGAAGCTGCCGCTAGTCTTCCATGTTGTTTCAGAACCTTCCTAGAGTTTGAAGACGAAAGTATGCTTCAAAGTCACGATCTGGGTAGATAAGCTGGTGTTGCGTTGCTTGAAAATCATCCGCAAAGGTGTAGAATCTACCTTGCGAGTTACTTACGAAAAACTCCGCCCATTTGCTTCAGATGTGACCTATTCACCCACTCCACTAAAGATTGTGCAAGCCAACAAATCACTCCCTCCAGCATATACCCCTATGGTCCATGGTTGCAAGCTTTGGGACTGCGTATTGGCTCAAGGTTGAGTCTCGAAGATAATTCAAACGGATGGAAGATAGCCTGTGGCCTCTTAAGTCTCCGGCAAACCACACGGATCTTCACTCGAAAAACCATTACCAAAATCAAAATTGTTACTAATTCAACTTTTTGTGACGACAAAAGTCGTTACATGTGGCTACGCCACCTCGTGTAACGTTTTTTATTCGCTATTAAAAGTTATGTCATTACTAAAAATATGATTTTGTAACAGTTTTATCGTGACTGTAGTCTCATTTTTTTAAGGCTTTAGTACTATCTTTGGTACGAAATACTTGTCACTAATAACAAGATAAGATAATGATGTTTAAGTCGTGACCAAAAATTTGTTACAATAAATAAGGGTTTTACTAGTGCTATCATATGATTCTGAGTCGGAGATGTCGAGACTACGCTCTGGATGAACGTTGGCAGCATGCTTAACACATACAAGTCGTATGCAAACCTACTAAGTATCTAATCACAAATTTGTATCCATTTTAAATACTCTTATTCATCCCTGGGATGAAAAAACCACTCTTTTTTGTTTTGTCGGTGGTGTTGCGCATCAAATTCCAACTCACAACTCAAAATATGTACCAATATCAGCGCAATTTCGTGGTGAGTTTGCTTGCTTGTTGGTTGTTGCTGCATCCGTTCTTTTCAATCTCATTCAAATAATTATTTTATTCCAAATAACAACAACAAAGTGGTGGTACACTGGTGTGGGCAGACCGGGTGTGGCTGCTGGCCTACTTGTTAGACCTGGCAATTCGAGTCACTCAGATCGGGCTTGGTACGGGTCGGGTCAATTGTAGATATTAAATATTTAGTTCGAATCGCGTCGGGTTCATCTAGTTTAAATTTTATTTTGGTGATTTTGGTTTGGTTGATTTCGGATTTGGGTGCTTCCAGTTTTGGTTCGCCTCTAGGTCATTTGGTTTTTGGGTTGTGGGTCAAATTCAGGTGACTTATACGGGCTAGGTTGGTTGACAAAATTTTTAAAGTACAATTTAAGCAACCTTTATAACTTGTATTGGTTTTCATATTTGGCTTCAAAATCTAGTGTTAATTTTGATCAAGACAATTATTGTTTATTGATTAGGCATAATCAGCTTGGAGGACAAATCTAGTGTTACTTTTGATCAAGACAATTATTGTGTTACTTTTGATCGACCAATTTAAATTAAAAATTGTGAATCATTGGTCAATATTCAGCACTAGATGCATGGTCTATCCCGCCCACGTCTGACGTCGTGCCTCACACGGTCTCGCTCTCATCACGCCCTGGGCGTGTCCTGTGCCAGCGTGCCAGCACCTGTCACCTCATGCGGGTGTCGCACACCCGCGCCCCTGTGTGTCCATCACCACCTCATGCCCGTGGATATTTGTGTAAGCTGCCCGTCACCGCTTGCACGCGTGCCTCATTAGGGCATCCTCCGCTCGCTTCCAAGCAAGGGTCACCCTATTTTTTCCTTATCCTGTTCTGTATTCACCTTAATTTAACTTAATTATACATACAAATATAGTGAAGTGAGGTGAATGTTTTGAAATTTTTATTCTTTTGTGATATTAATGAGAAACATAAGTATTGATGTGATGATACACATTCGAACCATTTCAAAGTTTAGGTTTTGTAACCTTTATTTAAGTGAGGTGTAAGTTTTGTAATATTTATTCTTCAGGCATCTACATATCAATCGTGGTTAGTATATGTCTCCAATGAAAAGTTTAAGTTTTATAATTGAAACTTCATTAACATTCAAACCATTCCCCAAGTCCTAAACATAAAGAAACCTGATTTATAAAAATATAGAGCAATATAAAATAGTAATGATACACATTACTTTTTGTTATAAAACATTTTAAAGCATTGGATGTCTAAAGTTTCATTAAAAGTTTTGGTTTCAAGATTATTATTTATGGTTGGAACAACTATAGTAGATTTAGGCTCTAACAAAGCATTTGTGCCAATTCGATCCAGGAGAATTCGGTTCGGGTGAGTTTGGTCCAGGTGGATTTGTGTTTTACCAAATCAGGGTTTGATTCGGTTTGGTTTGGGTTGGTTTGGATTTTCGGATCACATTTTGGGTCACATCATTCGGTTTGAAATCAAGTTCGGATCAGTTGAGTCAAATCATTCTTTCGGGTTTGGGTCATTTTTCCAAGTCTACAATACTGGTTGCTACAACAAATTCAATCAGGTATAATAATCGTTGGCTATCGCTGTTGCACTATATTTTCTTCAATACAAAAACTACAGGCGACATCACCGCACTGCTGCAACGGATAAGTTGCGTTGCGGCTGTTTTTTACTGTTATCTAGGCTAAACAACTTAGCGCAATTACGTTATGTATTGTTTATATGTGCCCGTGATCCCAACTCCCAGATTTTTAATCTTAGATTGTTACTTGTTAGTCACTAGCTTCAACTGTTTTACTGGTTATTGTTATTAAAATTTGATGTTGATTGTTGAGTAGTTGTAACCTTAATTTAAGTATGAAATTAGTTTGCATATGTGTTGAAGTTGTTTTCAAATTAATAATGAAGGCATCAGCACCACTATCACTATCATAACGGAAGCAAGGGCACAATAGTCTATGTTTGAAAAGAAAAGAAAATCTTATAAAGCTTCTCAAGAGAAAACAAACGTAATTCAAGAATTACATAGCGAGCCTTTTCCTGAAAGTAAAGCAAGTAAAGATAAAATGAATGACAATTCAACTGCACATGCTAAGTCACTATAAGGTGAAGAAGTTATCATATATGATGTTAGTTTACTTCCACATGATCTATGACTAAGGAGCACAATCACAACATAAAATGTGAATGGGAAAAATGCTATAAGACACACATACATACTTAGAGTTCCATGCCAACCAAGATTACTCAACTTCCCTACAAATAAGTGTAGTACTACAGTGTGCAAGTTCAATGCTATGTGTTAAGGTGAGTATTTTTTGCTTGAGTATAGTGTTGAAAAGGATGTTGCATTTTGTTTTTTTGTTTTCTATTCAAGAATGATATTGCAGTTAGTGTTGGTGCTCGAAAGGATTTTTCCAGAAAAGACGGATCAAAAATTGTAAAAGGGTTAGGAAATTGAGGAAGCATGTGGGTAGAATTAGAAGCCCTCACAATCTGGCTTTTAAGAAGTATGAATCTCTTATGAACCCAATAAATCAACCATACAAGCACTTGAGAAGTAGTCGGATCATACTAAGACAAAATATAAAGCTCGTGAAATAGCTTCATTGACGTATTTAAGGTACCTTTTGTGTCAAGTATTAGCATTTCATGGTGATGATGACAGTGAAGATTCGAATAATAGAGGTAATTTTCTTGAATAGTCTTGAAAAATGCCCTAAAAACCATCAATTGGTTTCGTCAAAATTTGAAAAATGTCATCAATTGCGTGTGCTAAGGAAACTATTAAGGCTATCACGGAAAATCTTTGTGATGAATGCTTTGAGATAGTGGAGCGGTTTCTTAGAATTGTGCATGTTAGTGACACCACCGCCTTATCACTCAAATCGTGGTGTGTTCTTTGCTTATGGTGCATTCTTTAAGTCTATCTAAAATTATTGTTCAAGGTTATGATAAATCTAGCAATATGAGTGGTGAGTTCACTAGACTTACGACTCTAATTTTGAAAGAAAGTCCAAGTGCTTATTACATCCACTGCTTTGCTCATCAACTTCATTTAACACTGGTTGTTGCCTCCAAACAAAATATTGAATGTTTGAATTTCTTTGACTCAATGGCATTTTTATAAATGTGGTTGGAGCTTCTAGTAAAAGAAAAGAAATGCTTAGAGAAAGGTACGCTGAAAGAGTTTCCAAGGGTATAGAGGAGGGAACTCTTGAAAATGAAAAAAGTTTGAATCAAGAGCCTGACTTGAGTAGACCTAGGGACACACTCGTTGGAGATCTCGTCACAAATAAATTTAAGTGTGTTTCCTCTATATCCATATATAATTGGTGTTCTTTGCAAATTGGGAAGCGGTTCGTCAGATGATCAAGCAAAGGCTCAAGGTAGTTTGTTTAGCGTTGAATCTTTTGACTTTCTTCATGGCTCACTTGATGCTAGCCGTATTTAGGTACACACATGAACTAAACATTGTTTTACACAGAACGGATTAATATATTGTAAATGCAAGACCACTTGTCAAAATGACCAAGCTTCAAGTTCAAGGAAAGAGATGATGGGTGTGAAAGTTTTTTCTCAAAGGTTCTTGACTTTTGCTTTGAATATAAGATTGAAGTTCTATATATGAATTTACATATATTCCCTAAGGAAAATCTAAGTGATTTGCTCATCAATGCATTATCATTATCAGATCGAGGTGTTTCTAGCAATTATTGATATGCAACTTCAAGTGTTAACTAATTTGTTTGATTATATAAACATGTAATTTTGTACTTGCATGGCTTGCTTGAGCCCAATCGATTCATTCTCCTCTTTGATAAGCAAAAGGTGTTGTGAATGTCAAACTTATATCAAACTGACTTACAAGCATTAAGTTGCTCAACTTTGAGTTTCAGCTTGATAATTTCATTGTTGATATGCAAGAAGATATTAGGTTTAAACCTATAAGATCTTGGTCAACTTTTGACGAAGTTTGTGTTGACTTCTATGCACCTTATTTATTCAAAAATATATAATCTTTTAAAGTTAGTGTTTGAAATACCCCAAACTTAACTATGTTAGGTAAACATCAAGTTATGATTTAATAAGGCTAAAACATGTCTTATAAACATTGATAGACAATCTAAACCAAAGAAAACACAAGGAAACACCATAAGAGCAATTTAAGCAAAAACATGCTCTAAGATTGGAGTAACTTTGATTAGCACCCAAATATCATTCTAATACCTTATTAACATGCTAATGGAGATGTTAAATCAATTATCAAAGAAAACCAAGATCAAAAATGAGTTAAAACACAAAATGTGCTTTAGGACTCCTTAAAGCACCTTTTTGAGAAATTGTCTTGGAAATGGGTTTTGAGTGGCTAAATGCCCATGATTACACTTTAATCAATATGTGTACTAGTTATTATCACATTAGGAAGCCTAAATAAATGGGAAACCAACAATTTCACAAATATGTGCACTGATTGTGAATAGTAACCAAATAGTGCCCCAATTAGCCTTTGGTCAACTCTACTTAATTAATTGGTCAACAAAGACCAAAAATATCTTATTAATGAAGGGGGGACGGTTTTGAGGTGGTGAATCACCACAAGTGCCAGCCAAGTAAGGAAAAGAAGAGGGAAAAGTCATTAGTCACTATTTACCTTTTAAGGAAAAAATCTTACTTTAGTCATCTCTCTCCTATTCTTCTTCATTTCCCACCTTCCCCACCATTTTCCTCTTCTCCTCTCTGCTCAAAAAACCGTCCAAGCTCCAGCCATTCTTCCTCCATCTTCATTTGCTCACCAAATGTTCATTTTAGCTTCAAATCAAAAACTAAGCATAGATTTCTCTTAGTTGGAGCAAGCCCTTTAATTCTATATTTTCAAAACTGGAAAAGCTCAATTTTGATGCCATGGAGAAACTCCATTGAAGGGGGAAAATCAAGTTTGAAGAGCTCCATTGCTTCTTCATTCATTTAAGGTAAGAAAAGCTTAAGAAAAATCAAGTTTCCATCCTTTTTCATTAGTGCCGAAATTTGCCCTTAAGATGGCTTGTTTTACTTCTTTTTCTAGCCTTGATTCATTCTTCAAAAGACAAGAGGAGGTCTTGTCTTGCTTCATTATCAAAACCCATTCCAAATTTCAAAGGTAATCATCCATTTAGTGCTTAAAAGCAATTCTTGTAAACCTAGGAATGATTTCCATGAGTCTAGGCATGTTTCTTAGTACTCATTACATTAATTTAATGTTGGTTAGAAGGTTAGCAAAGGAACTAAGGTCCTTGGCCGAATTTCCATCAAGGAAACCAAAGGAGGAAATTAAGAGAAAAGCTTGAAAACAAGGTAAATGTCTTACCTTAAGGTGGTTTAGTGTTTTAAGGGATGAGGTTTAGATAAGTACTAAATGTAGCTTAGAGCTTACATTATGTAATGGGTTATATAACCTAGGAAAAGGGATTTGAACAAGCTTGTGAACTTGTGACTAAGGAGCCAATGGAAATGAGTTAGTAAGATAAGTATAAGGTGAATTATGAGAACACTTATATTGCTATGGGAGCATTGATGTGTGTAATTGCAGGCTGAAAGTTTTTATATGTGGGAAATTCAGTGTTTAAATTTAAGTCATTTAGGGCCTAAGAGCCATGTCATTTAAGAGCCTTAGTGCTATGCAATTTAAGATTATTGCACTATATTGAGTTTGTTATGAATGGTTGATTTGGGTGAGAAATATGATGAGAAAAAGATTTGATGTGTGTGAGATGATTGAATGAGAAAAACTATGCATATGGGCATGATAATATACTAGAGGAGCTATGGTGAAATTTGAGTAGAAAACAAAGTGTTAAGTGGTCGTTGTGAGTTAATATGACCTAGGATTTACCAGGAGTCATTAAAGGAAATTTGAGTAAAATGAGTTAACAAAGGTAATCTTGAGGATTAGAATGACCTAGAGTTGTCTAGGAGGAATTAGAGATTAGGTGGGTGTATTAAACACACCAAAATCATGGTATGAGGAATGTTAAGACTTGTGCAAAAATCTAGAGGAAATGATGTGTAATGTTTTATGATGATTTAGGTATGAACTAGAGAATAAAACAATGAGTATTTTTGGGTAGCTGGTGTAAGTGGTGAAAATGCTAGTAGTGGATTAATGAGGTTATAGTTTGGATGGTAATGAGTGGACTTGGGTGATGGAGGTGAAAAACTATAAGAGAATGTAGTAGGTTGCCAAGGGGATGACTAGGATGTATAAGAGTGCATAATCATGAGAATGGTGAGTAAATTGAGTAAAGGAGATGGAAATGTCCAAGGAGGGTGTAGCATGGTCAAGGTAAATTAAGAACAATGTTAAGGTGTTAAGAGGATGGAAAGAAATGTATAGGCATGTTCAAGTTTAGGAGTGATGAGTAACAAATGGAAAGTAGAGAAAATTGTGCATGGAGATGCAAGATAACCTTGGGAAGTTTAGCAAGGAAAGATGGATGAATAATGATGTTTGAGGAGTAGTAAGATTGGTTGAAAGGAAACACCTTGGTTAGTTGAAGCCTTGGGCAAAATTTTCATGTTAGAAGTGTAAGGAATTAAGTTATAATTATTAAGAATTTAGTAAGAACTTGAGTAAATGATCAAGGAATTTGGAGGTGAGTTGATGATGAGTGTCCAAATGAGCATGTTTTAAGGGTGTATTTCATATGTTTAATCAACACTTTTCATGCTCATTTCTCCACTCTAGCTTGTTTTCCTCTAGTTTTATGTTTCATTGGTGTTTTACACATTTATTGTTTAAACAGGATGAGTAACATATCTAGGAGTAAAGTAGACGAAGAGAGGAACGCGTGGGCGCAAACGGATCCAAAATCGGAGTTAAAACAAAAAGATACAGCGTTTTGAAGTTAGTCTGACTCCGACCGCTTAGGACCGACCTTGCAAGGTCGGTCGGGTCCAAATTTGCCCAGATTTGCGTTTTTGCAAGCTACTGAATCGACCGACCTTAGGACCGACCTTGCAAGGTCGGTCGAACTTAAAAACGCGCCCGAAAATTACTACTGACTCCGACCGACCCTAGGACCGACCTTGCAAGGTCGGTCGGGTCGAAAATTAGCCCAGATCTACGTTTTAAAAAGGGGAATATTGGGAAAAACTTCCCCATTCTTTATTCAGTCGAGTTCCGCCCCAAAAACAGAGAGGAAGGGCGATTAAAAGAGAAAAGAAGAGGAGAAGAGAAGAGAAGAAGAGAAGAGAAGGGAGGAGAGAGAGAGAAGCTCACCTCCTTCCAAGCTCCATTAATGGCTACTTCTATCCCTTGCTCTTTTATTTTCTCTCCTATGGCTGTGTAGAATCATTTGTAGCTAGGGATTGGGGATTTTGTCCCAAAATCCCTAAACTCCATTGTTGAATCTTGAACTTGTGTTTGTGCTTTATTTTAGTCTTTGAGCTTAATGAAGATGATTACTGAGTGTTTATGACTTCTAAACGTGTTGCTCATGATTTGAGGATTTGTTAAGGGTTTTGCTCAATTTGTCTTCTATGTGTTAAATTGGTTGGTTTGGCCTACCGATTAGTTTAGCATTATTATGGGATTCTATCAAAATGGTATTCAGAGATAGAAACCTAAACTGTTAGAGACTAAAACGGTGTACTCTGATTTCGATGATTTTGAGATTAGACTACATTGCAACTTTAGTGGAACTTGAGCTTAGTGCTATCGATTGACCGGGGCTTAGCTGAATGAGAAGTCTCGATTAAATTGGTTAGGATTAGTAGGCCTAGATTAGGTTGCTAATTAATTAAGTGTTCCCGTGGTTTAGCTATGAGTTCGAGGTTCGACAATCGGTAGTAAGGGGAGGACGGGTGCAAATATCCATCCCGGGCTACACCTATCCTAGATAGTTAGTTTAGTGTTTATTGCTTTTCTTTATTTCTCAAATTACAACCCAAAACCCCTAATTTACATTTATGCACTTTTGTATATATCCTTTGCATATTTACTAAGCTTATAATTAGCTAGATAGTTACGAAGTCCCTGTGGATACGACCTTGTTGTACTACAATGATTGGGTTCACTGCCCATAGTTAGCAAGATAGTTTCAACATTATTTTGTCCTACAAGTTTTTGGCGCCGTTGCCAGGGACTTCGGTCCAACTATCTGGTTTATTATCTGTTTAGTTTTTGTGCAGATTTTCATTTCATTTATTTGCCCATTTTGTGTATAAATTTTTTCTTTTTTTTAGGTGTAGGAGGAGCCCACTAACTTTGATCTTCATTTGAAGGATCAAAGCCCCCACCCGTGCACTAATGAAGTTGGGTGGAAGCTCAACGTACACCCGCTAAGTGTGGAGGCCACCTTCCCATTTGATCCGGGACCAAAGATTGAAGACAAAGTCCGCTCCGGAGTTCTCCTGCACCGCTCACTGAAGATAAGGATGTTTACATCCTTGAATTTGAAGAGGAGGCTCCACCACAGTTTGATCCTCGTACCAAGGATCACCCACCTCAACACTTCCACCTGAAGAACGATCGGTGGAGTTTACACTTTCACATCCTAAGTGTTGAGGCCACATTTCCTTTTGATCCGGGTCGTTCTTCATTGCTAGATGCTGCCCGCCCAACCCACCCGTTGAAGCCGACTTCAACGTTCATATTCGATCCCGGATGACTTCACGGTGGTATGGTCTAGCCAAAGACCTTAAAGAAGGGCCGCTTACCGGGAGGCAACCCGGATTTCATTTCGTGTCTTGTCTTTTAAATTCTGTTAGTTTAGATTTTGCATTGTTTTCAATAATGGGCTATTTTGGCATTCTTTGGACTTGCCCTTTTACGCCCAATTGGTGGCATTTGTGTTGTGAATATTTTGGAAACAGGTAAGCCCCTCTGCGAAAGGGATGGAATTAGGAACACTTACAAAGGACCTCTGGCGAAATTTTCCAAGAGGACCTTCATCTCCAACGATTGAAGGTAGCACCTCAACGACCCCTCCCACTAGCAATTGTGCGGGCACCCTATCTTCCATCCGCATCTTATCGGGGAGTACTCGTTTCACCCTTTAATATTTGCCCACAACGACTCCACTATTTTTATTTCCTGTTTTTGTTTTCATTCTCCTTTGGTTTTGTTTTTGCTAACCCTTAACTCCAGTTGTAGTTTGGTTGCTTCTAGTGTTTTATGCGGGTGCAACTTCCAGTCCACACCGCAACTAAGCTACGCTACTTGAGGCTGAAGCTCAAGTGTGGGGGAGTTCTACAAACTGATAGCAATAGCAATCTCAGGGGAGTACTAGTTTCTTTTAGTTTTCATTCTCTCTTCTCTAATTTTGAATCTGCAAATCTAGGATAGCTTCAGTGCTATACTGTTTGTTTGTGTCCCGTGTGATTTTCCTTTTGTTTGCTTCCTGCACAGGTCTTCTGGAACCTTCCCCGGTTTTGATTGGTGAACAATGGGGACATTGTTCAATTTAAGTGTGGGGGAGTGACCTTTTCGGTGAATTGTGTGCTTACATGCTTAATACTTCATGCTTATCTTGCGATTGTCCAAAATAAAAAACTTGGACCCTTGTGTTGTGAGTTGTTCTCATTAAGAACAAATACTGTTATGAATTGTGGGATAAATGCTTAAATTTTTCATTTGATTGCTTTTAAGGAGCATTTTACATGCGGTGTGGCCAAGTGATCTTGTATGGTTGGATTTTTATTGCTTTGGGGTTTCTTCTGTCTTCTTTCTTAGGGATTGCTAAGGGTGCTTCTTTGTGAAAATCCATCAAGGGACTTGTGAGACGCCATTGTTAACCAACAATGAGAGTTGAGTGTTCTTAAATGCAAAGGCTTGATGCCAAAATTTTATCTTCTAATCTCTTATGAAAAAGTGAAACAAATGCATAAATCTATTTTTCCTTTTGTTTTCTTCTCAATGCCCATTCTTGAGAGAGTTGGACATGGTAAAAGCTCTCCAAGTCACCTAATCTTTAGAACTTTGAAGCACTTCGGATCATACCCCGAAACTCTAGATTTTGTTTTGCCCTAAGCAACCCATGCCACCACTAAGAGATGGTTCACACTCCTCAAAGGTTTTAATCATTTTTTGCTTCTTCTTTTATCCTACAATTCATGTTAGTGTTTGTTAGTCTTGAGCATTCCTTACTTGCATGGGTGCTTGGTTTTGCTTGAGGACAAGCAAAAAGGTAAGTGTGGGGGTGTGATGAGTGTCCAAATGAGCATGTTTTAGGGGTGTATTTCATATGTTTAATCAACACTTTTCATGCTCATTTCTCCACTCTAGCTTGTTTCCTCTAGTTTTGTGTTTCATTGGAGTTTTACACATTTATTGTTTAAACAGGAGGAGTAACATAGCTAGGAGTAAAGTAGACGAAGAGAGGAACGCGTGGGCGCAAACGGATCCAAAATCGGAGTTAAAACGAAGAAGATACAGCGTTTTGAAGTTAGTCTGACTCCGACCGACCTTAGGACCGACCTTGTAAGGTCGGTCGGGTCCAAATTTTGCCCAGATTTACGTTTTTGCAAGCTACTGGAATCGACCAACCCTTGCAAGGTCGGTCAAACTTAAAAACGCACCCGAAAATGGCTACTGACTCCGACCGACCCTAGGACCGACCTTACAAGGTCAGTCGGGTCGAAAATTAGCCCAGATCTGCGTTTTAAAACGGGGAATATTGGGAAAAACTTCCCCATTCTTCATTCAGTCGAGTTCCACCCCAAAAACAGAGAGGAAGGGATTCTAAAGGAGAAAAGAAGAGGAGAAGAGAAGAAGAAGAAGAAGAGAAGAGAAGGGAGGAGAAGAGAAGAGAAGCTCACCTCCTTCCAAGCTCCATTAATGGCTACTTCTATCCCTTGCTCTTTTATTTTCTCTCCTATGGCTGTGTAGAATCATTTGTAGCTAGGGATTGGGGATTTGTCCCAAAATCCCTAAACTCCATTGTTGAATCTTGAACTTGTGTTTGTGCTTTATTTTAGTCTTTGAGCTTAATGAAGATGATTATTGAGTGTTTATGACTTCTAAACGTGTTACTCATGATTTGGGGATTTGTTAAGGGTTTTGCTCAATTTGTCTTCTATGTGTTAAATTGGTTGGTTTGGCCTACCGATTAGTTTAGCATTATTGTGGGATTCTATCAAAATGGTATTCCGAGATAGAAACCTAAACTGTTAGAGACTAAAATGGTGTACTCTGATTTCGATGATTTTGAGATTAGACTACATTGCAACTTTAGTGGAACTTGAGCTTAGTGCTATCGATTGACCCGGGGCTTAGCTGAATGAGAAGTCTTGATTAAATTGGTTAGGATTAGTAGGCCTAGATTAGGTTGCTAATTAATTAAGCGTTCCCGTGGTTTAGCTATGAGTTCGAGGTTTGACAATCGGTAGTAAGGGAGTGACGGGTGCAAATATCCATCCCGGGCTACACCTATCCTAGATAGTTAGTTTAGTGTTTATTGCTTTTCTTTATTTCTCCAATTACAACCCAAACCCCTAATTTACATTTATGCACTTTTGTATATATCCTCTTGCATATTTACTAAGCTTATAATTAGCTAGATAGTTACGAAGTCCCTGTGGATACGACCTTGTTGTACTACAATGATTGGGTTCACTGCCCGTAGTTAGCAAGCCAGTTTCAACACTGTTTTGCCCAACAGTTGATCCATGAGTTAGGAGGATTTAAGTGTTAAAATGGTGTTAGAACATGTGGGTATACATGTGGAAAGATTAGAAGAAGATTGGGCAAAAGAACAAGTGGAGAATGAAGTTCAAAACTGTAAAATTTAATAGTTTAATGCATGGTCCGGGACTTGGTCCTTGGATAAAGTCCCGGACCAGCACTAAAAACCTGCCGAAAATCTAAGTTTAGATTGGTCTAGGACCTAGGTCTTGTAATAAGTCCCGAACCAGCACAAAAAAACTACCGAGAGTACCTTCCAGAAGTGGTCCCGGACCTAGGTTAGGTACCAAGTCCCAGACCACCCATAAATAAGTCCCGAGAGTAAGGCCAGTAATTGGTCCGGGACTACAGACCCGGACCATGTCTCGGACCAGGCAAATTTGCAAAGAAAGTGTACTTTTTAGATGATAAATGAAGGGGGCTTGTTGGGTAATGCTATTATATGGTTGTTAAGAGTTGTTTGGTGAAATTTAATGGTCATTAGAGGTGTGAACAAGTATGAGGTAAAATGAGAAGTAAATAACATAAGTGGTTAAGCTTGAACTACAATGATTTAGTGGTATTTAGTTGGAGATCATTAGTGATGATGTGAGTTAGGTTAATTAAAAGAAATTAACCACCCAACTCGATGAATGTTTTAGGGTTTGAGAATTTGGACTCCGGAGGAGAGTAAGCAACCGAACGACCAACGGTGAACGGTATGGTTTTCTTGTAGCCTGCTCTAATGAGGTGTCCCTCGGCTTTTGTGTTATTTGTTTATGTGTGCCGACTAAACAAGATAAAGCATGCAACCGGATATTATGTTTGTTGTGTGATTGTGATGCACTAACACAACTCTACATTGAGAACTTACTAACAATGTTTAGTAAAGAATTATGTGAGAATAAGGAACACTCCTAATATTGTTTTATTAGTAACCGAAAGAGGTTAACTAACAAACATTGACTTTGAGACTTCCACTAACTGGAACTTGATGGGAGTGAGGAATCCGGAATTGTTCCGGCACATGTGTATTAGAGGAGGTCGGTATCCTTATCAGGTCCCGACTTCCAAATATGACTTGCCTTCGGACTCGTCGCCTAGAGTCTTTATCTGTTCGAGGTGGGAGGCATTACTGAGGAGGTGTGGTGGGATCTACCTAAATCCCAACTAATTCTAACAAATATTGTTTATGTAAGCCAATGGAGCTGATAACTCATTGGTTAGGGTTACTTGACCCGACAAGATAAACAATGAATTAAGGAACAACCATTCTAATTAAAGAACGTTTGTCTTAACTGAGATGAGATTTAAGATAAGATTGAGATAAAGTACAACCAATTCTAATTAAAGAACGGTTGGTACATTGAGACTGAGATAAGGATTAAGATTGAGGTTGAAGAGGGAAAAAGTACGAGAATAAGAAAGATAGAACATCCGGTCCCATGTGACTGGAAGGAACAACTTAGAACAAGGAATATCCGCCGGATCAGAGTGTGATCCGGCCGGATGAGTAATTAAACATCCCGCTTACATGTAAATGCCAGTCTGGCAATTAAAAAAAAGACAGGCTGGCGACTCTCGATCTAGCAGTGTAAACACTATAAATAGGGGTTCACCCCACAATAAAGGATACGTTTTCACGTTCGAAACTACACACCGTTGCATTATCTACGCGATTCTCTCTCTCTCTTAAGCTCGGTCCACCGTAACAAGGTAACTCGACGAAGCACAAATGGCCTAGCAGTAGAATTAGAATCCGATTAGAGATAGGATAGGAGGTTAGGGAGTTTAGGAATTCACTATTTCATTTTGGCGCCGTCTGTGGGAATCGGATGGCTCAAGATCTTTCTTAGCAACCACGAGTCCACCGGAGGTAATCTGATTTTGAACGAAACAGCGAAGCCTTGAAACTTTGAGGTTGTGTCTTTTGCAGGTGTAAGCGAAGGAGGTACGCGTGCAAGGATGGCTCCAAGAACAAGAAGAAACCCCCGACCTGAGGGCGAGATCAACAATGTAGGAACAACCGAAAACAACAGAGTGGAAGCTGAAGACGTGATCTCCAAGCAAGCGTTGGAGGAGATGCTGAAAAGCCTAGTCAGAACCATTGATGAAAGGATAGTGGAGGGGAATGAAGTCTTGCAGCAGGAGCTGATGCAGCGAGATGTGGAATACCAGAAGAAATGGGAGGACATGACTGAGGCGCTCGAATCGCTCAAGAATCGCGGCTCCGAAGCAAGCAACAGCCGGAAGAAAGAGCAGCTAGAGAAAACTCTGATCATCAGCGACGAGACTGAGGAGGATGATTCGATCGACATGACTCTTTACCCCTTCTCCGAGAGAATCAGGAAGGCAAAGCTTCCTCCCCACTTCGTTGCGCCAGCAGTGGAAAAATACGATGGAACGGGGGACCCTGCTCTTCACGCTAAGAAATTTATGTTTGCAATGAATACGCAGGGGATAAGTTCTCTCGCTCTTTGCAATTTGTTTCCGGAAACATTATCAAAAAGGGCACTCGGGTGGATCTCAACAAGACCCCCGCAGTCGATCTCAAGTTTTAAGCAATTGACTGAGGAGTTCCAGCAATACTTTGCTGCAAGCAAAAGATCAAGAAGGAAACAATAGAACTGATGGATCTCAAACAGAAAAGGGGAGAGACGGTGAAAGAATTCAGTGAAAGGTTTCATAAGTAGGTAGCCGAAATTGATGACATTGATGAGAAGATTCTGATCAAGGCTTTCGGAAACGGCTAGCACAACAAGGCTTGCCGGGAAGATCACGACAAAGCCCCAAAACCCATGAAGAGCTAGCCAAAATGATTCATGAGTTTCTAAAGTCAGAGGTGGTGAAAATAAGGCCAGAGATTTGGCAAACAGCTTCAAGGCGGTTAATGACAAGAAAGGGGGACCAAATGGAAATGGCGCTTCCGGCAATGTATCAGGAAGTTCATCTGGGGGAGGCTCAAGATACAAGCCTTACTACAAAGCTCCATCCCAGGCACCTCAGTTTCAGAACGCCCGGGTTTGCTGTTCAGATTGATCCGGGCAGGTATGCGGCGGCAGTCAAAGAGGGATATCTACCCCCACCAAAGAAGCCTTATCTAGGGGAGATTCCGATAGCCTTCTGCGAGTATCATGGTTGCAAAAGTCACAGAACCGCAAATTGCGCCACTCTGGCCAAAGAGTTGAGGATCATCGAGGAAGAAAAGAAAGGCAAAGGAAAGCAGGTGGCAGGCCAACAAAGCAATATAGCAGGCAAAATCAGTCCACCTCTCGAAATCACCAGGAAGAAGAGATCCACCCTGAGCTAAATCACGGCAAATCAGTCGGTATGATCTCAGGTTTGTAGGAAGGTGAAGACATTTTTGTTTCTCTAGTATTAGCTAGGACCAGTCATATCGGTAATAAGGCAAGAGCTGTGTATCAGACTTTCGCACTTTCTTCTTTTCCTTCCAGAAAAGATGTATGCTGTAAAATCTTCCGGAATCTTCCAGTATTTCCCTTTCGGAAAAATGAAAGTCTATAAACTTTTCTCTTAAGCAAATTCCTCAGGTCTATTTTCAGAGGTAGGACCGTTGACCCCAAATGAAAGAAAAGACATATTCATGCGGTGCATCAAGAACTACCGGAAAGAAAATTGCCAAGCGAGAGAATCTTCCCCAGATTTTCTTTACAGACGAAGACGAAGAAGGGGTGTTATACCCTCACAATGATCCACTGGTCATTCGGGCACAAGTGAATGACAGGATGATGGAAGGAATCCTGATAGACAGCGGGGCTGGAGCGAATGTCATATCTGCCGAGGCAGTTAAAAATTGGAGATCCCAGAAAGTAAGATTAAACCATATTCGGCGGTCCTCGGAGGCTTTGTCGGGGCGTTTCTACCAAGTCTTCAGGGAGCATAGACTTCCATAACCATTGGGATTGGGACGAACAAAGAACTGAAAAGCTCACAGCTTTCATTGTACCAGGACTTTCCGGATACAATGTATCTCGGCCGGCCAGGGATTAATGCTTTCAAAGCAATATGCAGCACTCACCACCTGAAGATGAAGTATCTAACCAGGGCTGGAAAGGGTAACCATAAAAGGGAGTCAAAGATGGCTCGAGTATGTGAAGTCCGCATCATGGAGGAATGCCGGAGAAGAGATGGTCAAAACGGGGGTCGGAGAAGGAATTCAAGGGAAAGCTCCCTTTCCCGCCAGAGCCGGATCAAAGAGCAGAGACTGTGGAACCTCTAAGGAGTCCACCAAGAGAGGTACCAAAACTTAAAAACTGACCCTTCTAAATTTTTTAAAATAGGAAATGCGTTCGGCAGTGGGGAGCAAACTCACCTGATGAGATTCCTGAAAAAAAGGACAAATTTTCCTGGAGTACGGACGAAATGCCAAGAGTAGATCCAAGCGTTATCCAGCATGACCTACGAGTGGATCCGAAGCACCCAGCCATCCGGCAAAGAAGAAGAATAATAGGAGAAGAAAGAGACCTTGCGGCACGTGCTGAAGTGCAAAAATTGCTTAAAGCCGGATTCATCATCAGGGAGGTGTCCTACCCCAAGTGGTTGGCCAACGTCGTGATGGTTAAAAATCAATGGCAATGGAGAATGTGTGGACTTCACAGATTGAACAAAGCATGTCCTAAAGACTTTTATCCGGTACCTTACCATCAATAGATAGATTGGTTGCTTCAACGGCTCAAGTTCTGTCTTAAGTTTCTTGATGCTTTTTCAGGATATAATCAAATAAGAATGAATGAGGAGGATTCGGAAAAAAAATTTTTATTACCTCGGCCGGAACCTTTTTCTACAAGGTGATGCCTTTTGGATTAAAAATGCGGGTGCAGCCTTCCAAAGAATATAGACAAAGTGTTCAAACAACATTGGTGGCCCGGAATGTAGAAGCATATGTCGATGATATTGTGGTAAGAAGTACTCCTGGGCACCAACACATGGAAGATTTAAAAGAAAACCTTTGACACCCTAGACAGATTCCAATCAAGCTGATCCGGAAAAGTGTTATTTGGAGTTACAAAAGGGAAATTCTTAGGCTTTATCGTTGGGCAAAGAGGGATTGAAGTGGACCCCGAAAAACAACCCAGGCAATCCTCGTCTATCGCCACCAAAGAACATTAAGATGTGCAAGCATTGACAATGCTCACGCTTTAGCAAGATTCTGCTCAAACTCCAAGAAAAGTCAATACCGTTCTTCCAGCATTTTACGAAAAAACAAGAAATTCAGTGGAATCAAGAATGTGTAGACGCCTTTGAAAGGATCAAGGAGATGCTCAAAGAATTGCAAAACTAGGTGTTCCGGCGCCTGGACAACAGACTTGTATCTCTACCTATCTGCCGACGGATTGGGGGTAGCGGCTTTGTTAATAAGGAGGAGGAGAAAAAAAAGATACCAGTATACTACACCGGAAAAATCCTAACTCCAGCAGAAAGCCGTTACACCAACATCGAAAAAATATTGTTTGCATTAGTTGTTGCATCTCGAAAGCTTCGACCTTATTTTCAGTCGCCCCGGGTATTCGTTAGGACGAATTGGCCACTAAACAGATAGCAAATAACCCAAACGCTTCAGGACGGATGTCAGTTGGACTGTCGAGCTCACCCGTACGAATCCACTTCCTTCCTCGAACAGCCATAAAGGCACAGGCCTTGGCGGACTTTATAACCGAAACAACCTTTGCCCAAAAACAAAGAGAATCGACCAACCCATACGTTATCTTAGTTGACGGAGCTCGATGTAAGACTGGAGCAGGGGCCGGAATATTGGTCCAAACGCCGGATGGAAGAACTCTCAACTTTGCGTTCCGGCTAGAATTTGAGGTAACAAATAATGAAGCAGAATATGAAGCCCTCATACAGGGTTTGGAGGTCACCACCTGCCTTGGGGGCAATAGGTTCTTTCTTATATAAGACAGTGGTTCTCATTTGTGTCTTTAGAAAATTTTTTACATACCTTAAAAAGGGGGGAGATGGGGTTTACCTCTTTGTTTGTTATGCAGATTGGAAATATACTCAGATTCAATGCTAGTAGCGCGACAAAACGACAACATTTACGAGGTCAAGGAGGAGAAGCTTGGAAAACTTTGGCCAAGTCCAAGACGAAGGCAAACTTTCAGAGATGTGAATTAAGACATTCTTCCCCGAGCAGAAAACATAGAGGCCAATGCGGTTGGCTAAGAAATTGGCCAGTATGGCCGAGAGAATGCCCAGTAGAGTCTGGATGGAAATAAAGGCAAACTCAAGTCTGGAGGAGATCCGAGTATGCACCATTGAATCGGACACAATAGCCAAGTCTTGGATGGCACCTATTGTTGAGTACATACAAAGCGGAAACTTGCCACAAGACGAGAAAGAAGCGGCAAAAACAAGACGAAGGGCTGCATCTTTCTTTTTAGAGCAAGAACAGCTCTACAAAAGATCATTCACGAGACCAGCACTTAAGTGTGTTACCATGGAGGAGGGAGCAAGGCTCATGGAGGAGCTACATGAAGGGACCTGTGGGAACCACCAAGGAGAAAGGGCAATAATTCACAAAATCCTAAGGCTGGGATATTATTGGCCAAGAATGAGGGAATGTTCAAAAGAATACATACGGAAGTGCATTAAATGTCAGGAAAGGAACACGGCCACAAAATACACAGTCCCCCGTCCACACTGAAAGCCATGCTGTCCCCAATCCCATTTGCCATGTGGGGATTGGATATCGTTGGACCTTTCCCGGAAGCATCTCCCGGAAGATATAAATTCATTTATGTGGCCATTGACTACTTCACCAAATGGGTGGAAGCCATGCCAACGGTATCCATTACCGCAAGAAAGTCACAGGATTTCATCTGGAAGTATGTGGTCTGTAGATTCGGGATCCCGAAGATAATAGTAACAGACAATGGAGCTCAGTTCAACTGTAAAAGCTTCCGGGCATTCTGTGAAGAGTGGAAGATTGACCTGAGATTCGCATCGGTCGCCCATCCACAAGCAAACGGCCAGGGTAGAAAATGCGCGAATGGACAAATTGTCAAGGCTATGAAAAGGAAGTTGGACAGCAAAAAAGGGAGATGGGCGGAATTGCTACCTCAGGTTCTCTGGTCCTACAGAACAACCGAAAAGGGGCCCAACAGGGGAAACTCCATACAGGTTGACCTACGTTTGGAAGCGATTGTTCCGGCTGAGATTACAGTCCCATCAATTAGATGGGAATCCTTTGATGAGGAAAACAACAGTGAAGGGGTGAAAGACAGCCTTGACCTGCTTGAAGAAACCAGGACTATGGCCCAAGTCAGGATGGAAGGGAGTAAAGCGAAAGTAGAAAGATATTTTAACCAAAGAAACAAGGGAAATGGGTTTCGCTCCGGGTGAACTGGTTCTTCGGGAGGTAAAGCAGCCAAAGAAACTAGAGCCCCAATGGGAGGGACCATTTATAGTACAACGGCGAACAGGGCAAGCTTCATATCGCCTGAAAAATAGTGAAGGTTACGAATTGCCTCACTCCTGGCATGCTGAATGCCTAAAAGTTTTATGTATAAAAACATTTTTTACAAGGAGCATAAAATGAGGTATTCTTTTGAGGCAAAGTTTTTTGAAATATACCACCCGGCCAGAAGCCCACAGGATATCAAGATCATGCCTAAATGTATCATCCGGCCAGCGGCGAGCCTACAGGCTATCATGCCTTGAAATGTACCATCCGGCCAGCGGCCTACAAGCTATCACGCTTGAAATGTACCATCGGCCAGCTGGGCCTACAGGCTATCACGCCTTGAAATGTACCATCCGGCCAGCGTGCCTACAGGCTATCAAGCCTTGAAATGTACCATCCACCTTTATAGGTACTTTCATCGGCCAGCGAGGCTACAGGCTATCACGCCTTGAAATGTACCATCTGGCCAGCGTGCCTACAGGCTATCATGCCTTGAAATGTACCACCCGTCAGCGTGCTATAAAGACTAGGAATTTACTTAAAAAGTTTTGAACGAAGGTGTAAAGACCTTCCATATAAATAAAGGGGGGGACTTACAAAACATTTGGAAATCCGGTCGTTCCGGATAAAGCCAAATGAGAAATATATAGAGCTAACTCGTAGGAAAGTTACTTAAAATGATTAAGAGATACAAAAGAGGTGGCAAGGGCAAAACGCATTCAAAACATTACCAAAAACAGTAATCCAAAATACGACTATACAAGATCCCTGCACTAAGAAATTACTATCTAAAAAGCATCTATTCTTTAGCAGGCTTCTTTACAGCGGATCCTTCGACGGATTGGACACGCTCTCCGCAGAATTAGATTTTCCAACGGCTTGACGAAAGCCGGCAACCTCCTGGCGCATACCGCTATCGGGAGGAAGGAAAGAAGCTTGACCAGGCCCAAAGACTGTCTCACCAGGGAGACGACCGAACTTCTCAAAGTCTTCAAAGAAGTTGCTCTTCCGGGCAACGTTGTCAAACTCCAGCTCACTATACAGATCGTCATCCAATACTTCCCCCCTCTTCAGAAAGTACTTGGAGATGGTTTGGCGACAAATGTTAGTAATCTTCCGGCTCTGAGAGCCGAAAGCCTTTTTTAGATGAGCAATGATAGTTCCTTGCTTCTTCAGCTCCTCTTGGGTCCGACGGGCGTAGGCTGTATGCTTAGCAACGTCCTCCTCAAGCTGTAAAACCTGAGCTCGGTAGAGATCGCGGTCAGAACCCGCGGCAGAAAGTTCCTCATTCAGCTTGTCAATACGATCGCTGAGCTTCTCGACATGTCTTAAAAGATTTTCAGAATCTGTTTTTTTTTTAAAAAGAGCAGGATCGGTAAGAATAAGGCATAAGGACGAAAAACGGCAGAAAAGAGACCGGTAAGACTCACCCTTGGCCGGGACCTTAGCACTTTCGGGTTGAGGGAGGGCCATGGCCTCCTCTAAAGCCTTCACCTTTTCCTCCAGAGAAGCCTTCTCGGCCGCAAGAGCAGCTTTACCGGCAGAAAGAGCCGTGTTTTCGTCCATCAAGAACTGCTTCTCTTGATCAAAGGCGGTCCGAGTCTGCTCATCCAGAGCATTCTTTTCCTCGGTCAGTTCGGTAAGCTCTTGAATAAGTTTGGCTTTATCTCCCACCAAAGCCTCATTCTGCCCGGCCAAAGCTTTTTTGTCCGCCTCAAGGGATTCAACTTCTTTCTCAAGGGCAGCATTCAGGCCCGCAAAATAAGCCTTATCTGAGGTAAGAGAATCCACGTCCCTTTTATGAGCAGCTTGTACCTGCCGCAACAAAACTTCCAAGTCAGACAAAGCATGCTTTGGTATCAAGACATTCTTTTCACCGGAAGGTTTGCGGTGTACCTGCTTCAGGATACCCTCTGTGGGAGGTTCTGGTTTCTCAGAGCGAACATCTCTTCCTGCAAATTCTTTAACTTCAATTCATATTCATCTCGAAGGCGAACACACTCATGGCGAGATGACCGCAACTCCTTGTTTAAAGTGTCTGTCCTATCTTTCACCTTGCGGTCAATCTCGTAATTTACGTGATCCATGTAACTGTCATGATTAGAACGGGTTTGCTTCAACTCGGCTTCAATATTGTTGGCCCGACTTTTTTCACGTTGCAGGTCAAATTGAAGGTCCCGAGTCTGGACTTCGGCGCTTTGGGCCATTGACATAACCTAAAAAGAAGCGAAACATAAAAGGCTTAAGGGATATCAGAAAGACATGGGAGAATGGGAAGAAGACGGCACTTACTCGAAAAATGCTTTGCCACATCAGGTTGAAGACCTCTCCCGTGGGAATGGAATGACGCATAATAGCATCAGCTCCTCCGCTCCCGGCCCTCAGTTTTTCCTTGGTGGCAGTAACAATGGACGGAGGGGCAAAGATCCCGTCCGGATGGTCAGACAGTCTTATCGCTTCCTTCCAGGCGTCGGTGTATCGAGCAGCATCAAAGGAGATCTTGCGGAAGGGCTGCCCAAGATAGTAGAACCATCCCTCCTTCTGGGAAGGACCGGTGAAACCCCCATGAGCAGGAGGGGGTGGGGAGGAGGAGGAGGCAGTAATGTCCTCTCTTTGCCTGTCTTCCCTTTGCTTACTTCGGAGCTCTGGGTTTTCAGGCACAGGTCGGTATTCTTTCACCCCCTCGGGTACTGATTCATTGACTCCAGGGACGTCATGTAGGGTTGAGGTGCCAAGAGTCCCACGGTCCCTTTCAGTCTCAGAAACCTCCGTTAAAACAGCCTTCGGCTTTGATACAGTTTTCTTCCGAGGTTTTTGAGTACCGGAAGCCGGAACAGCAGAAGTAGGGTGGGCCGGATCGCAAGCAACCTCGTTGTCAGTAACGGTTATGGGTGCGCCTTGAGAGCCTGAGAAAGAAAGGGTCAGCATAGAATGTACAGAAAAGGAAAGGCAAAAGTTTCCTTCAAATAAGAAAGAGCAATACGTAGGTTAGTATCTTCCAAGATAGCACCGTGGGCCGGATCGGAAGAAAAATATCCTGCCAAGTCAGGAAACAATTCACAAATTGGGGTTGGGTGACCAGATCCCTGACCCGGACGAGAGACAGACCCCTGGCCTGAATCAGGAGTAAGAGGGAGAAAGACGCGACGCCCATACCCTGGACTCACGTACCAAGTACCTGGCAAATCACCGCTCGATCGGGCTGGAGACCTGGTAGTTCTCTTTTTCTTCTGGCCAGAGAATGGTCTTGTCATTATCGCCTCTTTGTCTCTCTTGGAAGAGGTGGTATCCCCGAGGAGCCTTGTGGCCGCATCAACAGCCGCATCAACAGACGCATAGTAATCGACTTGCTCGTCACCCATCTTGAAGTTGACAAAATTCCAGCTGTGATGAGGGCCCCACCTTATCTCCTCTAGAAAAGAAATCTGCCGGAACGACGTGAAGTAAGAAAACGGTAAAAGCTAAAATTTAGGTGAGACTGACTAAATAAGACTTACTATGATATTTCTTCAATGAGTCCAGGCGCGCCGGAGTAAAAACTGGGAGACTGTAGGCTGTTTTTTGCTTATCATCTTCAGGATTTTCGAGATAGGCATTTCTTGCGCCGGGGAAGGAGGACAGCTAAATTGGCCTTTCGGGATCGAGGGACAGTAAGGAACTCCAAAAATCGGCCTGGTGGTGGACGACACATGAAAACCATCGGGAGTTCCACCGGAAGACGCTTTTTGTAATCAAAAAGAGAAAAACCGGCCTTCGCCTTGATAGTCAGGCTATCAGGATCGTCCCTTGTGGAGTAGAATTGGGCGAACTCGGTCGCTTCTGCCCGAATTTTGTTCTCCTCACAAAGGAGAACATAGGCGTGGAGGTAAGAATTGCCTTCGGGTGTAGGTGAGCGAGCACACAGCAACGCCGAATTAGGAAACCCAGAACGAATGGATGAGGGGGCACAGTCAGACCACGAGAGAAAAAATCCGCATAAACGGCATATCCAAAGCCCAAAATTATCGTGGGGATGCGAGTCGGAAGAAGTCGGAAGAAGGAAGGAAGATGCAAGTACCTAGTGGGACTTCGACGTCCGTTTAAACAGGAGAGAAGGGAGGGGGTATCCAGGGAGGATGAAGAAGGTTCTCGATCAGCAGAAAAGGGTTTGGGTAGATTTCAGATAAGTAGGGCGAAACCCTTGAGGCGAAAAAGTACCTTGAATCGCCTCTTTAGCAGGGACAAAGTTCGCGGCTGCCTTGTTCTTCTTCGAGCTAGACGAGGCCATCAGAACAAGAAAACAGAGAGCAAGGACAAAGCAAAGGAGTGGAAAGATTCGAAAAGAGGACGCAAAGGAGGAGGCGACGGAGTCTGGGCAAACAAAGGAGGAAGATATCTGAAAGAGTTCGAGACTAGAGCTTCGAGAAAAGCGATTCCCGCCCAGTTAATGAAAAATAAAAGGAGACCCCGCACCTTCCTGGAAACGGGGCACTGACACAAAACGACTCTGCAAATTCTACATCGAAAAGGCGCAGGCACGGGCTAAGCACGGGCAGGAGCGTAATTCGAAAAAGAAAGAGGGCGGAAAAAGAAAGAGAACTTGTGGGACTAAGGGGAGGCGATGGCCGGAAGAGCAAAAGGCCGTAACGTCAAAAAAACACAAACAGAGGCACATGCTAAAAAGTTCTACTTTTTACGTTTAGAAGATCAAAAGTAGAACTTGTGGGACTGATGAAGAGGGAAAAAGTACGAGAATAAGAAAGGTAGAACATCCGGTCCCATGTGACTGGAAGGAACAGCTTAGAACAAGGAATATCGCCGGATCAGAGTGTGATCCGGCCGGATGAGTAATTAAACATCCCGCTTACATGTAAATGCCAGCCTGGCAATTAAAAAGAAAGACAGGCTGGCGACTCTCGATCTAGCAGTGTAAACACTATAAATAGGGGTTCAACCCCACAATAAAGGATACGTTTTCACGTTCGAAACTACACACTGTTGCATTATCTACGCGATTCTCTCTCTCTCTTAAGCTCGGTCACACAGTAACAAGGTAACTCGACGAAGCACAAATGGCCTAGCAGTAGAATTGGAATCCGATTAGAGATTAGGATAGGAGGTTAGGGAGTTTAGGAATTCACTATTTCAGAGGTAAGATAAGAATGGACTGAGATTAAGAGATATCATAATTTAAGAGTTAAAAAGACTAACTCACTTACTAAGGGAACGCTTTTAAGTCGTTCATTGGTGTTTGAACTCTGATTGTTCATATGTGTCTTGTTGTTTATCGCACTTCTTATTTATGTTGTGCATATAATCAACTTCATGCTATCGACAATTAGTTGTCGTAGCCCATTAGCTTGGGGGCTATAAGAGAATCGTACCAGCAAAGGTGCTGACCCCCTCGGGGGCTGCTGTTTAAATTTTGCAGGTGAATGTCAGAAGACGACCGTCCTGAGAGTAGGACCGGGTAGAATTACTACGGGTTGTTTTACTTTTGTTACACGAGTTGTGCATGTACACTCGTTTAGTAAATGGATGAGATGTTAGTATGATGTATTAGGATATGAGATACTTGGATTAAGAACATGTACTTGGTTAAGATTTTAGTATACTAATGTTCGGTATATTCGGGTCCATTAGACCGTAGCTAGATCTTGGAGTATTTAGTATGCCTAGTTAGTCACGTGGGTGACTAACGGCGGTAACACCAACTGTTGTAAGGATTCCGCTGTAATGTTGAGTTAAGTAAATGGAGGTTTATGAGATGACCATGTATTTATGAGTTGGGGTGTTACAGTGTTGGTTCTTCCTGTAGCGATAACAAGTGTTGAAAGAGCATTTTCTACAGTGACTTTTGTGAGGAATAAGTTGTAACAACATCAGAGATCAATTTTTGAATAATTGTAGTCACGTTCATTAAAAAAGATGTATTTTAACAATTAACTGGTGATATTATAATTGATCGCTTTCAAAACATTAAATCTTGAAAGGAGTAGTTGTAGTTTTTTGTATATTCAATTATTGTACCTAAGTTCAATAATAGATATTAAAGTTTGTCTTTAATATATTGTTTTTTATATGTTTTGCCCCCCCCCCCCCCCCCCCCGCACACCCCCCACCTCCGCACCCCCCGAATTGAATCCCTGGGTCCACCATTACATGGAACTCCTTGTGTACTTTCTCCAACTCCATAGGAAATGCGATTGGCCAACGTCCCACCCCGATCAAGCACATTAGCTCCTATGAAGTTAGCACTAAGCTTCCCTTTTAGCCTGAATCATATCACACGTTTAGAAGGAGAGAATTTCATGCTTTCTTCTTAACTCACACTGAATTGTTCTTCACTTCAAGTCAGTGTAAGACTTCTGCAAATCTTGGGCAGCCTACGAGCCCCGATATTGATTCTTTAAGTAAGTTGAGGTTAGCTTTTAACTAAAATGATTACACTTAAGTTAGATAACTCAAGTTTATTACCCTAGTCAGCTCACTGAAACCTATTAGATTATTTGTTTTTTCATAATCTCATCTTGAGAAGGTGAGGAGGGATAAAAGTTTTAAGTATGTTGTTACTACATTTTTTCTTAGATTTAAAATTCATTATTGCCACCATTTGTTTTTGAAAACATTAACATTTTCATTACATAGACATTACAATACATGAGTACTAAAATACCATGTGATAACAAGCCGACAAGACTCTAAGCAAGGCTTCGATCAAGAGCAGTAGAGACCAAAGCATAAAGACCCCTAGTAGACAACCCAAGACTACCATTTGCAACCAGAGCCTCATGGGCTTTTTCGTGAGTAGCAAGGCGAGGATGAACCAAAACATGGTTTTGGAAGCTAGATCTGCAACACTAGCAAAGCAACCAACTACTAGAAAACAACCGACCCCAAGACAAAAGAGACTGCCCATCTGTGGACAAGCCAACAACCAACAAAAGGGGTGAACAAGCCATCAAGGACTAACCTAAATAACCTAATAAAGTCTCAGATTTAGACACCACAAACTATCCAACGAAATCGAACTAAGACAAGCCATAAACCTTAACGGACTAGAAACACAAAAAACAATAGACAAACCATAGATAGTTAATCCCCATTAACCAACATCATCAGAAGCAACTTCAGCAGCTTCACCATTCCTACCAATGGCTTCATCAGCCCTGAGATTGGTATTCCCTATTCCCCAATAGATTCTAGCTAAAAACAATCAGAATACCATAGCTCCACTATATTCATCGATTCCAAGCAAAATATCTTCCAGAACAATTGAGTAATAAACCTCCACATACTTCCCTTGCCTACAAACCAGCTTCGAAGAAAAAGCCCCTCCTTGTGACTTAACCTTACTAGCAAAGACTTGGTGGAACCGCACACTGATATGAAGTTAGAAATGACGAAGTGGAGTCGAAAAACCCCATTAAGTCTAGCACATACACGGATGGCCACAACAGTTCGCTTCTGGTTCTCCATGGATGAGAAATCGAATGTGGTGGTGAGAGCCAGGGAGCTGAGCACGGACAACGGTGGGAAAACTGCAACTGAGCATGGCACAACTAGTCAGAAAGGGAAAAGTACCCCCCTTCACAGTAACACTAGTTCTTACCGCCATTTCACCCTTTCTGATATCAATATGCCCCAAATGAACCTCTGTTGCTCTAACTCTACCCTCGCTTCTCCCATAGCCAAATTCCTCTCGAAATCGCACCTGCAATGGCTGGAGAGCAACAAAATAGGAGCTAAGACGCTTCAAAACTGTAGTGGAGACTTAGATTCTAATTTAAACAGCAGAAGTGTCCCGCTCCCAAAGGTAATCGAATAGCAACTCCCCAATTCTTGATATTCCAAGACGCACCTTCAAAGCTTGGTCTTGGATCTGGCCTTCAACAAGGCTAAAGACGGTGATAGAGGGAAACCCGAAGGCAACAGATGAAGACCAGAATTGTGTCATATTTGCACATGAAAACTACAGTGGCATCACCAACGCTGACATAACATGTGTCATCCTTTTCCCCATTATCACCAAGATCCTCTGCTAGGCCCATCATGATTGATGCGGCTAACATAGGTTTACAATGAAGCAATCTAGATTAGAAAGATGGTAAAAGAGGCATGAACGAAATGATGGCTACGTAACAAGCCCAAGAGTTAAGGCTGGAAATCAAGGTAGAAGCTTAATCTTAAATGTCGAGGGTTTTTTTGTCAAATGCTAATGGTAAGGGCTAAAGACATAGGACAAGGACTCCCACCGAAGGAAGAAGTGAAAGGCTTTAACAACCGGTCGATGGTCCGCCTTTTATTTAAATAGGTTTATGAGATAATGCAAGAATCACATCAACCCAGGCAGGATCAGACAAGATCCACACAACAACCCATTTACACCTAATTATGTCACAAAACATGCAACAAAAATATCAAGGTGAACCTGATTGTATGATAAGTTGGCCACAATAGACCCGATACCCTAATCCGTTTTGGATCCTTTCAGAATGTTACGTGTTCGATCAACGTCAAGTTGACTCTTTTTTTTGGGAAAATTCACGGGATACCACTAAAAAATTTGTTAATTCATAAAATATCACAGTTTTAAAAAAAGTTTTTTAGATACCACAAAAAATAATTTTAATTCACCAGATATCACAAATTACTAACCCAAAACTTTTTAATACCAAAATACCCCTACTTGTTAATTAACATAGTTCACAATATATCACATAAATATTTTTAATTCACAAGACACCACAATATTTATTAAAATATTTAAAATAGTAAAAATAATAAAAAATAGATTGAAATTTTATAAATTAAAAATTCCAAATATATAACTATAAAATATAAAGTAGTTAAGAGAATGATTATCCAAAAATTTTATTATATTTTTACTCTAATAGTTTTAATAATATAAAATATTATTATAAAAAATTAAAATTTATATAAAGTAAGGTTATAAAAAATTAAATCATCATTAGCTGAAAGTATGTACTTTGGTAGTACTATTGTAACAATGTACTGAAAACGGGGGATTGTCCCGGTTTGTATTTTAAATGCTACTACTTGATCATCAGTGAAAGCACTACTATTTGGAGTATTTTTTACATGTGTACAATTCTTTGTACTCTCCGTCATAGTGAGACTGTAGGCAATAATATTGAATAACGATGGTGTAGCTTATTACACAAGGGCTGAAACCATGCGCCTCTTGCACTTGCATTCAACAACAGATTCATAGATTCTGAATTCTTCTTCAAGCTATCTAAACTGCCAAAAGCTCCAAGTTTCAGCTGCTATCAAAACTGATGCGACTACCAAACAGAATAAAAAACTAATGCAGGTGAATATATGAAACAATGAGTTGTATACTTAGAATTGAATATGTTACAGAGCTGTATACTTTTCAAGAACTGAATTTAGTTTCAGCTGCTATCAAACATAGTAAAGAAACTAAAAAGAACAAGTTTCAGCTGCTATCAAACTGATGCAACTACCAAAACAGAATAAAAAACTGATGCAGCTGAAACAATGAGTTGTATACTTAGAATTGAATATGTTACAGAGTTGTATACTTTTCAAGAACTGAAAAGAAAAAGTTTCATCTGCAGAGTAGTACCCAGTATCTGTTATTGCCTCAACCTCTTCCAATGTGTCATCATCATCAAACTGATCTTCATCATCTAAATTGCTAGAGTCGGTGTCCATCGTATAGCATTTTCATCATCCATGTGACACCATGAATCATCCGAGTAGGTTGGACAATTATAGTGACTAAGAACTTCATTAGGATGTTCGGCACCAACATATGAACCATCCCCTTGCTAAAAAAAATCTCATTTGATAGTGCATTATTTCTGCCTATCTCTCTAGCTCTTGTGCACCAGGTTGTACATCAACGCTTCTTGGAGTGGTGTTGCTAGTCTGGACAGATTGGAGTTGTGTTGTTGGTTCATTAGCTACTCAACCACTTCTTGGCGTGGAACAACTACCAATGTCAGCGAACTGTTCAACAATCTCTAAAGTCAGAAAATCAAATTCAATCATATACACATATGAAGCGTCATACACGATTCAGTTAATATAAAACCTCAACTAATTCAACTAGCATCAGAAAAATACAACAAAGACAAGAGATAACAAGGCAAGCAAATGAAATCGAGGGGAAATCCCACAAAAATTATTGCTCGACATAATTTGGGGAAATCCATCAACATGAGCACGGCAGAAAATGGGGAATTTGATCGAACCCCTAAAAATCCATAAACCCTATAAAGGGTACCATCAATCGATTTCAGCTGCTACCAGTAATCACACACGCACAAAGCATATGCAACAAGTTTCACGAGAAACAGTAGGCGAGTCCCATTGGGAGAAAAATCGTGAACATAATTAGTGCACCGGTGACAGAACAACCTTGCAAACAAGAACGCAAGCAAGGAGAAGAAAGAGCATACCGCAACCAAAGAGTGAAGCAGGACCAGAATAGAGTATGAAATCATGACAAAGAGGGAAGAAATCGCAAGCCAGCAAGAGCATGGAGGGTTACATACCAGAAAGCGACAAGGAGAATAGATACGAGCGGGAATATTAGTGAATAGAAGCAGTATTTAACACTAAGGCATGTTTGGAAGAATTAAGGCTGTAGAAAGAAGAGGTCAATGGTCAATGACGGAATGGCTAGAAAGCTGTTAAAATGTGACGGATGATATTATTATATTAGTACATGGGTGGGCTCTGTTAATTTCAAAAGTTCGTGGGTGGGCGGTGTAAATTCGTTAAAGGTCGTGGGTGGGCAATGTAATTTTCCCAACACTTTTTAATAAAATATATTCAATAATTTTTGTTGTAATTTTGAATTAACTATATAAAGTGATATTATATACTATATACAAACTAAATAATTTGACAAAAAATAAAGCAATAATTAAGAGTATTATAGTCTGATTTTTTATAATTTATTTTAGAGTAAATTACTTAGAACCCCCTTGAGAATTTGGGATATTACAGTTAACCTCCTTGTGTTTATCATAATTATTGGTAACCACCTCAAGGTTAAGGTATATTTGACTACGAGCCCCGAACTATAACTCTGTGATCAAAAGTTAACTATGTGTTGACCTACCAACTTAATCACATTAATAATGCCACGTTGGACAACAAAACTGCTTAATCAACATCGTCTAACTCTCTCTCATCCCACTTTAGATGCATTTTCAAGGAAGGGTTGGCATTTTTAGGAAAATAACAATGCATATTAAGTAGTGTTTTTTTGTCCAGCATGACCTTATTAATATGCTTAAGCTGATAGGTTAACACATAGTTAACTTCCTGATAACAGAGTTATAGTTCGGGGCTCGTAGTCAAAGATACCTTAACCTCGAGGTGGTTACCAGTAATTATGATAAACACAAGGGGGTTAATTGTAATATCCTAAATCCTCAAGGGGTTTGAGTAATTTACTCTTTATTTTATATAAATTTAAATTTTTATAATACTATTTTACATTACTAAAGATATTTCAAGTAAAAATATTATAAAATAATTTGAATTATCATTCTCTTAACTATTTTTTATTTTTAATTAAGCTTTTAACTTTTAAATGATATATAATATTTTTTTATATTTTTCAAAAAAAATTAATTATATGTGTTTTTTATTTTAAAAATGAATTTACCAATAAAATAATAAACGTACATTTTTATTTTTTTTTTATTTTTTAATATATTTTGTTAATAAATATTATGTTATTTTATGAATTAAAAATATTATATGATACTATGAACCAAATTTATTAAGTTTTGGTTAAAAAAATTTGGATTATTACCGTGAATTTTCCCCTCTTTTTTTCTTTCTATTATTCCGAGCCCGTGCGTCCCGCTGATTTCCTCCCTCTAATCCAAAAGGCGGCGTGCATTACCTCGCCGGCGGCGCAGTGCCCTCGCGGCTCCCATTCTGTTTCGCCGTCTCTTTTATGAATCTCCGATCTTATAAACCCTCCAGGCTCCATCGTCGCTAGAAGAACGCTATCAATCCGCTGTAGCAAGCAACTCACACGCAGCGGTACGAATTCCTGTACCTCCTATGGCTTGTACTCCCATCTCGTCACTCCGCAGATTATCTCTCTTCTGCCACTACTGTTCCACCTCTGCCATCCTATACGAGGGACCCGTCAGTGGGGAAGGCTCCACAGTCCTCACGCGAGAGGAGAAGTCTCACACCGTCCTCTCTCTTCTTAAATCCGAGGAGAATCCCGAGCGCATTCTCGAGATTTGTCATGCCGCTTGTCTTACACTGGAATCTCACGTCGACCGCGCTTCCTTCTTCGTCGCCGTCTCCAAGCTCAAAGGCTCCAACCACTTTGAAGGGATCCGACGCTTACTCGAAGAGCACAGGAGGAGCCGCCTGGACCTAAAGACCGAACAATTCGCCGCCCTCTCGATTGTTCTGTACTGCAAGGCCGGCATGATTGATGATGCGGTCGCAACCTTCGAGAATATTGATAGTATAGGCATTCAGAGAACCGTAAAGACCCTCAACTCTTTGCTGTCCGGTTGCATCTCGGCGAAGGAGTACGACCGTGCTCATAAGATCTTCGCTCAATTCCCTAAAGAATACGACATTATGCCAAATCTCGACACGTATAACCTTGTGATCAAGGCTTTCTGCGAGTCTGGTTCTTCCAGTTCCGGTTACTCAGTGGTGGCTTCCATGGAAAACGCTGGGATTAAGCCCAATGCAACCACATTTGGCCGATTGGTAGCTGGTTTTCATGCTGAGGGGAAGCTTGAAGATGTGGGAAGGGTGATGAAAATGATGGACGGGCGAGGGATAAAACATGGGCTGGAGATTTACAACTTCCGGATCCAGAGCATGTGTAAGCAGAAGAGAACATCCGAAGCGAGGGCTCTTTTGAATGCAATGCTGACTAGGGGGATGAAGGTTAAATCGCCCACTTACTTGCATTTGATTCATGGGTTCTGCAAAGAGGGGAAGCTGGAGGATGCGAAGAAGGTATTGGAGAGAATGAGGGATAATGGGTGTAAACCAGATAGTCAATGCTACTTCATCATGATATACTTTTGGCTAATGACGGGGATTATGAGACATCCTTGAGGTTTTGTAAGGAGTGTATAACTCAGCTGAATCGGATTCCCAATTTCACAACCATGAAGTTGCTTGTTGATGGACTGGTTAGCATTTCCAAGTTTGAGGAAGCGAGAGAGCTTATCAGGCAGATGCAAGATAAGTTCCCACATAAGGCTGGTATCTGGAAAGAAACTGAAGAATCTTGCCCACAGTTGTTAGAGAAACATGTTGTTTCAAACGCTTAGCAGTCATTGTTAAGTGTTAACTTGATAAATAGGGGTGAGCTGTTGAAATTTATGTATTCTTACTCGGCTCTCCCTTGCTCACTTGTTGAAGTGTATGTAATCTGCTTCTATTTACACGAGGAATCGTACCCAGATTCTATTGGGTCTTTGCCAAGTCCATGAATCAAACAGGAGTACGTTGGTGGTAAGTTATCGCTGTGCCGTTGATTTCTTGAATTTTTGCCAAGTCCATGAATCAAACATTGTGTACGTTAATGATGAATGAGTGGGCATATTAAAGTGTTATTGCTGTTTGTTGACCGTTTCTGTTTTCTTTTTATATAATTGGTCAATGTCGGCCAAAAGTCCACATATGGGGTTCATAAACTACAATAAAGTTACTAAAAAAAATATACTCCCTCTGTCTCAAAATGGTGTCCAAAATGGTGTCTCTTATAGTGTATAACATTTCTACCTCCACTCTACTTTTTCACATTTCCTTAATATGTGTTGAGGAGTAGTATTTAGCTCCATTTTTGGGTTGTTAACTTTATGATTAATCTTACTATAGTTAAGGAATAAAAGTTTGACAAATGTACCATGGTTTGATGTGTAGCAAATATCTGTTTGACATGTGACAGTGAGAGAAATATAAAATGAGATTAGGGGGCGTTTGGTTCAAAGGGGGGAAACGGAATGGAATCGGGAAAGGGAATGGAGAGGAATGGAAAAGAATTTCCTTTGATTTTCCCAGTTGTTTGTTTGAGCTGGGGAAATAAAATAAATAACCGGTCAACGACCGTCGGTCAATGGTCAACGGTTGCCGGTCAATGGTCAACGGCCATTAATTACTGGTCAACATTCACCGGTCACCGGTCAATGGTCATTAGTCATCAGTTAATGGTCATATGTTGTCGGTCAAAGTGTACTTGGGAAAGGGAATCTCATTCCCTAATAGGGGGTGGGGAATCAGGAAAAAGGGTTTGGGTAATCCCATTCCCTTTCCTGAAAACAGGAAAAATTGGCAAAACAAACAGCATGAAAGGGAATCACTTTCCTGATTACCCCAAAACAAACGCCCCCTTAATCTACAAAAAGCTATCAAAAGAATAGGGCCTTTCACTCATTTACTTTTCTTTTTGAAATTGTGGTAAACCGCTTAGGTTTCCTCTAAACTTCCTAATTAATTTTCTTTCAAAAAAAACTTCCTAATTAATTTGACCCATTCTTTTGTTTAGCTTCTAGCTGATTTAGGCATAATCAGCTGGGTTGACCAGTTCAACTCGTTCTTTTAAAATCAGTCATTAGTCAATAACACCTAATATCAGATAGTAGTTATTTCAACTCAAATCATCTCTCATTTTCCGCTAGTTTTGTTTGGCTGGGTTGACCTGCTCAGCTCATTTTTTTAAAATCAATCATCAGTTAATATCGGGTAGTATCAGCTGTCAACTAGCAGCTTATAATATGCAAAAGAATGGGGTGTAACCACTGAAATGTATTTCTTTGTCCCTCCTTTTTCTTCATGGGGCTTGAGATACAGATTTGTGTTGCTTTTCATTGGCATTTCTCTCCTTCCTGTCAGATCTGCAATTGCAAGTATATCTCCTTAAAGTTCTTAGAGCCTGCCCCTCGTCATAGATTTCACATCCATCCAGTATTTTCCTTTTTTCTGCCATCCTCAGGAAGGAGAATGTTTGGTTTATGTCGGGCAATAATGACTGCAATATTGGTTTTCTAGAATCAATTGTACATCAGTTTTGTTTATGCAAAGTGACTGTAGCACGCGTTTAGAACGTGAGCTCTTGATTTGAGTACGTATTAGATTAGGCAAAATGGTTACCCTGTTCATTAATGCTAGCTAACTTCCTGCGGAAAATTACCCTAGGAGATGAAATTTCGTTGGATGACAAGTTGAAATAAAAATCTTGGTTTTTCTATGGACAACCATTTTCGGTTGACAATAACACAATCGTAACGGGATAAAACCCGACAAATTTACCAGTTTACAGGGGATGAATTTGTATTACACTGACCAGTAAAAGGATCGAAGTATTATATTCCATTAATTGCTCAAATCTTTGAGTAGATGTTTTTCTGTTTCAGGACGTGCAGGCAAACACCTTAACTCTGTTGTAAGCACCCACCAAACAACAACTTCCCAAGGCCTGCAACTGCCAACTGTGCAAGGAAGCATTCCAACTCAAAGATAGAACGTAAAAAATTAAAATAAACGAGATAGGCTTAACAAGAAGGTGTTATTTTTATGGTGGTGTTTGCCGTTTGGTGGGTTGGAGTTGTAATAACACGGTCACTTTTCTGGCAATGAGGGGTACCATCTTCCATATACAACTGAACAAACAATTTATTTGTTAAGCGGGTTCGTGGGTGGGGATACGGTAAGGCCTCTGGGTAGAGCAAGAGAAGAAGAATTAAGAAAAGAAAGAGGAAGAAAGCATGAGTAGCTTCTTGGTTTGTTGCAGATTCCAAGAAGGCGGTCACTCTTCCACATCTTCTCCTTACTCTCCTTCCAGCGCCACACCCAGGAGGAGGAAGATCAAACATGAGCGCAGAGCAGATAAATGGACTCGTAGAAGAAGAAGCCTGAAGCAAATTGCTACAGATGGTAGGTCAATAGCTAGCGCGGTTAGAAACCTCTCCATAAAATCAGGTCATTCAATGGAGTTTTATGTAGAGAAACTTTGATTCATATTTGATCAAATTGTTCTTTGACTTTCATTTTAAAAGATTAAAGAAAAAATATATGCTGTTTGGATATTGTCAGCAGGGAAGCAAGGTCCTTTGGCAGAGGAAATGCAGCGGATGAACAGCCCAAAATTTCATCTCAAGTCTTCACCTTTGGGCAGATGGCTATCGCTACAAACAACTTTAGCACTCTTTGCCTTGTGGGTGAAGGTGGATTTGGAAGGGTTTACAAAGGATACATTCCTGGTGTGGATCAGGTGGTTGCTGTGAAGCAGCTTGACAGAAATGGTTTGCAAGGCAATCGAGAGTTCTTGTCAGAGGTATTTATGTTGAGTCTTGTTGATCACCCGAATTTGGTGAATCTGATCGGATACTGTGCTGATGGAGATCAAAGGATATTAGTTTATGAATACATGGCCAATGGATCACTTGAAGATCACCTTCTGGGTATGCATTTTTATTCTGATAGATCACCAGCTTGCTTTATCGAATATATTTGGAAAGGATATTAGTAATATTATTTTCCGTATTGTAGATTTGCCTCCAAACAAGGAGGGGCTAGATTGGTACACAAGGATGAAAATAGCTGAGGGTGCAGCAAAAGGGCTAGAGTATCTCCACGAAGAGGCCAACCCGTCAGTCATCTACAGAGACTTCAAAGCATCAAATATACTACTAGATGAAGACTTCAATCCTAAACTATCAGATTTTGGGCTTGCAAGGATTGGCCCCACTGGGGATAAGGATCATGTGTCAACTAGGGTGATGGGTACATACGGGTATTGTGCACCTGAATACGCCATGACTGGCCAACTTACAACCAAGTCTGATGTCTACAGCTTTGGAGTTGTTTTCCTGGAGCTCATATCTGGAAGGAGAGCCATTGATGCCAATAAGCCTACGGAGGAGCAAAACTTGGTTACTTGGGTATGTATGTATAGCTAGCTATTTCATTTGAATTAACACTCCAGAAACAGCACTGAATCCAACTGTTTTATTCGATCATTCTTGCAGGCACAACCATTGTTCAAAGACAGAAAACTGTTTACATTAATGGCAGATCCACTGCTTAAAGGAAAATATCCAGTCAAGGGGTGTACCAAGCTCTTGCTGTAGCAGCCATGTGCTTGCAGGAGGAAGCCAGCACTCGCCCTTTGATCAGCGATGTTGTTACCGCGCTAGAATATCTTTCCAAACCCCAATCAGATGAATTGGGAAATCATACAAGGGAAAATAGTATCAAAGCACCCAAAGAAAAAGAAAATGATGATGAGGATGAAGAAGAAGATGTCAATGAAGAGCTTCCAGAGGATTACCATTCCGGGTACATGAAGAAGTTTAAAAACCCATCAGATTTCATGATGTGATTGATTATCTACATCACAAGTCAGTTAACTTCTGAAACTTAAGTCAAACAAAGGGTAATTCAAAAACCCCAAGTCCATAAGATTTTTCAATTTTCTTTGTATTTATGACCCACACTAGAGAGATTTACATTGTTAGTGAATGATTATTTATTATCATGATGCCTAATGCAATAACTAAGGTGAATTCCAGAATATGATTTTATTTGAAGAGTATTTTTCAGCACTTACCACAATATTTATGCACATATGATAAAACTCGATGATCTACAAATACAGGATCATCACAGAACCCAACGATCTGAAATCAAAACCCACATCACAGAGACGATCCAGCTTAAAATCGCCAGACTAACCCCTTATTGAAAAGGAAAGTTCTGATTCTATATACAAGCAAAGACGGATAACTAATAGTAGAGCATCAGAGACTTTCAGCCACTTATCAAAAAATAGTAGAGCATCAGAGATGATGGTTAGCTTGTCTGAGACTAGAGTAACTAAACCCAGGAGCCCCATCAAACGTACTCTTAGTGTTACTGATTCCTTCTCTGATCTCTACTACAGAGCACATGCTTGGCAAGAAGCTCCCATTATGGTGATCGCTCCTTCTCTTCTTCTTATTAGGCCTCCAACTCATTGATAAAAGACGACCCAGACCCAAACCTAAAGAAGTAGCAGTAGTAGAGTTGGGTTTTGTCCCTTCCCTCTCCACATTAAGCCTTTTGAAGTACTCAATCTCTCTTCTGACAAGAGACCCAACAGTTCCCCTCGTGCCTATCGCCATAGGAGATGTAGCCATAGTTTCAGGGAAAGAAGAAGAAGTTGGTCTGGAGTAATCAGTTTCTAGTCCTTTTGGTTTTATATTTATATACTGTACATGAGGGGGGAGAGGAAAACAACGCTTTGAGCACAAGTGAAAGTGGAAATTGGCTATGGTTATAGATAGTTTGCATTCCAGTAGCTGTCTTTGGATGAGATGGGGTTGCTTTTGGTTTCAGTCATCTCCCAACACTTTATATTTTTTTTTACACTATTTATAATCGCACCCCTCTTCTTTTATCATTTCCTTGAGTGGCTTACAGAACGGGACAAAAGTGGAGCCTCTTTTGAGTATTAATTCTTTCCTTTTAAATAAAGTATTGTGTCTATAATGATGAGTTATCATTTAAAGACTAGTATCATGATCCGTGATCATGAGTCTTCACGCTATCCTTCACCCTTTTGCTTGCGGAAGCTCTGGGTAAATGGCAACAGAAAAATAATTAACATTATGTTATACCAGTGCAAATCCTAAGGGTTACGGAAATAGCAACAGAAGAATAATTAACATTAAGTTACAGTAGGGTATATTAAGCAATTATTAATACAATTCACTATCTGGTTCCAATAATGGCTTTCTACCTATGGTTTGAAAGCAAGCCAAGATAACAGTTTCTGGTCTTTGCTGTTTATATTATAATTATTTGTTCGGTGCAGCAGATTAGTTATCAGGCTCGAAAGAGAAAATAATGGTCCATCCAATGAGCGGATGATCTCAGATCACACGGAGCTATTAAAATAAGTCAACATGATCTACATCTAGAAAATGGATTAGTTGTTAGCCTGATTATCAATGAGTTGAGTGGTGCATTATTCGGCCGTTGGCGAGCCCATTTCCCTCAGTATTTTAAGCATATGGTTGAGAAAGACATAATCCCAACAATGAAGATGACACGGGGGAGCCACCAAAACCAAACATAGCAAACTTTCTTAAGAACGTATCCGCAAATTTCATTCATACAACTCTTGTGCAACAAACAAACAAAGAATCATGTATTATATGCATTCCTCAAAACCAATAAAATTCGCAATCCCTTGAAAAAAGAGCAAATTTTATTACTGTGGTTCTCTATACACCATCATCCTTCCTCCTTTATCCTAGCCATGGAAGGGCTGTACTGGGATCTTACTAGCATAGGTATAAGCTATACTTTTTTTTGTGAGGATAGGTAGTAGCTATACAGCAATAAAAAAAACTTTCTATCAGAAACTAAGCAATGTTTGGCAGATGAAGAGAATACCGCAGCTTCTTATGGGAACTCAGAGCGGTTTGCAGGGCAGTCCGAAGGCTGGCGCCTTGCCGGTACAAGGAATCATATAACTGGCAGACAAACTGGGACAGTTCCTCCTCTTCAAAGTCCCAAAACCCCTTAGTCGAACCAGAATCTGGGTTATCTCCACCATTCTTCTCGAAATCCATTTCTTCCCAGTCACTCATTGGGCTCAGTGGTTCTTCTTCTTCTCCGTCTTCCTCCCCGATCTCAAATTTTCCATACTCAAGATCACCGAAATCGCCTGATCCATGGAATGTAGCCATCTCAGTGCATCTCAGGGCCTCAGTGGAGGGGCAAATTAAGGCCTTTGCACTAGAGTCTAGGAAGGCTTTGATCAGGCTCTTGTTTGGACTGTATCTCCCCGTGAAGATTATGACTCGATCTCTCCAGGCTCCAACCTGAGCAATCATAAATAATTCTTAATTGTTTCTCTATAGTGAGGAGACAAAAAAGCATAGTACGTAGCATTTGAAGCAAAGCATACCATCCAACGAACATCTTCTGCTGTTAAGTGCATTGAAGGCACTGTTCTTCTAAACATATAAGCACCAACTTCTTGATCATCTTCCATAACCTAGAAACATATTACGTATAAGACAAATATTACAAACCAATCTATAATTTGCAGGAACAAAAAAAAAGATATGGATTGCAAACGAATAAAAGCTGACCTGAGTCTGTCGACCTATGAAGCGATGCACAATACAACCAATTTGGAAGCAAGGCCTGTATGATACCAGTCCCGAGATGGTTGAAATATTGTTTAGCTTGGATATTTCTCTCCTGGGCAGACCTCGCATCATTGGTAATAAGCTATACTTCACACTCTGTAAAAACTTATCAGCTAGTTCACCCGGTTCAGCAACAACAAACACATCATTTTGCCAACTACACCGAACAGAAAAAAAAATAAAACTCAAAACTGTTAATTCAGAAAAAGCATATGGATGCATGGACGCACAAATACAAGCAATGTAGAAGTTGCACAAATGTAGCAGCAGACCTTAATATAGAACCAGCAGTATCATTTTGAAGGGCCAAATGCACAATCCCTACTTGGGGAGAGCTTTGCAGCTTATCAAACAATGCCTGCACAGGCAAAGAGAGCGTCCTTGGCTTAGTAGGAGAACCAGGAGGTGAGGCTCCCGTCTTCCCAGGTTGATTCCCATCTAAGCTCAGTGGAGGAACTAAATCAATTCGACCGATTTTTGTTGACCCGCATCTGGACTATTATAAAGAAGAGGACTCGAAGGAAAACTCCCAGTGAACATGGGAGAAGAAAAAGGTGACGTCTTTGGAACTGCTGCAGGGCCAGCCTTTAGAGGAAGAGACATGGGATTCACAGTTGCCAGTCTAATACCACTATTGCTACAAAAGGTCTCTAGCGACCTTGCATGGTGTACAACTCTTCCAGTGTCCACACTGTGAGAGGCTTCAATGAGTAGAACACTTCGTCTCCACCCTAATGATAAGCTGCCATCATCTAAAGTCCATAAAAGAAGACAAAAGTTCCTTCTTTTCAGATATAAAAAGGCTCCAGAATTGAAGATATTTACTCTAATGCAGCATAAGTAAATGCATAAAAGGAGGAAAGGGATACCAGTACCAGATGAATCAGGCAATGCTTGGGTCTTAGAAGCATCTGCTAATATATCATCCTGTTGACATGGTAATATTAACCTCTCACAGGCACTTTTGAAGACATCAGTGTTGTTTTTTATATACTCTTCTGTTGCACTTTCCAACCTCAGCCACTCAGCAGGATCAGTTTCATCGAGCTCCATGTCACAGCGATCATCAACTGTAAAGGCAAAAACAGCTTATCATTTAGAAAGAAACTTCATCTTATGTTGGAAATTTTTGTTATCCCAATGCTATGAGAAGAATATATCTCAAAAATGAGAACCAGTCAAGGATTGTGATGGAACAAAATTAAAACTTGAGAAAATGCTTCAAGGATAATACTACATTATAGAATAATCGAAATGCTCAGGAACATTGATGCTCACCAGGATTAAAGCGAAAATACTGCATCTCAGGAAGCATCGGTATTAAAGTGCTCAATGCTTCCTCTACTCTTTCAATTGAACATGCACTCTCAATCAACACAGGCACGGTATCCCAAATCTGCCAACCAGCTTTTCGAGCCTATTACACACACATAATTACAGAGCAACTGAGGCAACAAATCATTATTTGTTCTCTTGCAAGTATTGTGTAGGAAGTCAACACAAGACTCCTAACATTCGTCGGAATATGCTTGGCTTAATTATTCCTTAATCTGTAACCGAAGTTAAGACTTTTGACTGAGCTAACAATCTGTTAATTCCAAACACATTCTCTTTAGCATCAATAGTATATAGACGGACAAGTTGGTCAATCACCATGCATAATGCTGGAGGTAACTTTTCATTCCCCTTTCACTTTTAGCTAGGTCATGGGACAGAAGTGGCTTTTCTCCTCCCCAAAAGAGAAGCTTTTTTTAGAGCAAATAAGAGGAGTTTTTTGCTAAATACATGAAGGAAACATAGTTAAAAGGTGAACACATCTTGCCCAATGGCTACTACTGAAGACAGTCCCTATGACCAAGGACAAGGCTCAACCCCCAGCCCCGACCCTCCCCCAATGTATCAAATTTTAGTAAAGAAGAAGAGAGAATAAGTTATGTCCACGAACCTTTGTTGGGACGGAACCACATCCAACAGAGACCAGACAGTCAATTTTAGTGTCAGGCCAAAGAAGTTGTGCTTCCCGTATGGCAAATACTGTAGGGTTATTAGCAACAATAGCTCCATCTTGGAAGCGGTCGGCATCTGAGAGGATGGATAAGCCAAATGGTCATGTGTCCGCCATGATACAAATTGAACAGGCCTTGATAGGATGTAGAAAGTACTAAACCAAGATAAAATATGAGGAGCTCTGACCATCTGTGAAATCATCAAGATAATAGGGAGCAGCAGATGATGCTCTATAGCTTGCCAAACATGATGCTTGCAGCTTCCTATAAAAGCATTCCGCTTGTACCCAACTTGGCCAAGGGTATTAGCAGCTCCATTCATTCTGATTGCTGAGTTCTCAGAGTAAGTAAGAAACATCTCTGCAGTCCCAGCTGGATACTGAAGTTTAATAGCATGGTGCATAATAAAATTAGACATGTAAAAATAGGAAAAAATTCAGAGCATCAACTAAATAGATGCAAATTTCAGAGAAAGAATAAAAACCTGATAATTCCGGAAACAAATGGTTGAGCAGGCACCACGCTGACCAGGGTAGATACTACAAAAACCTTGGGGGCACCTTTGACTGAAGACTCTATCATAAGGTCTCCATCTTCATCAGCACACATTCTTGCAACAGCCTTCAAAACTGATCTGCGCTATGTGAGAATAAGCATATGATATAACTTATTTATGTGAACTAGAGATAGACTATGAAGCCAATTTCAATTTTACTAATAAGAAGTAAACATGTGAGCAGCAGCAAGAAGAGTATGACATACTTTTGCTCCATGCACTGCAACGCGAAATCTCTGTGATGAACTTTTGTATATATGATCCAGTTTCTCCCTCCAAGTTGCCACCTCATTTTCCTTTGGAGGCTCAGCGAATACAAGCTTGCCTGAAACAAACAATGAACATACCAGCAAAAAAAGGACACGGTAAGAAGAAAGCTAATGACTATAGAATGGAAGTCGACAAAAACATCCTCTCACCAAGTTTTTTGTATATTTCTTCACACTGATCAAGTGTCATTGACTTGATCCCAAGAGCAACAGCCAACATACCACCAGTTGAAGTACCACATATGAGATCAAACATCTCATGGATTCTTTTGCCGGTTCCTTTCTCTATTTCTTTAAGAATCTTAACAGTTGCTAGACCCTTCATTCCACCACCATCCATAGAGAGTATGCGTAAACCTTGCCTTGAAACAGGTCTACCTCTGACAGCACGCCTTAAAATCTCATTTTCTCCTACAAAAATTAATAAATGTGAAACTTCTATAGAAAAAAATAAAATGTGGGAGATTAAAATACAAAAGGGAAAAAGAGCTGCTTTTTCTCAAGCATACCAAGAATTGCGAAAGCTCGAGCCGCAGCTTTGTTGACACCTGGTTCTGGAGTAGCTGTCAAGCGCATGAGAAGCTCCCTCAGACTTTCAGAAGTCGCCAACATTTGACGGATCTGCGGACAAAAGGCCAGGTTGCCAATAGCCAGTAGTGCTAGTCTTTGAACCTGAAGATCAGCAATCTCAAGTTCTAGATAGCAAGAGGAAGAACAGAAAGAAATTACCATGACAATCAATATTCAAAGGTGGTACCTCCGGTATCTCTTATGGCTACATAACAATTTAAGTGATCTTAACAAATCTTTGGACAACAGCTTCAGGGCTGCGTCATCTGATGCAAATGCAAGGTTGACTACAACCTGTAAGATTGAGACTAGTTCCTCTGAAACAGTAGTTTTAAGAACCGTTTCAATTGGTTTCATGATGTCACATTTCATCAGCTGCATAGCCACAGAACCATCGACAGCAAGGGATGAGAGAGCAAAGCAAGCTTGTTCAACCTAACACAAAAAGAGACGATGATTTATCCACATGAATTACATGGGAATGTATTAAAGGTTCTGAAGAAACAGAAAGTAGAGTCTAATACAAACAGCTAGTAGTAGAGAGCATACCACATGGCGATTATCACTGCTGATCATGCTTATCAGTTGCCTGACCGCATTCTCATCTTTACCAACCACTGCACGACGATTTCCTTGATCCTGCATTATCTTGGCAAGGGCAGACGCCAACAAAGGGTGGTGGCATGAGGAGAAGCGAAAGATAAGGGAAAAGAAAGCACTCAATTTGTGCTTCGATGCACCAAAATAAGAACTGGCTTCAGCCTGCATTTATCCAGAACTCACATTGAGAGAAAGATTATCCATGCTAGAAGATAATGTTAAGAACATTTCACACAGAAAGAATTAGAAAAAGTGACAAAGAGAAATCATTAACACCTCAATTTCAACAGTAAGTGATCTTAAATTTTCATCAGCTACAATTGATTGTTTTGCAAGAGACAAGTGGCGAAGTTTGTGCAGAGGCAAGATCTCAGGAAGGAATTCAAGTGGATTTCCAAACAGCCTTAAGACACGTATCTCAGACATAGCCCTGAAATAAATTTCAAATCATTAGATCTATCTACCATAGCGATTTCATACTCTAGATTGATTTCATGATCATCAAAAGACCTGAAATCCAATAGAGGACGAATCAGCTTATTATGCTCCAAAGACAATTCCAGCAGTCCAACGCATTGTCTCAATTCCACTGCTTGTACAAGAAAACAAACAAACAATCAAAGCACTTAGCACTCATTTTTAGTTTAAACATTGTGTATAATTCTCAGAGCCTATAACTTCAGGAACAGAACATAGTTAATCAGTTCATTACAAAACCATGATAGGCTTACCAGGAACAGATACCAGCATGTTATTGTCAACTCTGAGAACTTTCAAGTTTTTCAAGTCACCAAGTTCAGCGCGGAAGAAGTGATAGCCTATTATTATCGAGGTAAAGCTTCTCCAGTAATGGAAGTTTGGTGACCTCCAAAGGCAGGATCTGCATATCAGGGGTAAACACATATTCTAAAGCAATCAAGGGAGAAATTTCAGAAGAAGAAAATTAAGTGAGTTCAACATTGAAGAAGAGAACAAATCCCTGAGCAACTAAACAAGCAGTCACCCTGAAGAAATCCATCAGTTTGCTAACAAGAAAAGCTTGAAGTTAGAGGCTTCAATTTAATGCTCCCTGTTTCACTAGATAATCGAATGTACAAGGAGAAGAGTAGAATAGACACACTTGTTTGATAGTCCTAAAGATCCAGTTGGCAGCCCAGATTAAGGAGTTGATATAGCCATAAAACTATAAATTCAAACTTTAATGATCTAGCGTGGTAACATTTTTCAATGACTACACATTTCTGGGGGAATCATACAACAATCGATGCTGACAAGGAGTATATTAAAGAATCTCTGCCTGTCCTCTACTCTAACGCTCCAGGATGTAAAAGCTGAAAGGCATAGCACTAGCCTTAAGCCAAGCCATCAAGATCATGAGATCGCCAATCCATCCGCACCACTAACTTTTACATACAACCTTCTGATGTCCTGAAGTTGCCACTTATACTAACAGGATAGAATCTTGTCGGAGATGCAATACAAACCCATCGTAAAGCCCACAATGAGATACCTATTCCCCTGTCCAATGATGTAGTTTTCCAATCAATGTATCCAATAAGCTACAGATTGATTATGATACTTCAGATTGTATACAAACAACTCATACGTACTTAATAACTTGAAGAAGAATGAAAGCGAAGGCCACAGATTTGCATCAGACAAAAACTCACAGTTATACCACAGCCATTAAGGTTGAGCACCGTGACAGTCTTCCAGTGATCAGCAAAACTCGTGATCCCGTTATCAAATCCCCCACCACTGCCACTCCCGTTGCTATTAGCATTGACTCCTGCTTTCGCGGCAGCGGTGGGAGAGAAATCCGCCCTAATCAGTTTAGTCAAAACGCCGATCCCATCACTTTGTTGGCCTGGACCGCCCGCCTTGGCCATCTTTATAGCTCTCAGAGGCTCTCTCCTCGTCACAACCTTCAATTGTACTCCAATACTCTCGTGCACACCCTTAGACGTCTGATCACCTTCCCCGCTTCCCACCACCTCCTTTGTCATCTGGGTCTTATTCTCGTTGAATCCTACTAAAACGGTGTCGTGAGGAGAAGGCATATTCACCATTAGCCGCGATTGCAAGCGAAGGGCAATTTGATCTTCATCATCTCCAGCTGTCCAATCGAGCTCGATAGTCTTCGACCCCGGTCTTTCTTGATCAGCGGACTTGCCCTCGGTTGATACGGGTTGCAAGGTTCGATCTTCACCTTCTTCTTCTTCGACGGAAGACGGGGCAATGAGTTTGTCAGGATCTCCGTAGCGGAGAGTTAGATGAAAGATCTCTGAAGGACGTTTCCATCCCAATCCCCAAGACATGTTAACTTCCTGCCTCCCCCTTCTTGTTCTTGGGTTCGGTGGAATTTCTTTTATTAATCACCCTGATCAGTTTTTCTAGTATTTCTGGGTCTACGAATTGAGTTGACCCTACCGGTACCGGACATTTAATTCGCCATTCTCTGAACCTAATCTTAGCAGCTAATAATCAGCAAGAATGCTTCAGTCAGGGTTTATGAGAAAGGACGGAGAGGCAATGGAGAACTAACAATGTGAAACCAGGATAGACAAAGTACGCGAGCTAGAGGAGTCTGTTGAAAGCGTTGCAAGATGAGGAGGGCGATAGGAAGAGGGTGGGCTGGGGAACGGAGGATCAATCAAACACAGTGCAAAATTTTGGAGGCAGAACAGTAGGCACGGAGACGAGAATTCGAATGTGGTGGTCGTGCCGTGCCGTACGTTTCATATGCACAGCATATTCATTCCTTGTTATGCTCTTTTCTTCATTGAATTTGTAAGCGACGACGATTTGATATGTTTGATTTTACATTTTATTTCATTCTAGTGCGAGCACGATGTCGAGGACGTCATTTATTTCTTACTTCAAGCTGAGGGCAATTGTGTGAATATGATTTAGGTCAATGCTATATGTCGCGTAGGCTTTCAAGGACGACTACTCTACGAAAATGTATTGTAACCTTTTTTTTAGGCCCCGTTCGTTTATGATATTAATGCACGATTTGTTAATTTCATAAAGGTAGGAGGTGATATGTGTGTGATCCGTGTGCCCAAAAGTCCAACAATTCGCGAGAGTATGAGATTAACAGAAAAACTTCATTTCCCTGTGTTTCAAATAATATGTGTGATTTATAAAACCTGGAAGCGCAACACATTACACAATTGCCCCTGTTTTTTTTTTGTTATGTATTATCGCATTCAAGGCCACCAACTTCATTGAAGGGTTGAAACGACTGAATTGGTGTCATTGAAGCTTCGTTGCTGAAGGCCATCCCCCTACTCCAGTAGTGTCTAGCGAGTGCTCCCAGCAGGGAAACCATGCCTCCTTCATTGAATCTCTGACCTGCGAAAGCAACAACGGGATATTCAAGCCAGATCGACCCAACATAAATGTGTATTTAATTTCAACAACCATTTGTACCTGATAGAAGATGGAGTTACTCATTTCGTTTGCTTATAAAGAGTGGAACGAAGAGTGTGTACCCCTCACTGCTTTGTTCAAACCATGTGTTGGTGTTTTTTGTTGTTGTTCTGATAAGAAACAAATAGTAGTTAGGAATGGTGAGAGGAAACGATAAGGACAAGGGAAGGGGAGAAGAATGACACTGATGAGGGAAAATCCAAACACCCGAAACATGAATGGACTAAACAAGATGTTGAGCTGCTCATCAAGTTACTGCTAGAAGAAGCACAACTTCAGTTAGAGAGGGGCGGTAGTTTGGTTGGATTTCAGCACCGATGGGGTAACATTACAGAGAAGTTTAATAGCAGGAGGGATGGGTTAGATGATGTTGACAAGGCCCAGCTGAAAAATAAAGGTGACACATTAAAGGGAAGATGGAGAAAGTGGAAGGATCTCACTCATAAACAAACAAGATTAGGTTGGGATGAAGCAAACAACTGCTGCACTTACCCACCAGAGTGGGTGGCAAGGAAAGCACAAGTAAGTTTTTTTATACATTTTAAATATGCTTTTCACATTAACCTACACCTGCGTACGCTAATATCAAGTTTAATGATCCGCAGGAAAATAGGGCCATGCATAAGCTGATAACTTCCAAGTGGCATGCATACCTAGTTTATCAAATGGAACTCATTTGGGGACAGTCTTATGCAAACAGTGAACTGAGGATCACTCCTGGAGGGACTGCACCAGTGGAGTATGAGAAGTTAGATGACGAGCCATATGACTGTACAGACAGCAAGCATGATGTGTACATGGACTTCTCGGTTGAGGGACAAAAGGATTCCTCTGTTGACATGTTAGGAGGGCATGACAACAACACAAACACAACTGTTGAATCCTCTAGAAACAGGGTGAGTGCCCCATTCCCTGGGGGTGATGGTCAGTCAAATGCTCTCTTCTTTGATCTCACTGGTGCAGCTACATATGGAGCTACCCTCATAACAGCCGCCTTCCAAGGATCCCAGTTTGCAGGCATCGTTGCTGGTTCTTCAGGTGGCCCTGGAAATTTTCTGCCGTCTGCACAACAACAGTGGTATACTGCCACCAACCCTCAGATTGGGATGAATTGATGATGACAACAGCTGGTGTTGTCCCTCATGGTGGTAAAAGGAAACAACAGTCTGAAGTTACTGAGGTAAAGAAGAAATCAAAGGGGAGTAGAGGTAAAACTTCAGTGCTTGTGGAAAAGCTGAAAGGATTGCAAACTAGCGTTAATGAAACTGTATCACGTGTTGATGACATGATCAGGAGTGTTGATGCTATTGAAGGACCTGGATCCAATGTTGTTATATCAGTCCGGGAAGAAGCTAGTATTATTCGTGCAATACTCGGTATAAGCAGGAGTGAGTTAACCTATGTTTCGATGTTGCTAGCTGATAGAAACCACAGGTCTGTTCTAATGACTTTTGTTGATGAAGAAGAGATTGCTGAATGGGTACGCCACATTTATAGGCGTGATTATGGTGATTAGTAGGGTAGGAGATGTGTGTGAGTAGCATAGTTTTTTGGGCACTGATGTGTTATGGTACGTATTATGTTCATGTCTGAAGCATGACATATGTGCTTTACCTAATTAGCGGCAGTAGGTTAGCAACACTAGTACATTTTGATCTTTTGGTATTGTTGGTGCTTGCTCTTTGTGTCTACCTTATGTCAAGTAGTACACCAGTTGTAGTCTGTCCTGGTAGGTAGTTGTTGTTTAATAGTATGACGAAGTGTGTTTGGTTCTGGGTTAAGGGTGTCAATGTTAGTTTAGGTGTGTCGATGGTTACTTTTGTATGGCACCAGAAGTGAAGTTATTAATATGAACCATTCAGTATGTTGTATTGTGTGTTGTACTCACTTGGTCCCTTTCATTAGGATGGAACACAACCGCAATAGTAACAGAATCATCGCTCTAGTGTCAAAGAGGTTGAGAGAAAATATAAAAGATCTTATTAAGTTTATGCTACTCCAAGCAGTGGATAATTATCAGACACAATTCATCCGTGTACTAGCACGTCACAATATGGCACATATGCGACGTTTTGTCATCGTAAAGCTGCATGAGTGTACTTCTGTAACAGGAATGGTTTCATAGACAAGATCTTTTTAATGTTTATTTGAAATATCCCAAACCTTAATTACTTTAATTAATCATGATTATTAATTAAATGAAAGTAAATACTAATAAGTAAGGAATTTAATATAATTACCCTAAAAGTCGTTAGAACATAACAATAAAGATTATAATAATATTAATTAGAATAAAAAACATTAAACAAAACCTAAAAAACCTAACGACGTTAAGGTTTAGAGAAAAAGAAATATAAATGAAAATAAAACGAATCGTTTTACCTCGAAAAACATGTCACGAATATTTTAGAAGTGAAAACGAGATCGTAGACACCTTATAATATTATTTGGGTAATTTTAGAGGTATTGGAAAATTGGTTAAACAGTCAGAATAAAAGACGTCGCGTTTTCGTCTAAAATGGCGAAACGCAAACCAATTAGGAATTAGATTATAATTAATTAAATTTATAAATAACAATAATTGTTATTGTCTTAAAATATAAATTTGGAATCATAAAATGGTTCATCTCAGTAAACGGGACGTAATGTCGCAAACGACATGAAAAACGGACATAAAACGAGTCCAAGACAACATTATAAGTATAACATTAAAATATATATATATATGGGCCGACCAGCCATAAGACTGGGCCGGCCCAATCTTCTGCTTGCTCACGGTAACAAATAAACCCAGCCAATCCTTCTCATTCCAATTCACTTACGGGAAATTAGCAACCCTACTCTTAAGAAAGAATCTCTTTCTCTCTCTTCTCTCTCTCTCTCTTCTCCTTCTCTTCATCCTTCATCATTCTCCCAACACGGTAATTTGCAACCCTAACCTGGCGAACTCCAACGGCTCTCTTCATCGCCTCTCTTCTCCTTCTCAACCCGACACTCCTCTCTCTCTCCTCGATTCGATCTGGACGTCGAAGGCTGACCTTGGTGGCGGTATTGGTGGTGGTTCGGGAGCAGATGGTATCAGAGCCAGGCCCAGGTCGGTGTGCCAGCGGGACGCTGGGCTCCCAAGGGGGGTAGAGTGTGATACCCAGTGTAGGGGTCACCTCCCACATCGATCGGGAGAGCGCACGAACCACACCTTATAGGTGTGGGGATACTCTTGCCTTGTGAGAGGCCTTTTGGGGATGGTACCCTGGAAGCAAAACCGTGCGGGCTGCGGCCCAAAGCGGACAATATCTCACAAGTGGGTTGATTACTGGGCTGTTACATTATTGAAACAAAGATGGCTTGGAATTTGTTGCTAGTAAATCATGTGGAGGACATGATCGTTGGTAGTAAGAAACCAAACTATGACCTAATCATGTCACAGGAAGAGAAGTCAACTGAATCAATGGCGGTCGACAAGATCAGGCGTATAAAGGCATTCACTGAAGAGGAATTTAAGTTCGCAATCTGCATGATACAAGACTACGATTATAGAGACTTGTTTGAAGCTATACCTGAATCTTTGTTCATTGACGTAGTTAGGATGAAAATGCAAATGAGTCATCGTAAAGCAGCAGTTAAAGTTTGATTACTAAGTTGTGTAAGGGTTGTAGTCTGATAACTAGAGGTAGTATGTTATGTAATCATATCTTTTTACATGTCATGTAATGATACAATCCTACTTCAGCAATCTTTTTTTTAAATATAGTTACATTATGTCCTTATCGAGTTGTTGTTTTTATATATTGTAGAATATGGTCAGATTGTCTGCACACCAATTAATGAGGGTAATGTAGAGAATTGGTGAAGATCCCGAAATGATGAGAAAACTATGTCATGCAATTTGCATTGACATGATACAGATTGAGAGACAGGCTGTTAAGTTGATTCAGGAAATAGCTGCACAGTTGAATGTTCCTGTTAAATGTCCTATGCATACATCAACGCTTAGTGGCGCAAATTGGATAAATGAACTTCTGAATGGTCACGAAGTTAGATGTTTCACAACGCCCTTCGAATGAACCGAGATACATTTTTAATGTTATGTAACATGCTGGAGTATAAGTATTTCATTAACAATCGTGCATACATATCAGTTGCGGAAAGAGTAGCATGGTTTTTGAGGACTTTTAGTCATCGGTGTGCAAACCGAGACACGATGGAAAGGTTCCAACATTCTGGTTCGTCAGTCTCATATCACTTTGGCGACATACTTCAAGTTGTAGGCAGACTTGGTAAGGATTTGGTAAGGCCACGAGATGCGTTGTTTTGTTCAACACCACCTCAAATATTAAACAGCACAAAATACCATCTATACTTCAAGGTACAACCTCAAAATGCATGTTGTGTTGTTCACATCTCGGTCGTTTAGCAACATTCGTTGCCATAAGCGCAACAACAATCTGCGTATGATGGGTACTCCCATCTCTTCCCTTAGAATGACATATTCCTTCTCCATAAGCAGCTTTTGTTGTTGTATGATTTTGGTATGAAGCGACGGGTGCACTGTCCAATAATGCATTAATTTCTGTCTGAGGAACTGCAACTACAAGATTCGAATTCCCACTAATGTTGTTCACTAGCAAGTCCTCGCTGCACACAACAACCAAAAAGGGTTAGATCACATCAAATGAATGTGCCAATTTGTTGTTAATGAAAATAAGTGGAAAAATGGTATGACCAACAATGTATCTGCCCGTCAAAGCATAAGCATTAGTAACAGTAACAGCAGTTGAAGCCAAATCAAACAACATATGAGGATCATATTCAGGCACAAGTTGTCCCTGTTATAAACACATTTACCACACACATAATGACATGTAATTACTGATATTTGTATAATACTGCAGCAAGCACCAAGAAGGACAGAGAATGCACAAAGCTTGTGTTTGAAAACCTTAACATATATTACAACATCATTTGGTCCAACATATGCAAGTACTAGTACACACCAAAGTAGTCGAATTAAACATTACATCTTATAGTCATGTAAACTGCATATGGCTGAATTACAAACAATTCTAAAGATTCTGAAACAGCTGGAATTGATACAAAAAAAGAAGAGGTTACAATGGGTTGTTCTACTAATGTCTAGACTAACACCGAGTACACAATTGTAGCAATCACAAAAGCGTGTAGGACCAGCAGCAGCTTCGATATCATCATTTTGACCTCCTCAACCCCATTCTCCAAAGCTGTAACTGAGGTGTTGATGTTGTTCAAATTCTCAGACATATCATTGATAGATCTCTTAATGACTACTGCAGTTTCATTGTTAGTTTCCAGAAGATTAATAAAAAGGGTAAGATTATCAGTGCGATGAACCACATTGCATGCTGCATTGCCGTCAGCAAGCCATCCGTTGGTAGGTCGGTTAACTGTGTCCCACTGATAAGTGGTGAAATAATGCTATTTTAAGAGCTTCATTCACCTTTATTCTATTGGATGCATAACTTGTTTCACCCACTTAAAAGAGTGTTTTAGTGATTAATAGTTAACTTATAGAGTTTGATCTCTTGATAGGTAAAAGCTCATTTTGAGCATACTTTAGCTCCCTGTGAGTTAGTGGCATGCATCAACGGATTCCTCATCCTTCAAGCTTTCCAATGCCGCAAACGGGGAGCAATTCCGAGCCACAATGAAGATTCTAGGCCCAGAGGAAGTTAGAGCAGATCTCTGGAGTAGGACCGACCCATAGGACCGACCCACTCTGGGTCGGTCGGATTGGTCTTTCCAGATACCCAAGATACTGGAATCGTCCGACCCATAAGCCTGGGTCGGACATGGGTCGGTCATACTTAAAATTACTCACGTGCTTTCTTCTTCGGAGACCGACCGACCCACGAGTCCGACCCAGTCTAGGTCGGACGGACGGAAAATCTGCCCAGATCTGCGTTTTTAAAAGCTGATTTTGGGGACTCTTATATTAAAATTGTTGGGAAAATTACAAACATAGTAATTAAACCTAGCCAAAATGGGCAAGTGCACCCTATTCGTTGTAATACAACAAGTGTCGTATCCACAAGGAAATTGGATTCTAAATTCCGAGCTTCGGTATAATAGTTAAGTGCGAATAAGCAGTAAAATGGGGTTTAGCCAGAGGCAAGCTTGGTTGTTTGTTAATTGAAATGCAACAAAAACAGTAAAGTGTTTGTGTATGGAATGGATGGGGAGAGTACCCTAGGATAGTGGGAATCACCCAATTCACTCAAAGAACTCCAAAACCATAACTCATCATCTCAGTGCCTATTAGAGTTTAGCTCAAGAATCCCCAAATCATGGGGATCCAATTCTTACCTAAATAATCAAACCCCTTAATTAAAGGAGGTTCAAGTCAGCAAGTAGCATTAAGCAAGCACTCTTAATCAACAACCCTAAGCATTTACTCCCAAAATCAAGAAAGCAAAAGCTAGGGTTTACTCCCTTCTTGGTCTAGTTCCAAACTCAAGCTCAAATATTGAATGGAACCACCATAAATGCAATAAGAGATTAGTTTAGTGCATTAATAGATATTGAAGGAAATAAAACGAGAGTAAACACTGAGTTAGGTTTCTAGCATTCAATGAGTCAAATGGGTTCAAATCCTCATCCTAAGAGGATACAAATAGAACTACTCAGCCATAGCTAAAGGAAAGAGCAAGGAAAAGGGAGAATCAGCCATTAGAGGAGCTTCTAAGCTTCAATGGAGGTAGAAATCTTCACTTTCTTCTTCCTCCTTTCTTTTCTTCTCTTCTCTTCTCCTCTTCTTTTCTCCTCTTCTTTTCTCCTCTATTTTCGCCTCTCTCTCCTCAGTTTAGGGTTGAAGTCGTGAGTGTTTGATAATGATATAAGAGTCCCCAAAATCAGCTTTTAAAAATGCAGATCTGGGCAGATTTTCCGTCCGTCCTACCCAGACTGGGTCGGACCCGTGGGTCGGTCGGTCTCCGAAGAAGAAAGCACGTGAGTATTTTAAGTATGACCGACCCATGTCCGACCCAGGCTTATGGGTTGGACGATTCCAGTAGCTTGGGTATCTGGAAAGACCAATCCGACCGACCCAGAGTGGGTCGGTCCTGCTCTAGAGATCTGCTCTAACTTCCTCTGGGCCTAGAATCTTCATTGTAGCTCGGAATTGCTCCCCATTTGCAGCATTGGAAAGCTTGAAGGATGAGGAATCCGTTGATGCATGCCACTAACTCAAAGGGAGCTCAAAAGTATGCTCAAAATGAGCTTTTACCTATCAAGAGATCAAACTCTATAAGTTAACTAGTAATCACTAAAACACTCTTTTAAGTGGTGAAACAAGTTATGCATCCAATAGAATAAAGGTGAATGAAGCTCTTAAAATAGCATTATTTCACCACTTATCAACTCCCCCACACTTATCTATTTGCTTGTCCTCAAGCAAAATTTGCTAGGAGCCCATAGCAAGAAGGAACATTTACAGCAAGCAAGTATTTAGATGAATTCTTGAACTTTGGTGAGCAAAATTGTGAAAAATCTCAAGAGGAGTGCAACCAACCTTCTCATGGTGACATGGGTGTGCTTAGGGTAAATAAAAATATAGAGCTTCGGGGTATGATCTGGAGTGTTTCCAAGTGCTTAAAGATCTTTGGACTTGAAGAACTTGTACCATGGCCAACTTCTCTCAAGAATGGGCATTGAGGAAAAACAAAAGGGCAAATCCATTTGAAGAAACCGCAAGTGTTACATTTGAAAAATAGACGGCCAAAGTTTTCGACCGTGTAAGAGATTAGCAACATAGCTGGACACTGACAATTACAGTTGATGTATGTGGTATTTAACTGATTAAAACTCCTCACTGTTGAAGAAGACTGCACAATGTCCCAACGAAATTTTTAGGTACAATTTCAGCACAACATAACTGGCTAGATAGTTAAACATTGTCATCTGCTAACTCAACAGAATGTAATGACCACTGCCACTGACTAAATACAACTATCATCTACTGTTTTTCGAGACAACTAGTTAAGAATATGGTGCAGCCAAACACCATATCGAATTTGGTAATGAAACAGATGCATTATGATAGTTTTGTTTTTCTCACCACACCATTCAGAACACTGTAATTAGGGGTGCCAAAAAAAACCCCGTTACCGCGGTACCGTACCGTAACCTGTTTATACCGTACCGTCTAACCGGTTAACCGTACCGTCTTTGGCGATAGGTTATGTAACACCCCCCTCCATAATCACGTAATAATCTCTCACATAGCAATAAATAAAACGTCTTACAGCGGAAGAAATAATAACAACAACAATACTCACTCGAGTGTCACCGGCCATTACTCGCTCATGCGAGCAACAAAGCCAAACTACATCCAACTTCCAACATAACAAACTGCTAACCGCTGTGATAACGAGATACCTCCTATACATCATACTAAGTCCATAAACCATAAACGTCGACAAGTGAGCATCTACCCAAATCCCAAATATACATAACCGTACCATAATACAATTCACCATCTTCTTTGTTATACAAACAAACTCCCTGTGCGGTAATCAAAGTAAACTCTAATTACCCTGTTCCCGCACTTCAGCTTCGACAATAATCACAACCTGCATAATGGTGTAGTATTAGCGATAGACGCTGAGTATGCCGGGCCTGGACCATAATGGTCACTTAGTCATTTTAACCATCTTATTATTAGATTGGTTTCATGCTTTACCATTTTACAGTTAAAATCAATACTGTAATATACATGTATAATATACATAATCCTCCATCCAAACATTCATAAACACTTAACCATCCATCCAACTCAAACAATCATAAAATATCACAACCAACAATTGTATATCAAACGTATCGAAAATAATAGCAGTATAATGTACAATGTACAATCGCCGTAGCGTACAGTTTCCATAGTTAATTTAGTTTGGCCTTTAAGGCCCCATCCAAACCATGTCTAATTAATACCAGTTGGGCGTCATGTTAAGACAACCCGATAACCTCACCATGGACAGTAGTCCTCCCGTACACACAAGGTGCTCATTTCGCCAGAGGTCCGGAGGCCCCTGACTATTCTCTTTTGTCTCGTAAGACGTCCATATAAAAGCCGTAGCTACCTGACCCACTATCCAAATAGGGCTCGTATGGTATAAACCTGGAGCGGAACCCAATCGGGAACCCCTCAGTGATCACAAATGCGCAACCAAGTAGTTCGTAAACTACCGGGATTCCTCACCTCAACTCATACCATCTCTCTCTCATAATGTTTAAGATATGCTCTTAGTCTTATGGAGAATAATTCTTATTTAGCTGCCCAATGGGTCTCACACATACCTAGAAGTAATCTAGGTCATATTCATGTTCGAGATCCATACTCTAGAGACCGACAATGTCGTGACTCGTTCCTAAGTGTTTTACTTAGGTTACCATATACTTAATATTAATACTATGGTATTATATCAAGTAACCGTCTTGTTATCACAATAACGTATATGTATGTTTATATAAGTCGATCTATAGTCGACGTAGTGTTAGTCCTGTATGACGCTCGTGCATAAATAATTAATGCAGTAGCACACAATCACATACATATCCAAAACACTTAACACACAAGTGATATCAACCAAATCCGAGCCCAAGAAATCCTTAGGACAACCCGGATCAAACCCTTTAGATACCGTTCACCAAGACCTAGGATGCACAGTGTAGACCACTAGCTCGTCAAGCGTCCTCGTCTGAAGTATGATCTAAACGGTATTAAAACTATAAGTCAGTCTCCATGACTAACTACATCCGGTATTTCCGAATAACAAGTAACTCCGACAGTTCATCCCCAGATTTCTACAGTTATTTTTACGGGTTTCTCTAAACCGGTCGGCTTTGTTACTAAAACTTGTATGTCGTACTGTTTCGACTGTTAAGTTTAATTCGTTATTTTTCTTTAATCTTATCCACCATTAGACTTAGGTATATAACCTATAGTTGCATGTATGCATGCATTACTTATTATATTATATTATTTTTCATATTGTATCATTTTCCCACCATCCATTATAATACATTGTATTATATTATCCATTATCTTAGCAAATTATATTTGCATTCAAAACTCATAACTTATAGTTTGTAACTATATTTTTTTTTAATAACCACCACCATTATATTATATGGTTTCCAACCATAATATATATATATCCATCCTTTTATACATTTTTCTTGTATATGTATATATTTACCATATAGGTAGTAAGTTCATGAGTTATAAACTCTTATATTATATGTTACATTTTATCATCTTTTATTAGATGATTATTCCCATTAGTTGTATTATATTATACAACTTGTATTAAGATTATTATCTAATATTATGTAACATTTTATGTTGTATAATTACAACTCCTAAGGTTTATTCAATAAATACCTTAGTTTATAAATCTTATTTATTAGTTTGTCACATTATTTAATGTGAATATCCTTACTTATTAATTCCCTTTAACCATATAATTGTTATAATATTTATAACATTATAGACCATAGTCTAAAATTCATTTTCCCATCTTTAATAATTCGGTACAGCACTTATATTTATTTAAATTCCATTTTGACCACATAACATTATGTAATGTTATACCATATACTAATATCATATAATATGATATTTTTATTTCCTTTAACTTATAACCTATAGTTTTATACAAAACTATATTATATTGCCACGTAGGCATATACATTTATACCTTATTCTTTCCATATCCCATAGTTTCCTTTTTTACAAAATCACCCCATTATTTATACCATGTTATATATATCAATAAATATAACATTTTTAACTTATAAAATGGTATAACCTATGGTTATATTTTTGTAAATTCCGAACAGACCCACCAAGTTTCTAAATTGCCATTGTTGGCCCAATTTATAACATATAGTTTTATAATATCATTAAAACTATATATTATACACATATCTTAATAAATACTCTTATATAATTCTAAAAATCACCAAATTTCACCAAAGGGTTATAATTATTATTACTAACCCATATACCTTCGGTATTTACCATTCCACCACATATATTTATCCAAAGTGTCATAATGACATAATAACTATATATTATACTATATAGTTTATTTTAATTCCAAAATCAACCCAACAAATTCCTAAAAATTCCTAATAGCCCATGGGTGTTTATAATACCATTATACACCCTTTATTTCGGTAATAACATATATACCACATATGTTATAAAATTGTTACAATTAAATACTTATCTTATTATAAAACCTTAAATAAGTTATCTAACTTATTTAATTTGGTCAAAACCTACCATATGGTCAAGGTTGACCACCTTAATATTTCCTTGACCATCAATAACCATATATTACGGTTTGTACCCTTATTTTTCAGAAATTACCATTTAACCCCAAAACTTTATATAATCTTATAATTTTTATAAACTCATTTAAACCTCTAATTTTCGGCCATATCATTATATAGCCCCCAAATTTAATTTAATTACACTTTAACCCCAATTCCTTGCGATAATTTATTTTTAGCACCTAAACTTAATTAAAAGCTTATAAATGCATAAATAAAATGGCCTAAAGTACATGGCCTTATTACAAACACTAGCTTATAAAATAAATTACACATAAATGCCCAAAAGTAATTTAAACTCTCGGCCCTTAACACATATTTTCCTTATTTACCAATTTTCCACATAATGTCTTAAATTTGACAATTATGCTAATTAATTAGTTATAAAATTTACTAAACCATTCCTTAATCACCTAAGGTCAAAATAAGACCTATAAACCTTGTTCACTCACGGCACAATATATATAAATATGTATAAACACATATTAATATACCAAGTGAAGGTTTAAGTGATTTTACCTTATTTTTGCTTTGCAGTATAGGCCTTGTTTGGCCACGGCTGCTTAGGAATAATTTTCCACAGCTTAGTTTACATGTTTTCAAACAGCAATTAAGGCATGATTAGTCTCCAAGCAAGATCTAACCATAAGAAGTGTTTAATGTATATTTTCAAGGTGAATTTACCTTAGAATACCAAGACAAAATAGGTTGTCTTCGGCCTGTTTTTACAGTAGATAAAGAGTATCAAAAGAGCTACTAAAACCAAGCTTTAAACTGGTATAACTCAGATTAGAAGATGGCTAATTTTTACCTTGATTAAAATGCCTAAAATGGTGTTTTTGGCTTGGATCTGGCTATACCTTGAAGCTCTTGATGTACCAACTGAATAAGTATGTTAAGAAGAAGATTATAAGCTTAGAAAACAAAGCTTTACAACCGGAATTGATGAGAATCAAAGGATAAGTGCTTAAAGCACATTTTTATACCTCAAGAACAAGATTAGATTTCTCCACCTTCTTCCCTTGTTAATGCCGAGATTTGCTCTCCATTTAACCTCCAAAAAAACCTAGAAACATTGATGGAAATGGTTGATGCTTTGCTCCATGGAAAGAAGAAAGAATTGTGAAGAAAATGAACATAAAATGGCTTAATAAGCTTACCTATGTCAATTGTTGTTCTCCTCTGTATTTGGTGTGTTAGCCACGGTTTGGAGAATCCAAAGAGAGGATGAAGAGGTGTGGTGTCGGCTGGGAATGGAGAAAATGAGAAAAGAAGACTAAATTTGGCTTATAAGTTAATTAATGTTACTTTATGTAATAGTAAATGATGATTCACCAAATTAGCTAGATATTTGTATCAAAGTTGAATGAGCTGTCTTTCATTCTCCTTAGCTGCCGACTTCCTAAGGGTTAGAGTGGTCATTCATTGACCATTGACCATACTTAGTCAATTTTGCTTAAAAATGCACTATTTGGTTACTATTCACAAATGAATGCTATATTTTCGATTTTTTTGAAATCTTGGATTTAGACCTTCTAATGTGGTACATTATAGTACATTAGTATATCAAGGTCTAATCCAATGCCTAACACCACTCAAACCCACTCAGAAAGTCATTTTCTCAAAAATGTGCTTTAAGGTATTTTAGTGCACATTTTGTGTCGCAGGGTGTTTCTGAGCTTAGTTTCCTTTGGGAATGGTTTTATAATGTTCATTACTTCATTATAATACTTAGGAATCCAATTCTATATCAAATAGAGGTCATTAGACCTTTAAGGTTTTCTTAGAGCACATTTTTGCCCTACTTGACCTTGAAGCATGTAAATGCTTGTTCTTTGTGTTGGAGTGTTGTCCAACTATTTTAATATGTTTAGTTATGTGTTAATATGCTTAGGACAAAGTTTTAGGTCCTAAGAAGTTCATTTGGTATTTATTTACCCTAAACAGTCAAAGGGTGCAATATCTTGCTTTGTGTTGACCCCTGTTGTTCTCAGTTTGACTTTTAAGGCATATTTAGGTCTTAATTAATGTGATTAGATGTTTAATCCATATTTAATTCGTTTGGGGTATTTCAGGTTAACCGAACCGTTATAGTTAAACAATTGCGGTTTAGGTAACCGGATGTAATTTCTATACCGCGGTTAACCACGGTTAACCGGTTATATATATATAATTGAACTTTCAAATTGCTGTACGTGATTAAGAAATCCAACTCACATAAAAGTGTATATATATTATATATATATAATGGGATGGTTTTGGCCCACGTTAACCTTTAAAACATACTTTAAATGTGGCGTGTGAGTGAGATGACTGCCAAAATTCTCAGTGAAACACGGTAGGGTTGAAAATAAAAAATTTGATTTACCGCTTACTGAAACTTGTCGCTGTTGTCGAGGCGCTTGCTTGCCTTTTCCATTTTTCTACCGGCTCGACGACTCAAACACAAACTCAGCACTAGGTGACAGTCTTCTATTTTGGCATTGATATTTTGAAATTATTTGCTAGGTGAAAGTCTTTTGTATATCCTTTGACTTATCTTTTTAAAACTTCAACAACGATTATCTAAAAAGAGGGCACTGCATACCTAAGATGTAATATATTATGTGTGGTGAAGAACACGGTAAATATTTTGAGATGTATTTTGATATCACTCAGTTGAGAAAGCAGGTTGTAAATTATGTTGTTCGAATCTAAGTAAAATGATTTTGCCTTATATTCTTAGACTGCGTAAACGGAATGGTAACGATTAACCTGAATTACCGTACCGCATTAGACGGTTGACCTGAATGCGGTTAACCGGTATAAATGGAATGGTAACGGTATCAAATTTTGAAAAACCGTATTAGCCGGTTAACCTGTATTCGGTTAACCGCATATGCGGTTAACCGTACCGTGAACACCCCTAACTGTAATACAGTATAGTATCAATAATCACCAACCAGAGAACAGCAAACACGTAACTTTGGATGGTTGGAGCGAAAAACTAACCTATTATAGTAAGATCAACTACATTTGGCTGCGATCAAAATGGCATATAGTAACTCAAGCGTAATAGGAAAATTCGGTGGTCCCAACATCATAGGTATGCTAGGTATGTGTTTTCGAACTCTACCAAAGTGAAGGAAACAGAGAAACTTACGCTCCTCCATGTGTTCATTTTGAAAAATGACAACCCTTTCTTGTAGTCCTCCTTTATGTTCTGCAAGGACGTTGAAGAATGAGTGAGAGGCGTTCCCTCGACGAAGAAAATCACAAGGAAGCTGGAACAAACAGTACAATAAAAAGGGGATTTACCGCGAAGCTGGTCGACCCCCGAACGTCGAAGTTGGCCAGGAAAATGGAGAAGGTGGTGAGATTGTGTGTGCTTCTGGGCAAAGGTGAAGAAACAAACGTGCGACAGGAAGACGAAGGATACGTCTTGTCCGGAGGGGCATTTTGTCTATCCAATCTTTTTGTCCGTTGAAAAAATAATCTCACCAGCGAACGGGGTAATTCAAAAGTGACCTTATTTGGGCTGGAATGGGGTAGATTAATGGGCACATTAATGGGGTCACTTTTTTAACTCTTGCAAATGAACGGCCCCTAATTCAACAAGTTCATTAACCTTTCAAAAAAAGAAAAAGATGAAAAAGGGTTGCCCAAATATTCAACAAGCTATTCAGGGGCGTTTGTTTTGGGGTAATCTTGTTTGTTTTGCCAGTTTTTTATATTTTCAAGAAAGGGAAGAGACAATGGGAATCTCTTTCCTCAGTACATGTTGACCGGTGCATATAACAATTCACTGATGACTAATGACCATTGATTGGTGACCGATGAATGTTGACTAGCAATTAATGACCAGCAGTCATTGACCATTGACAGGCGGCCATTGACCGATTATTATTTAATTCCCTTCCCCTAGCTCAAACAATAACTGAGAAATAAAAGGGAATTCTTTTTCTTTCCTCTTCGTTCCCTTTACAGATTCCATTTCAATTCCGCTCGAAACAAACGCCCCTTAGTTTTCTTCCCTCGGCCGAAGGATTTAGTACAGTGGTGTCTCTTCGATTTCTCCTCTATCGTTACCATTTTGTCTCCAGGCTTAAGTCTGGTTTAGGCCTTGGTATTTCATCCTTGATTCCAAGGAGTTCATCTTTGGGAAATGAGAATGGTAATGATTAGATATTACTTGTGAGAATGGGGATGACCTTCTTCACACTCTTCATATTCCTTTAACGTAGTCCCGCACTAGCTCTTGCTTCTCTTGATCTTCCCCAAAAGTCTTTGACGGTAGGTCTTACACTCTACTTCTTTCTCTCTCAACTATCTTGCATGTAATCTCTCTTGAGTCTAAATCTTTTGATTGCTCTTTTGCCCAATTAGTCATTGACACTAATCTAGGTTTTCTTGCATGTTTTCCATTTGCACCCACCACTTTCTTTTACCAACATTTTTCGTCCTTTGCTTTATTACATTTTATATAGTCGAGCTCCTTTTATGGTTTCAGTGGTTGAGTATGGACTACAAAAAAAGGGGGGCAGTTTTAGTTGGCTTAAGTTTTCCATAAAATAAAGGCTATGAACGATGTTTATTATGAAAGCTCTTTTCAATCCGCCGAATTAGTGTTATCTTCTTGTCGATTACACTACAAAAACTAGGGAGTAGAGTTTTTAGAGGGTTTTGATTTGGTAATGCTATAACCTCTTTATGATTGAATTTGAAAAGAAAGCCACCATGCATGTAGTTCTGGTCCAGGACTGTAGGTTATCAGTAATGCCCTATTTGCACTTCAAAGTTTTGATCCTGATAGAGCTATTGAAGCATATGTGTTTACATGGGTTCCATTTTAGGTGTGTTTTATATGATTTTCCATAGGGCGTATTGCAATATTGAGTTTACCCAGAAAGTGGCGATGAAGTTATAGCAAATTTATTGGTGTCATGGAAGATGTGGTTTTCTTCAGATATAGGTACTTGCATATCTAGGTTCCGTTAAACATCTATTTTTTGTAGCCTCCCGATTACTCTTGATGGCAACGACTTGATGATATGCCCATGGTTTGTTCAAAGTGTGGCATATTTTTTATGTTTCTAATTGTTGCCCGAAAAATGGGATTTTAAAGGAGGTCGACACCCCCCTATGGTATGCGGCTTAATAATGATGTCTTCTTAGCTATAACAAGGTATAGGGGGAGCCATGAGGTACCTCAGGCATGGTACTATATGTGTGTGTGGTGGCTGATTTACTAAGGCATCATAATTCAAAATCATTGGAAGAGGTTGCCATGGAAGTGGGTTCAATGTAGAGCTCTAGTCCAATTTAGATAAAGAGAGACCCATCCTACCTTGATGCCATGCACATTGACATACTTGGCTCTTCTCAAGGTCTTATGAAGCATAAGTTTGATCATCTCCTAGCCGATGCATCAAGGGAGAGTTCTGGGATTTGAGGTTATTAGAGGCACATCGAAAGGGTAGAAGGTTATGGTATCTTTTGATTTGGACTACTTGGTGGGTGGAAGTGATGGTCCAAAAAGATATGGGAAGAAAGCAACTTTGAGGAAGACTCAAAGTCGCCAAGGAAAATGAAGGTATGAATCCATCATGCTGTTAGTGGTTTTTCGAACCTTTGGTTTAACCACGTGTCACTAGTTAGGTTAAGTACTCTTATAGTTATCCTTTGTCACCAGCGTGTTTGTTAATAAGTTGTACTACATGTTTCGTATTATGGATGGGGCTAAGTACAAACGACCTTATTGTTCTATTTCGGCTAAATGGTTTGATTTGATTGTAGGTGCAGTTGGTGGGTTAATTGGCTAAGGTGGTGAAAAGACTTATGGAAGCATGAAGAGTTTTATGGCCAAGTTATGGTGTTGATTGTCCTTCCATTTAAGTTGCTCATATAATCTCCCTTAGGGAATTGGTTTCCTATAGCAATAGGACTAGGTAGTTTTGGTGTTGTATTTTGGCATGTAAGTATAATGGCTAATACCCCCTACTGTAAGATTTAATATGTTAATGGAGAAATGGTTGGTGTTCCAACAAAGGGGGAATTTCACCCAAAAACCTCTGAAGTTTTAGCGAATTTCACTAAATACTCTACCTTTAAATAACCTACTATAAAATACTCTTATCTTTTCCTTTCACTATGAAATACTCCTTAGTTCAAATTCTTTTTCCCAAATCAACTGTAGATACCGTCCTCCGTAACAAATACACATGCGGCTAGAACCATCCCGGACTCCTCTCTTTCAATCGCCAAGTTCGTTATAAGGGCATGTTAGTCCTACTCCTAATATGCTAGTTCGACCATCCCGTTCATGGATGTCGACTACGTATTGACGGGAGTTAATGGATGAATCTCATACAATTCCTCGTTAGATAGTTCGTATATTCGGACTTCTAAATTTTCTATCCGATTCATATGTACTGTACGAGTGATATAAGTTTCTACTGAAGTGCAGTTAGTAGCACACCATACAAAAGTCAAGGTCAAGAATTACAATAAGACACCCAATACACTTGTCCATTTCCATGCAATTGTCTTAAGGGCTTGCTTGGTAGGAGGGCATGAGAATGAGTCTATGGAATGGAAATAAAACTCTTTCTATTACTATGATTTGTAGGAGGGAATAGAAGTTTGTAGAAAGTGGGTATGGAATCAATTCTAACCTATTCCCATAGATTAATTACCCGCGGACAGGGTGGTTATCACTTTTCATTCCCACCATACACATTTTTTTATTACCACCTTTAGCAAATTATTAGTTAGTTATTTTTTTTGATGTTTCAATTTGTAAAAAAAAATCAATTTTCATAAATTTATTTTTTTGAAACTAAAAAGAATTTTTTATTTAAATATGTTATTAAATATTATTTTGGGAAAAATAATTTAACTAATTATACTTTTTTCTATATACCTTTTGATATTATATTATTTAGTTCTATCAAAAATATATTAGATTTTTAATTAAAAAATTTAGAAAAATATAATATTGGTGGAACTAATATATTTTAATCAATTAAATCTGAATTCAATATTATAACTAATATCAAGTATTTTAATATGGTTGTAATTAATAATAAAATGACATATTTAGAATACACAATATAGTCACAATTGCTATCTTTATTTCTAAATTTTAATATTATAATTTATGATTAGACCAAATCCTTGTATTAACTATAGAGCTGATAAACTACAACCCAGCCTAGCGACCCACCCAAAAAAAGCCTGTGTGAAAAAAAAAATTGGATGGACTTGAACAACAATTCGAGCTCGAATAAATATATACAAAAGGTTGGTCGGGCCCCCAAAAACTTTTGTGCCCACGTCTAAGCCAGACCCGACTCAATTACTATATATACATCTAAATCAAATAACATATAATTTATTGTTTATTTTTTTGTATTTATTACTTTAATATTTATATAAATTTTATATACTATTATTAATATTCATTTTAATTGAATATATACATATTTTTAAAAGAATATTATATTAAAATAATATAAAACCAGGCCAAGCGGGCCGAGGGGAAACAGGCTGGGCTGGGCCCGCTCATTTGTTGAGTTCTAATTTTTATTTTCTTTTTATTTTATATATATATACATTAAAAATGAAATTTAAATTTAAAGTTTAAAGTTTTTAATATATACTTGATTATATTGTTTAACATTTTTAATATATGTGAGCGATGAATTCTATATTTAAGTTAGATTTTAATTATTAAAAAATTATGGGACATTTTATTTGTAAAATTATAAAAATAATTGGTACTATTTTTTAATTAATTTTAATTATTTGAACAACAAATAAGAATGAAATAAAGGAGATGAAAGTATAAATGTTAATTGTTTGTCTTAACCAAACAAGGGTATGGTAATGCTTATTCCCATACCCATTGATTCTATTACTATTCTCATACCCATCATTTTCATTCTCATTCCCTTTTCCACTTACCAAGCAAGCCCTAAGGTCATTACACATAAACATTTAGCACATAAGCCAAGAATAGCTCAGTAACATGCGGGGTACGTGAAATCATACCGTTCACCGAAGTAGAAGGTCGTCTATTCCCCGGATGTCTTTTCGACTACCATCCCGACTATCCCAATCCTATAAGTGGATTAACCAAGAGTGTTAATTGTGTATTACTCTCGTTTAGACGATTCTCTCATATTACATTTTGTTTGTATAACGTTTCTCTTTATTAAAACTTTCCAATTATATATATGTTCTTATAATTCCAAATGTGACACTTATAATATATTACTCCTCCTAGTTTATTATTACCCTATATATATATATATATATATATATATACATATATATATATATATATACATACACTTATAATCGTTTATATGGTATGTTATTCTTTCAAATGTCACATAATCATCTCACTAATCCTTATGATATTTCCTTGCTATGTCACGCATTCTTATGCCCATATACTATAATATTTAATTTATTACACTTTAACCTCAAATATCATTAAAAATCTTATAATTAAACTCATTATGCTTGTATAATCTATAGTTTTCATTCCTTACTTATATACTCCAGAATTCCGATTCTAATTCATTCCAACATTCCAAACAGAACCTATACTTTATGTAAATCTGGTTTTGTGCCCCAAACTTTTGAATATTACACTTTGACCACACTTACTTTTATAATCTTACAATTTACTACAAATGTCACTAACTTTTAATTTATTTCTATCTTTGATAAAAACTCCAATGACGTCTTTCGTTGTGTACCTGAAAATGGTTAGGCCACTACGGGCTACAAGTTTCCATACCAGCAAGTTGTGCTGAGGCCGTTTGGGCCTAATATTTTTTAAGTGCTTGATTGTTGACAAGACCGTACGGGGGAGTAGACGGGGTAGAAAGCTTTTGTTATGCATTTGGTTATAAATACATTTTGGGGCGTCCTTGAACACATGTGTACTTGTTAGTTAAACAAGAAACTGGTCTTGTATTTTAGAATTGGGATTTAGCATGACCTGATATATATAGTAAATGGTGTTATTGGATTTCTAGTTATTCAGACCGTGACTTGTTTGTCGAAAGACCTTTGTAAATGTATGTGGGTGCCACATACTTATAGTTTTTGATGTGTGACAAATATGCAGTGCCGGTCTTGTACTCAGCATAAGATTTATCTTGGTAAAGTTCGTCACGACTTCAACAGAAAGCAGAGCTGCTCACGTGACACTATATGCCGCTATAAGTTGTTAAGATTCCTTCTGGTTTATCTTCCTTTATTCTCGGTACTAGTTATGTGGAGATATATCTTCCTTAGTTCTCGTCACTTTGGGTTAGTTTGTTTTCGTATTTTGTCTTTCCCTTCTGTATATATATACTTGTATAGATATAGTTTAGGGTACGCTTTTGAAAGAGAGAACAGAGCTATACCCTTTTACAGCAAGTCCTATTGGGTGTAATTAGAGTGATTCTTTATTCGTGATTAGAGGCGTGTTACTATTATTCATAGAGTGATAGATTAGTGAGTGATTGTTCAAGGTGTTGAACAGATCAGGTGAGGAGTTTTTCACGCTATTAATATATATTAGTGGCTGAGTTTTCTTCTATATCGATATTGCATTCCTTATATTAGTTAACACTAAGAGCTCAGTTCAAGACTGAGTAATCCGGAAGTCACATTACGAACTGTCAAGTGGTATCAGAGCAGGTTACCTTTGCTCGAGGCTAACGCTTCAAGGTAGATCGTGAAGATGAGTTCGTACAATGTCAAGGCTCCCAAGTTAACCAAGCTAAACTACTCCAAATGGTGCGAGCAGATGGAAGCTCAACTAATGTCCGTAGACTACAAAGTTTGGAAGGTGGTTACTATAGGCGATTTCAAACCTACTGTCACTGTAGAAGGGAATACTCAGGACAAGCCTGAAGAACAGTGGACGGAGGATGATGAGAAATTACTTAGCAAGAACAAACAAGCATTGCGGATTCTCGTATCGTCTCTCTCAGATGAAGATCAAGGAAGAGTTCTCGGTATTCAAACAAAGGAAAGGTGTGGGATTTTCTTAAGATAGCATATCAAGGTACTGAATCTATTCGAAAAGCAAAGGAGAAACAGTATAAGAGAGAATTTAATAACTTTAAGATGGGAAGGAGAAACGTTAGTTGCTGCGATTGAGAGGTTCAATCAGATTTTACTCGAAATCAAGACAGTGGGTGCATCACTTACGAATGAACAGACCAATGAGAGGTTTTTGGAATCGCTTACCAAAGACTGGTTAAATTACACCTCTATGCTGGAAAAGATGGATAAAGTATCGTCGGTTTCTTTTGAAGAACTGTGTTCGGATTTAATTGTCCATGAAAGCAAGATGAAAGAACAGTCATTGGATGGTGTTTCTCTGGAAAGGAAAGATCTTGCTCTTAAAGCAAAGAAGATTGTGGATAACACTGATTGGGAGTTAGATGATGATTTCGACACAGAGATAAACTTATGGCTCAAGGATTGAAGAGAATATGAGCAGAAAAAGGGGTGGATTCAGGGTTCAAGTAGTAACCGGCGTGATTTAGATATGACTAAGGTGGAGTGTTTCCGGTGTCACAAGCTAGGTCATATGATAAAGGACTGTCCTTTATCATCCAAACCCCCACAGTTTAGGAATCAAGATTCCCGTATGGCTGCTGCGGTATGGGGTGAAGAAGAAGAAGAGTTAGAGCCGGCTGAAAAGGTGGAGGCACATTATTGTATGACGGCAATCCATCGGTCTCACACTGATGAATTAACATACGATGAATCAATGTGTCTGGTTGTGAAAGACAAGGAGCATCACTCTCTTGTGGGAGAGCAGGTAAGTTTCCTAACTTCAGTAATGTAGGTAGAGAATCTCCGAGAGATCAAATTTTTGATGCTTTGACGGTTGCTTTAGCGGAAATTGATGGCTTTAAAAGGAAAACTTGACGATGCTAGTAGTAAAGATATTCAAATAAAGCGACTAGAGCAAGAGATAAATGAGTTGAAAAGTAAAAATAAGGAGTTAGCGAAAAAGTTGGTAGAAAGTTCGTCCAAAGTATTACAATCTACGTTTACCTCATCAGTTAAAAAAAGTTGAGTTCAATACCAGAGTGGGCAGAGAAAAGGAAATTCAATTACTTAAGGCAGATATGAATGTATTCGTCAGGATAATGCTGATCTCCAGAAACAATGTGATACTCTTGATAGAAGACTGAACATCATTAATCTAGAAAATCCTTCGTGGCACACAGGGAAAATCAAACTTAATGAAATTGTTAGAAAACCAAATAAAAATCGAGGTGGACTAGGGTTCCGTGGAGTTGAAGTTGATCTAAGACCGAAGAAGCAATATACACAAACTAAAGTTATTCCAGTAAAGAATAGGTTCTCGTCTGGTTCAGCAGTAGTAGTAGAATGTAGTTATTGCCATATCTTTGGACATCATATTAATTCTTGTTTTAAATTACAGCGGAAAAAACGCTAGAGATTCTGTTACTCATTCTATTAATATGCTAGTATGTACTCTCGTCGACCCAAACAACAATGGGTCCCTAAACGTTGTTGATTCCTTTCCTTTATGTGCCAGGATTATGCTGACGGAGCCAATATTTGGCTTATGGATAGCGGGTGTTCTCGGCATATGACTGGAGACCATACTCTGTTTCGGGAACTTGAGGGTTTACATGGGGGATTTGTGAGTTTTGGAAATAATGGGAAGGGACAGATCATTGCTATAGGCATAGTAGGTCATCAGGGAGGGAGTGTTGAAGATGGTGCCTGGTGGATGGGTTGGACACACAATCTACTGAGCGTGTCACAAGTGTGTGATAAGGGTCCTTCCTCATTACCTTTGATTCTTATGGCTTCGTTGTCACAGATTTAACAACAGGCGCATCACTTCTTCAAGGATATCGCAAAGGTAATTTGTATCTGGTGGATGTTGATGATCAAAGATTGGACGCCACTTGTCTTACTGCTTCCACAGAAACTGCTAATTTATGGCATCAGCGTCTTGGTCATGCTCACATACGCCTGCTTAATAAGTTGCGAACTCAACATCTTGTTGAAGGATTACCTTCATCAGTTCTTCAGGAAGATTTTCCTTTGTGGTGCATGCAGTTAAATAAGCAGACACGTTCAGCACATATTCCTAAGTCTGTAGTTTCTACCACTGCGGTGCTAGAATTGGTGCATATGGATTGGTAGGTCCTATGCGCACCATGACCATGGGCTGGGAAGAAATACATTTTTGTTTTGTTGATGATTATTCTCGTTTTACTTGGATTTATCTACTTCATGCTAAAGCAGATACCTTCAATCGGTTTAAAGAGGTGTGTTCAAATGCAGCGTCAGTTGGGATTTCCTCTGCGTACTATACGTTCAGACAATGGTACTGAATGAATTTGTCAATCAGCAGTTTTGACAGTTCTGTCTTGTCAAGGATCACCCATACTTTTTCAGCAGCAGTGCGCGACGCACCACAACAGAATGGTGTGTGGTGGAACGAAAGAATCGTACATTAGTGAGGATGGCACGGACTATGCTTAATGCCAGTGGATTAGCATCTAGTTTTGGGGTGAGGGCTGTTAACACGGCATGTTATATTCTCAACAGGGCTCTTATCAGACCTATACTCAATCAAACTCCATATCAGCTGGTAAAGGGACGACCTCCGTCAATTGGATACTTTAAGGTATTTGGGTGTCGGTGCTTCATTTTACACAATGGTAAACTTAACACTGGAAGTTTGACCCCAGAGGGGATGAAGGAGAGTGTTCTTGGGATATTCTACTACTAGTAAGGCTTATCGGGTGTTCAACAAACGTACTCTTGTGTTGGAGGAATCGTCATATGTACGATTTGATGAGATGAACTTTGGGTTTCGGGATCCACAAAATATTGGGTCAGAATTAGGTGTCGATGATTCTGATGATTCAGATTCGGATTCACCATCTCCATCTGTTCAAGACTCTCCTAATACTTCACACACAGAATCTAATTCTGATTCTTCTACCTCGTTACAACCTTCTTCCGAAAATCCAAATAGCTCATCTATGCAAGTTGAAATCTCTGAAACAGACAATTCTGTATCAAATGGAGACCCGAGATCTCAATCTGATGATACCACAACCCACAAATTTCTTCTCGTCGGGCCCCTGGAGTTTCGTTGGATAATCTTCTTTCAGACTTGAACTCAGGACGGGTGACTCGCAACTCACTTAGGAACTTATGTGCCCATGAAGGTTTCCTATCAAGTATTGAAACGTAATGTCAAAGAAGCCCTTGCTGATTCTGATTGGATACAGGCTATGCATGATGAAACTCAATGAGTTCAAAGGAATGATGTCTGGACCTAGTTCCCCGACCAAGTCATAAGGAGGTTTCGGTACACGTTGGGTTTATCGCAATAAGCTGACGCCGAGGTCATGTTGCTCGTAACAAGGCCCGACTAGGGTTCAGGGGTACAATCAGCAGGAGGGTATAGAGCTATGACGAGACTTATGCACCTGTTGCCCGTCTAGAAGCTATTCGTATGTTGATCGCCTTTGCGGCACATAGGGCATTTCCTTTATACCAAATGGATGTTAAATGTGCGTTTCTGAATGGTTATATTGATAAAGAGGTATATGTGGCACAACCCCCTGGATTTATTGATCAGTTCAGACCTGATGATGTTTTTCTACTCAAGAAATCTGTTTATGGATTGAAGCAGGCTCCGCGGGTCTGGTATGCTCGTCTTACTTCTTATTTGCTTCAGCAGGGTTTTACAAGAGGTCAGGTGGATAGTACGTTGTTTCTCAAATTCCAGGACTCTGATATATTGTTGATTCAGATCTATGTTGATGATATTGTGTTTGGATCGTCTTGTCCTGTGTTGTCTAAGTCATTTGAAGCTGTGATGACAAAAGAATTTTCAATGAGTAGTATGGGAGAACTCACCTTTTTCTTAGGTTTGCAAATTCGTCAGACTCCTACTCACACGTTTGTTTGGCAAGGGAAATACACCACTGAATTACTGTCCAAGTTTGGTTTTGACTCTACAAAATCCCTTGCAACCCCAATGTCTAGTGTTGCTAAACTTGGCTCCGAAACTCATGCTGAATCTACTGATCCAACTGAATATAGGGCTATGATTGGCTCTTTAATGTATCTCACTGCTAGCAGACCCGATATTCTTTACAGTGTTTGCTATTGTGCAAGGTTTCAGGCTAATCCACGAGTTCCTCATCTTCAGGCAGTGAAACGAATTTTTCGTTATTTGCGTGGTACTCCTAACCTTGGTTTGGCTTATCATGTAGGATCTTCTTTTTCACTCCAGGCTTACACTGATGCAGATTTTGGAGGATCTCTTACTGATCGCAAGAGTACATCAGGATGTGCCCAGCTCCTTGGTACTAGTCTGGTATCGTGGTTTTCTAAGAAACAATCTTCTGTGGCTTTATCCACTACTGAAGCTGAGTATATTGCTGCTGCTGCATGTTGTGCGCAAGTTCTGTGGATACAATATCAACTAGAAGACTATGGCATGCCTCAAGCACCAGTTCCTATCTACTGCGATAATCAATCTACTATTGCGTTGTCCAAGAATCCAGTTCAACACTCTCGTACGAAACATATTGAGATTCGTCATCACTTTCTTCGTGATCAGGTCGAGAAAGGAACTGTTGAATTGCTCCATTGTTCTACTGAGCAACAATTGGCGGATATCTTTACTAAACCGCTTCCTCGGAGATCTTCAATCGTCTCAGTCTAGCACTGGGCATGGTTAACGTTGATTAAGGTCCATTACTTTTATTTTCCGTGTTTTCTTTTCCTTTTGTGTACAAACATGGTACTAGATATGAGTGGAGTTTACTTTTTTATCTGTGTGAGGTTTCCGTAAACTGCTGTGGAACACGGTGTAGATGATCTGGATCAATGTTATAGTAGGAACGTTTTTCATGTTATTGGTTTCTTTTATTTTTCCATTATTCGTCAAATACTTACACACAAAATTTCTCAACCGTTAAGCTTCAAATACTCTCTCACGTTCTCCTCAACGTCGTCCACTCTGTCTACCCATTTCCTCACGTTTTGTCAGCTTTTTCTTCCTTGTCAGTCTTAAACCCATATTTCGCAGCGTCTTCTCTTTTTCAAAATCCCTGATCTATACTGTTTGCTTGCATCTTCCTTCTTGCTCCTTTACCATCGCCATGGAAATCGTACTGTATGACCCTGCTTTTGCCTACCGTCAGCTTCTTTCCCTCTCCGTTCCGCCTTTTCTTGATTCGCCTACTCCGACCATTGTTATCGACTCTAGTTTGCTCCCCATGCAGCCAGAATACCATATCCCACTTGCTGTTGAGTATCCTCCTTTGCTTTTACCAATGCCACTCTCTACCCCAGATTCTTCACCCAAAAAGTGTGCTGATGATTTTCCTTCTTGCAATGTTCCTTTCGATGATTCTCCAGTCTCGGATCCTATGCCAACATCTCCCCCATTATCACCACAAAATCACTCACCTCCCCGCCGAAACCCTAGATCCCAGACCCGTCCTTCTCGGACTACTGTTCTTCGACGACGCCAAACTCTTCGACCGCGTCGTTCTCAGCCTCCTCCGCCCTCCTCTACCCCTCCTCCCCGTCACACCCTGATGTGATTTCCGATGATGATGTACCCTTATCAGTCTTGCGCCAACGCAAGCGTTCTGCTACACAAGCTCCCGTTGCGTCTTCTTCAAAGCGTCCTCGGCGTGCAACTCCAGTGCCCAGTTCTTCTGCTACTGTGTCAGTTGCTTCATCAGGTTCCTCCTCGACGAACTCCGCCTGGTCGGGTCATTCTTTTCCCTGTTTTCCTTCCTTTAAATCAGAGATTCGTAATGCACATATTGTTGTGGGAAAACGTGTGGATTGTGCTTGGCTCCGCAAGAATAAGCTGTCCAATATTGCTAGTTGCCTTTCAGCTCAAGGCTGGTCGTCTGTGTTTACTCTGGGTACGAAAATTTACTGGGAGTCGGTTAAAGAATTTTACAAGAACTTGCAATTTGTGGATGAATATCTGATTCGGTCCAAGGTTAAAGGTGTGGATATTGAGTTAACTCCTGATTTGATCGGCATGATTCTGGATGTTCCATTTGAAGGTATCAAGACTTTTTCTCGTGAGATCAATACTTTCGCTCCCTCTCAAAAGGATGAGGATCTTTTCGGGGTCTTTGGGATTGAACCTGAGACCCGCAAGATTCGGTCTGCTCCGCAAAGGCAGCTTGATGTGCTTGGCAGACTGCTCCATATCATTGTTTATCAAGGCATTGCTCCCAGGAATGATCAACGTGGGACAGTCACATTTCTGGACATCTGTTTGATGTGGTGTCTTATCCAGAAGTGTCCTATAAGTTTGCCTCATTTTATGCTGTTTCATATTCATCATGCTATTACGCAGTGTACCTCATCCTTGCCTTATGCTGCCTGGTTGACAACAGTTTTTGAGTACTTCTCTGTTGATCTTTCTACTGACTCTGCCAAAGTTCTGGATCATAATCATGAGCTTTCACAGACTACTTTATCCAAGATGGGTCTTGCCCTGGCTGGCAATATATGGATTGTTAAACAGCCGCCTAAAGCTGTTTCAGAAAATCTTGGCAGTGTTTCGCACCAGCTGGAAGAACTTCTGTCCTTAGTCAAGAATGTGAATGCACGGTTGGCGCATCTTGAAGCTCATCTGGGGGTGCGACGTTAATCTCTCCACATGTTCCTTGTTCTGTTTTGTCTTTCCTTAGCGCTGTTCTTGTCCTCCAGACCTAGGCTGTTGATGTAGTTTTTTTTGTTGGTACTTATCTCAGACCTTTTTGTTTCCTGTTCTTCGTTCCCTGTGAACTCTTCCTTGGTTGTTCCTGCTGTCTTGCCACTTTCTGAAACTCTTTCCTGCAATTAACGTTGTATAAAATGCTATTTCGTGTTCCTCAGTACGTTTCTTTACATTTCGTGAGTTACTAGGTCCGTACCATTTTTGATTGCGCAAAAAGGGGGAACATGGTGAATATTTAAGTTTCTTGGTTGTTGATCTAGTTAGCTCTGTTTCAGGGGGAATCTATATTTCAGGGGGAATATGATACGTGGTATTTCAGTTCACCATGTCCAAGTTTTGCACACATCAAAAAAGGGGGAAACTGTAAATGTATGTGGGTGCCACATACTTATAGTTTTTGATGTGTGACAAATATGCAGTGCCGGTCTTGTACTCAGCATAAGATTTATCTTGGTAAAGTTCGTCACGACTTCAACAGAAAGCAGAGCTGCTCACGTGACACTATATGCCGCTATAAGTTGTTAAGATTCCTTCTGGTTTATCTTCCTTTATTCTCGGTACTAGTTATGTGGAGATATATCTTCCTTAGTTCTCGTCACTTTTTGGTTAGTTTGTTTTCGTATTTTGTCTTTCCCTTCTGTATATATATACTTGTATAGATATAGTTTAGGGTACGCTTTTGAAAGAGAGAACAGAGCTATACCCTTTTACAGCAAGTCCTATTGGGTGTAATTAGAGTGATTCTTTATTCGTGATTAGAGGCGTGTTACTATTATTCATAGAGTGATAGATTAGTGAGTGATTGTTCAAGGTGTTGAACAGATCAGGTGAGGAGTTTTTCACGCTATTAATATATATTAGTGGCTGAGTTTTCTTCTATATCGATATTGCATTCCTTATATTAGTTAACACTAAGAGCTCAGTTCAAGACTGAGTAATCCGGAAGTCACATTACGAACTGTCAACCTTGTTAGTCACGTGGGTGACTGATGGCGGTAACACCGGTTGTTGAATTATTATTTCCGCTGCGATTTGTTGGATTTTAGTACGGTTAATTAGACGTTAATATTCATATTACGAGTTGGGGTGTTACAATAATGGCTAATACCCCTTACTGTAAGATTTAATATGTTAATGGAGAAATGGTTCAATCATAAAGAGTGATTTAAATTCACAAAACAATATAAATATGATAGAAAATATCAACCGTTCCTAATCCATAAAGTTTGTAAAAAATAAAGTATAAAATAATAAACAACTATAGTTTTTTCATAAACTTGTAATTATTGATATTTTGCACAGTACTTCAAATTTTTCTAAATAATTTTTATTATTATATAATATATCTAATGATTAATTATATTTAATTTAATTTTTATAATTTAGAAAATTTATATATTTTTTGTTGTTAACTTTTTCACATTTATTTTTGATCTTTTATGATTTAATCACTCATATGTTTTTAGTCATTTATCAAACAAATCAAATTTGATATGATTATTAAATTATTTTACATTTTAAAAACTTTTTGAAAGCTTTTTAGTTGTTATAATTTTTAATCATTTCTCAGAATTTTTTTCAAATTTTAATTGATTTTTAATTATTATTTCATATTATTTTATAACTTTTATGATTTTAATTATATGTTGTATGTTTTTTAAGTTTTTAGTTATTCTTCAAAAAAAATGTATTAATTTGACTATTTGATTTTAAATTTTTTTTTGTATGTTTTGTTTAATTGTGATATTTCTGTCCGAAAAACTGTTTCACCATATCTTGAGATTATTGTAGGAGCAGAGGGATGTCAATCTTGACTCAAACCTGGCCTGAAACCGATCCATAAAAAGCTGGTTTTGGGTTGACATTTTTACCAGAAAAAGGATTTTCGGGTTGGCTTCGGGTTGGGTCATTGAAACCTGTTTCGGGTTCAGGTTTACTCGTCAATCTGTAACTCGAAAATAAATAAATATTGACATACTTAATGACTTACTTAGTGTTCTATGATTAATCTATGACTTACTTAAAATTTAATCAATAATTTATGATTAAATGTAGTACATAATAATTAATTATAGTCAAGTATTATACTTATTTGTTAAATAGTCTGAAATTTTCAACAAAAAAGGGTCAGGTTCGGGTAACTTGCTTGCTTTGGGTTCGGGATGAGTTTGGGTTGACGTAAACTATTTTCGGGTCGGGTTTAGGTTGAGCTCAACCCAACCTGAAATCCAATTTGACTGTGTGATAGAAGGGTAAAATAAGAATATCTTTATTTTAAAATTTAAACAGTTGGGTATTTTGTAATGAAAATAAATCTTAAAGGTATTTTATATTAAGTTGTGAAAGGTGGGATATTCGGTAAAATTTGTTCAAACCTTAGGTATTTGGTAAAATTTCTCAAAATAAAAAGTTCCTCCACCATAATAAACATTTGTCTTGTAAAAAACTTCATTCATTGTGAATATCAATATATTAGATGATATTTTCAAGATCTAGACCTTGGTATAATTTTTTACAAAACTTTTCTTGTAGTTTTTTTTAAGTATCGTTTGTTAAGACACATGTTATTCCTGTTACTTTACTCTTCTTTTACTTGTTTAATATTGTATCTAGGACTGTTATATCATGTAATCTTCTAGATTGTATTTAGGTTATTTCTTGTATTTTATTCTCATTTCCTTCTTTACCTTCTTTACCCTACAGTCATTAGTATATAATCATGTATTCCCCCCTCAGGTCATATACTTTCAATACGAGACTTATGTCTCTAATACAAGATAGAAGTATTTTTCATTCTCTCTTTTTTCACATGGTATCAGAGCACTACCTGGGATTTTATTTCACCTGGAAAATAAGATACTTCTTTCCTTTCCGTTCCTCGTCTCCGATAAACACCTTTCTCACCCCAAGATCCCCGTTTCTTTTTTCCTTACAACACAATGTCTGGAATAAACCCAGAAGAACAAGACACGGATGATTCTTCGACAAAAGGAAAAGGTGTTCTCAAACCCAGAAGCATCGAAAAATTCCGATACGACGAACGACTACAGCACACTGTCACCAGAAGATGAGGAACTCTACATGCATCCCTCCGACAACCCTGGATCGTTTTAGCCTACAAATTCAACGGGACTGGCTTTGCTAAATGGAAACGCTCATTCATCGTCGGGTTAATCTCAAAAAGCAAATTAGGTTTATTGATGGGTCGACGAAAAGGTCTAACTATCAGGGGGCAAACAAAAAACCTGGGATAAAACCAATGGCAATGGTTATCGGCTTGTGGATTTTCACGGCTTTGGAAGATTCTCTCCGGGAATCAGTCATGTATCTCAAGACTGCTGAAGAAATCTGGCGAGACCTGTGCAAGCGATTTGATAACCCCTCTGGTACGCGTCTTTACTCTTTGAGGCAAGAGGCGCACAAGCTTGAGCAAGGTAGTCTGTCGATCAACGAATACTACACAAAATGGGTAAAGATTTGGAACGAAGAAAAGGAAATCATAGATATACCCCTTTGTTCTTGCGGATCCGCACAAGCGCTCAGCAGTCTACAAAGAAAATCAAAGAGTGTTGGAGTTCTTGATGGGGTTGTCTGATTCGTACAAGGCGATACGCTCGAGCTTACTCCTGATGAAACCACTTCCCTCAATCGACCAAGTCTACGTTGTTCTCAGAGAGGAAGAAAATCACCGCGCTGCTCACAAAACACGTCGATTGGAAGGCGACACACCTTCTTTTGCCAATTCTACCCTAAGTCGGTCTCCACAACCCAGTGACAACAAAATAGACAAAAAGAAGACCAAATGCGGGCACTGCAAGAAACAAGGTCACACAACAGAGAATTGCTATTGGGTTACTGGCAATTTCCCCACTTATTGGAAAAACAAACCAGACAAGGACAAGAGAGGATTCGCTGGGGTTGTATGCGATCCTGAAGACGGACAATCCAGCGAACGTAACAATCAGATAGTTACAGGGATGTCAGATTCTCAATTAAAGGCTCTAGTGGCCTATTTGAGAACACAAGACGCCACCGCCAATAACAAGCATCAACTGTGTCTGACTTCTATTCAGAGAAGGAGAGAGGAGCCGACAATAGATGAGGAAGCTGAGTACCAGCGGCAGTTTGCAGGTAATTCTAAACTCAATTTCAATTCAGCTTTCTATGAGAAAAGAACATCCATGAAAGATAAGGATTTAAATGACATATGGATTTTGGATACTGGTGCGACTGATCATGTTTGTGGGAACAAAAATATGTTTCTGGAAAATTATACATTGTGTTCCTATGATGTGGTTATGCCAGATGGTCACACAGGTCTCATACAAGGTATAGGGAGCGTTAAAATTCATGATAAGTTGATTGTGCATAATGTTTTACATGTTAAAGCATTTAAGTTCAATCTTTTGTCGATAAGAAAACTTATGTTACAGTTTGAAGCATGCGCTCTTATATATGATAATGGATGTGTTGTACAGGGCCTTAGCTCGAGGAAAGATTTGTTGCATGGTGTGTTGATGAAAGGATTGTATGTCCTAGACTGTGATAGGATAGGCTCTACAGTTTCTGTTTCTGCTGATGAAAAACATTCTTTTCCTGTTTCAAATGTCTGTAATGTGTCTGATCTAGATGAAAGAAATATCAATGATATTACCCTTTGGCACAATAGGTTAGGGCATGCTCCTTTAGAAAATTGTACAGACTTCATTTGATAAGAAGGAATAATATACCTATTGATTTTGTGTGTGATTCATGTCATAAAGCCAAAGCACATAGGTTACCCTTTCAAAGATCCCAAACTGTCAGCAAGGAAAACTTTGATCTTATACACATAGACATCTGTGGCCCTTTTAGAGCTTTGACCCACGATGATAATAGATATTTTCTATCAATAGTTGATGATAAGTCTAGAGCCTTGTGGGTAAAGCTCTTGCATTCTAAATCAGAAGCTTTCCAATTCATTAAGTACTTCATAACTTTTACTGAAAGACAATTTAATAAGAAAATTAAAAAAATCAGATCCGACAACGCTTTTGAATTGGGAACTTCTAATGAAGGAAAGGCCTACTTGAATAACCTTGGAATAGAACATCAAACATCTTGCCCTTACTCACCACAGCAGAACGGTATTGTAGAAAGAAAACACCGCTATCTTATGGAAACATCTAGGGCAATATTTTTCACTTCCCATCTGCCTATTGAATACTGGGGGGAATCTATTCTATATGCAACCCACCTAATAAACAGACTTCCCAGCACCTACCTTGAAGGAAAAACTCCTTTTGAAGCCCTCTATAACACCCCACCTGATTATAACCAATTAAGAGTTTTTGGATGTCTTTGTTATGTCTTGAAACTTGGAAGAATGGGAGGAAAATTTGATTCCAAATCCAGCCCTTGCGCCTACCTTGGACCAGCCAATAACCAGAAAGGGTACAAATTATTAAGACTTTCAGACCACAAATTCTTGTGTCTCGTGATGTCTATTTTCATGAATCGGTCTTTTCTTTCCAAAACAAATCAACACCAGATCTGGTTTGTCCTACAGATCCTTCCGCTTACCAACAAAATACCAGTTCTTCAGAAGAACATATCTTCATTCCCAACCTTCCAAACTCAAACCATATTAATCCTGACACCACCACACAAACAGATTACATTTCCAGAACCACACATCTTACACCAGAAAAAACACCCTCTGACAATGTTACATCTGTTACACCAGAAAAAACACCCTCTGACAATGTTACATCTGTCCCTTGTTGATGCCAATAACCCAACACCTCTTGTTCTGGAGGAAACATAAACAGAGACGAGATAAACTTGAGAAGATCCACTAGGATAAGACAACCACCCTCACACCTTAATGACTACCACGTTTACATCAACAATCATCTGAAAGGAGATTCCTTCACCAACATTATTACAGCCAGAATCAACAGATCAACAGACTGAGAGAACCAAATACTGCTCCAAACACGTCTGACCTTTTTTCTCTTACTGATGAAATTCCTACAATGTCTCTTTCTTTCTCTTCTGTTCTTAACAAAGACAACTTACACAAACAATATCAGATTCAGGAACCCAAATCTTATGAGGAAGCCTGCCTTAGTGAACACTGGATAGAAGCTATGAACAAAGAACTAGATGCCCTGATCAAAAATAATACCTGGGAAATAGTCAAACTCCCTAAGCATAAGAAACCTATAGGTTGTAGATGGATTTTCAAAACCAAATTAAGGGCTGATGGTTCCATAGAGCGACATAAAGCCAGATTAGTTGCTAAAGGCTTTAACCAAAGATATGGGCTGGATTACACTGAAACGTTTTCTCCTGTTGTTAGGATGACAACTATAAGATCACTGATTGCTGTTTCTGTCAAAAGGGGTGGCACTTAAGTCAACTGGATGTAAATAATGCCTTCATTCATGGAGACTTGAATGAAGAAATTTACATGCATTACCTAAGGGTCTGAAAACTGATAACAAAAACAACGTTTGTAAGCTCAAAAAATCTTTATACGGTCTAAAACAAGCTTCAAGACAATGGTTCTCTAGGCTGACTGATTTCCTGAAATACATTGGCTATCAACAGTCAGCAAATGATCACTCTCTTCTGTTCAAAAAGAATAACAACAAAGACACTTTTCTGGCCATTTATGTCGATGACATTCTCCTAACAGGGAATGATCTCAACGAGATAAACATGGTTAAGAATCATCTCAATACAGAATTCTGCATCAAAGACCTAGGAAATCTTAGTTACTTCCTAGGAATGGAATTCTTACAACATGATAAGGGTCTGATCATTTCTCAGAGGAAGTTTTGTCTTGAAATGCTTCGAGATTATGACATTTTACATTCCAAACAAACTGCTGCACCTCTTCAGTTGGGTTTAAAACTCAAAGCTGATGAGGGAAAAGTATTGGACAACCCTACTGAGTATAGGAGTCTTGTTGGAAAAATTAATTTCTTAACCCATACAAGACCTGATCTGTCTTTCACTGCTCAATTACTTAGCCAGTTTTTACAGACACCAACAGATAGACACATGACCGTTGCTATGCACACTCTGAAATACATAAAAGGTATAGTGAATTATGGTATTCTTCTTAATAACAGCTCAGATTACTCACTAACTGCTTTTTGTGATAGCGATTGGGCAAGTTGTCCAATCTCTAGGAGATCTATCTCCGGTTATTATGTTTTTCTTGGTGGTTCACCTATTTCTTGGAAATCCAAGAAACAGGGAAGTGTCTCTTTGTCCTCTGCAGAAGCAGAGTACAGAGCAATGAAGGTTGTCACTGCTGAACTTGCATGGTTAAGCAGATTGCTTGACCAGATTGGAGTTAATGACATCACCTAATCCCACTTAAATGTGACAACAAGTCTGCGATTTACATTGCAAAGAACCCAGTGGATCATCAGAGAACCAAGCACATCGAAATAGACATTCATTTTTTTGTGAGACAAATGATACAGAACGGGCTGATCACTGTCAGCCACATTCCTACTCAGCATCAGATTGCGGATTTCCTGACCAAGACTCTTCCAGGGAAAAACTACCGATCAATTCTCAAAGATGTTGGATTATATTTGCTACAAGATGAAACACAATTAGATGAGTTGCATCTTGAGGGGGAGTGTTAAGACACATGTTATTCTTGTTACTTTACTCTTCTTTACTTGTTTAATATTGTATCTAGGACTGTTATATCATGTAATCTTCTAGATTGTATTTAGGTTATTTCTTGTATTTTATTTTCATTGCCTTCTTTACCCTTTCTACAGTCATTAGTATATAAGTCCTGTATTCCCCCCCTCAGGTCATATACTTTCAATACGAGACTTATGTCTCTAATACAAGATAGAAGTATTTTTCATTCTCTTTTTTCACATCGTTAGGTGGTATATATAAGATTTTGTCTCAAATAATCTCATTAATAATATATTGTTATATATAAAAACAACTTGAAAATAGTTGACATAACAAATTACAAAAAGTTTGAGCCCAACAAACCCTAAAACTTTCAATGACTATAAAGACCTACTATGTCAACCATGTTAATTTGTCAAATCACGCACAACAAGATTGATTCTCGATTTTATCACTAACTTTACTTTGTGCTCAATGTGCTCAACCTGTAAGAAACGTCTTTTGATTCATTATATATTAAACTAAAAAAGTGATGTACGATTAGAAAACAGATCTAAAACTATCAATTTTTGTGTAATTGAAATAAGAGAATTAATTTTACTTCATATAATGATAGTTGTATAAGATAAAAGAGTTCACAGCTATCTCTTTGGATTTCATTCAAAATTATTGACTATTTTAATTTCCTTCCAATAAAACAAGTGTCTTTCTTACTTCGTCACATGCATAAATAAAAAGAATGTATAATATAATGATACCCAATTTCTTGACTACATCTAAATGTACATTATAGATGGCTACATACATGTGGATCTAGTTTACAAAAACTATATATATATATATATTAAGATACACATTGAATTCTGTTATTACTAAAATGTACTATCTGTACTTAAACTGTACGACGAACTTACAAAACATGTACATTTAGTGTATAAAAATTGTATATCTATAAATATAGCTAAAGATAGCTACACATGTTATAACTAACTAAGAGTGCTTGATAATGAGATACGGTACGACTTTCACTGCTCATGAATTACATAAGATATGCGCAATCATTCATTCCGCTAGACAAAATTGTTCATATTGAAGTAAAGATGAGAAAAAGGAAACCAAATCTTAGTAAACAAATCATGTATTCAATTTTTGCATTAAAAAAAATACCCTACACTATGCACCATAAAAACCACCATAGGAAAGCTAAAAAATATCAAAGAAATCTTTAAGTTGTTTGTAGTACAGGCTTTAGGTTCAATATAACAACCTTTGATTCACTTTTATTAAACACCTGATTCACTTTAGTTAAACAATCTCTGTTTACGATATTCACTTTTCTTAAACCTATGATTTACTACTTTGTATTGCAAGGGTTAGGTTCAATTTTTAACAACTTTTGATTCACTTTTCTTAAACTTCTCATTCACTTCAGTTAAATAATCTTTGTTTGCGAGATTCGATTTTCTTAACCCTAAGATTTACTTATAAAAAACCTATAATTCACTTTTTAACAATCTTTAATGCACATTTTTTAAACTTAAGATTCAATTATCAATAAATGAAAGATTCATATTGTTCCCGCATAAAATTCACTTTTCTTAACTAAAGATTCACTTCTAAAAACACAAATGATTCACATTGTTTAGGGTGAAATGCTCACTTTTCTTAAACATAAAATTAACTCTTTGTAAACATAAGATTCACTTTTCTTAAACAAAATAAACATGTTTTCATTGGATCCCACAGGTCAATGTCTAGGTTCCCGAATTGTCAAAAAATAATAATATTGTGATTCGGTTATTGACAACCACTTAAAAAAATTTAATCCTAACCTCACAAATAACCCATCATGTTTACACCATTAATGAAGCATAATATGGTTCAACTACCATACAATAGAATGACCGTAAACTTTAGAATTTCACAAAAGAATGAAGATAAAAAACACGAATATGCAACAAAGGTTTTTATTGTTTTTTTTAAAATAACATCATTAGATTACGTGCATAAAGATCTTACAAAGTCGGGTAGCTGATTATGCCATATACCATCATAAACACCCCCTCTTCCTAATACTGCCAAACATGTGCATTGATATTTTCCTATCTAGGGATATAAAACCAACCAGCCTTATCTAAACCACTACAAGTTCACAAAATACTTTCTACCAACATACTTACATCTAAAGATTGCGTCCCTATACCATTCAAAAGATCTACAACACCTTTACAATCCGAGTAGAAAGAAACATTATGAATACCGACATCTTTCAACCAGCTAGTAGCAACCATAACCTCTACCCAAGCAGCACTCGTGCTCTGTTCCTAAAAAAAAAAGACGCATAGACCCCACCCATCACAATCTTCCCTTGCAAAAACCAATCATCCCAGCACCCGCCACCTCCCCCTGCTTATAACTACCATCAACATAGAGCTTAAGACATTCCCCATCTGGCTCCAAGCATCGACCTTCAACATGGATGCCACCTTTACTAGTGGTATGAGCAGCAGCAAGATAGGCTTCAGCTTGACACTATCCCTCCCAAAAGCTCCCAGCACTTTCAAAGCGAACCTGACATTTAGAGTACCAGATTTTCCAAAAAGAAAGAACAAAACTATCAAAACAGTGGCCAGAGTATTTCATACAGCAAAACATAGCCCAATCCAGTAGAGCCCCATCCGAAGGCAAGTCCAGAGGAAGATCAAAAGGGAAACAAAACCAGAACTGTGCCACATCTTCACAGAGAAGGAAAATGTGCCTAAACGTCTCCTCTGCACCACAAGAACATAACAAAGGTTGTGAACTCCAAAATTTATTCCTTAACACACTACCACATGGCAAGCAACCAGATAAGAATCTCCACCAGAAGATTTTAACTCGCAAAGGGAAAGGACTACCCCATATTTTCCTAAGTACCTTACCAAAACTCCCTACACCATAGGCCTGCGCATCATTTGAATATATATATTAGCCAAGGCCATTTTATAGCTAGACCTCACTGTGTAAAGCCCTGTTTTATTTCCCTTCCAGATCCATTTATCATCCACATGCACATGAGGCAAGACAAGTGAATTGATTTCTTCCACCTCCCTTTGATGAAACCAAAGCCTCAACAAGGAAGAGAGCCAACAATGGTTAACAAAGTTAATGAGCCAAGAGAACTTCCCCTCCCTCTTAGCAAACTGAGGCAAAAGATTAGTGGCAGGGCACCCACTTGGTTTCATAGGCAACCACGAGGATAAAATAGGAGTGTTTTCCCCTGAACCTACCACCACTCTAGCCCCGCCCTTAAAAAGACTAAGACATGAGAATAAAGCACGCCACACCGGGCTAGGCCTAACTTAGCATTCAAGATATCACTATTTTTAAAGTAACACGCATGAAGGACTTTCACCATGACTGATGATGGGGGAAGTTACCACCCTCCATAACTGCCTAATAAGAAGCGCTTCATTAAAAACTGACAAATCCCTAAAACCCATTCCCCCTTCAAAAATAGGCTTACAAAGTCTCGACCAACTCTTCCAATACATACCTTTCTTTACAATCAAGCCAGTCCACCCAAACCTACCAAACAAACTATGCAACTCCTTAATCAAGGTTTTTGGCAAACGGATAACACTCATAACATAAACAGGAATATACTCCAGCACATTTTTGATTAAGATGCATCTATTAGTTTGAGAAACCAACCTACCCAACTCTGAATTTTTTATAAACCCTATCACGAATGTAATAAAAAATACGCATGAGAACCCCAAATACAACCCAAAATCATCAACAACCCTTAACCAAAAACAGCAGTGACACTTTCCCTTACTTACTGAGATGTACCGTCAGAAAACATCAGACTAGATTTACGAGTATTAAACTATTAATGCATTGGCCAGAAGCCTCTCAGAAATCAGAAAGGAGAGGTTTTTATTGTTCTCAGAAAAACGATAATTAGGTTTTGTTTTTCAGTGAAATTTTATTCAAAGCGTTATCTATTTCTTTCCAACCACGTCCTACCCTCTCTCTCTTTCTCTCCGCGGGTCGTAGCTAGGTTTCCTTCTGTCTCTGTTTTTTCTTTCGCGTTCTCTTCCTTTCCCCCGCCGTCGAGCTATGATGCAGCAGCGACCAGGCATGGCTCCGCCGCAGATGGATCCCGCGGCTGCTGCTGCTGCTGCTAATCAACAGCACTACCAGCAACCCCTACCCCCGCAACAACAGCAGCAGTACGGCCAACATCAGGGTTGGATGATGCAGCCTCCTCCTCAGCCTCAGCAGTACCAGCAGCCGGCTATGTGGGGCCAGCAGCCTCCTCAACAACCCCAGCAACACTATCAGCAGGCCTCACAGACTCAACCAACGAACCCCGAAGACGTGCGAACGCTGTGGATTGGGGATCTCCAGCACTGGATGGACGAGAACTATATTGCCAACTGTTTCCCCCAACCTGGCGAGGTGTCTCAGTCTTTCTTGCTATACCCCTTGCTTGATAAATGTCTACCTTACCTGAGTCGTTTTTCTAGCAACGCGATTATGACGCGGGACATATCATGTTTTTTTATTTATCACGAAGAAAATTGTTCTCGCAGCTGTCCATGATTCTCGCGGTGTTGCGGAATTTTGTTTCCAACCAAGATGTAAACCTGAAATCGGGTCCTATCGACCTTGCCATTTGCTCGTATTTACTGAAATATCTCTATGTTGCCTGCGATTAATTTATATTTGTTTTTTATTTTTCCAGTGGATCTAATATTGAAAAAGTAGTTCACCCAACGTCTTTGTATTTTCACCCCTTTTATTTTGATTTCAGAGAAGTGTAGCTTCTTACCCTCAATATTGTGGTGATCAAATTGTGAACTTCGTTCAAAGGGTGCTTTTAAGAATTGCTTGCTTTGCTGTTTTCTCCTACGGTTGTAAACCTTCTGTTGACATTTTCATAGAGTAAATAAAAAGATATGGCTTCTTTTGCCTTAGCATTTTTGTGGAATATTTGATAGCATAAATGGCTAGTCCCTGAATGAGTCCCCTGAGAGTCCTACATTCTCTCGTTACGTGTAAAAACAGCCAAAACCAAAACAGTTACAAATATGCTGAGGTGTATGAAGGATTTTTTAGTATACTGCATGGTATATTCGCAAGTTTGATAAAATAGTGACTCAGCGGCTGACATTTTCAGGATATTGTCCTTATTATGTGACTTTTTACTTCACCTGGTTGATGTCTTGCATGTTACTATTGTCAGATTCCCATCTTTCATGTTATCAATGTTGTCCAGAGTAGAGTATGACAATTTGTTCTACAAACTTTTATTTTGTTTCTTTCATGCAGGCATACCTTGTTAGTTGTTTCGTGCTTATACTCGCTTAAATTTTTGCAGGTTGTTTCTGTGAAGATTATAAGGAACAAGCAAACCCAACAGTCTGAGTGTTATGGGTTCATTGAGTTTGCTAGTCGTGCAGTTGCTGAGCGTGTTTTACAGACGTACAATGGCCAATTGATGCCAACTGTCGAGCAGAATTTCAGACTTAACTGGGCCTTCTATGGCGCGGGTGAGAAACGGCAAGATGAATCTGCTGAACACACTATTTTTGTGGGAGATCTGGCTGCTGATGTCACTGATTATATGCTGCAAGAGACATTTAGAGCTCGTTATCAGTCAGTCAAGGGTGCGAAGGTTGTAATTGACAGGCTCACTGGAAGAACAAAGGGTTATGGATTCGTGCGGTTCTCAGATGAAAGTGAGCAGCTACGTGCTATGACTGAGATGAATGGGGTGTTTTTGCTCAACTCGCCCAATGCGTGTTGGTGCTGCAGCCAATAAGAAGCCCGGGGTTGCTACAGGTTTGTTTTCACTACAATGTTTAATGTTGAGCACACCAATAAATCTTGTCAAACCAGCCTTGTTGTCATGCTAAAAGTGTGTTATGTCTTCAATGTGAATTTATTTTCTTCTGTGTCTGATGATTCTTTTCTACTATCTGTTGATGCTAAGTTATTATGATATGGTGCATTATAGTTACAGACTTCTTACATCCGCTATCCTCTTTTTGGATCTATCAAAGAAAGCCTCAATTAAGTCAGCTATTCTCCGTTAAAAGTTTGGGATCATTAATGCGTTAAGAATATATGAATCGTAAAGCTTATAGAATTCCCATTGTCTCAAAGCAGGGTGTCGAGAGGCTCTATCATATAAGGGCCTGGGACTGGTATCTGCCGAAATGGTTATCCCCTAATCCGTGGCCTGACTTAGGTCAGTTTGTTGGTTTATGTCAGATTTACCCCTCTAAGAGTTTCCAGCTTCAAAGGATTACAGTTGTTTATTGTTGACCAGCGTTTCCATGTTCCTATCTCAAGTTCAGTTCTGTTACATTCTCAAGCTTTATATCTTTTATTTTATTTTCTGCTGTTTTATATTCCAGCCTACAGTCTCAAGTTTTATATTCCTTACCTTATGTTTTAAGTCATGCTACTTTTCCGGGTTTTTTCATGTCTCTGAGCCTGCATCTAAGTGGTGAGTGCTTTCTAATTTCAAGAGGGAAACTTGAAGCCAAATGCTTGGAATTGCTAATGGCCTGCATACATTCGTCCTCGCTTCTCTTTACTTAAGCATCTGTTAGAAACTTTCTCCAGCACCCATGCTTCTGGGTCTTTTTGCCTTTTTTTTTTCTCTCCTTTTGGGCCTTTTTTTTTAAATATATGTGGGTTTCATTAGCGCTCACTTCAATATTATGTCATACTCCCAAGTTTACTGTCCAAGTATTGATGTGATTTTTTTTTTTATCTGAGTTTCATGCATTACCATTCTGTACACTTGTAACCTCTATTGATAAATCGTGCTATAGTTTGCACTTGTTATCACATTTGTGGTAGTACTATATTCTCAGCATTCTATCTGTGACCACCCACTCTTGACAGTTCTGTAGTTTTTGCATTGCTATTCTATATATAACAACTTGCTAGAAAATTTCCTGCCAGTTGGTTTATCAGCTATGCTTTCTTGATACTCGCATGAGATTTTTCTGTGACTTCTAGATGTATCACCTCCTTGTTTATTTAGCTGTTAATGGGCTCAAGGTTTTTCAGTAGTTTGACAGGCCATTCTTCTATCCCCAAGTTTACTGTTTCTGCGAGATTCTTGTTCCATGTTTATTGTTGCGTACTACATATTTCTGGAATCATTCTATTTAAAGTGACTCGTGGCTATAATGTATTGGAGGAAAGAATTTGTGCATGTTTTCAGTACTACCCCGGCATTCATGATGTGCATGTTTTCTGTTATTTGTATCATTAGCTTTCGTGAGTTGGGTTACCCTGCAGTTCCATTTACTTTTACCCACATATTTGTCCTTTAATTACAGGTTCTTACTCAAATAACCAAGGACCTCAGGGTGATAGTGACCCAAACAACACTACTGTGAGTATTTGCAACGCATGAATGTTTGCTAGTGTCCTTAGTGTCCATCTAAACGTTCCTGCTATTTTCCAGATATTTGTTGGCAACCTGGACGCCAGTGTGACAGATGAGCATTTGCGACAAGTTTTTAGTCCATATGGAGACTTGTTCATGTTAAAATTCCTATTGGAAAGAGATGTGGTTTTGTTCAGTTGTTTGTTAACAGTCGTGGATTTATCTTGAATTCTCTGATTACTTGCTAGTAATTTGTTGTATGGGTTTGGGCTGACCCTGTTTATTGAATCATGCAGAAGCTCTGCGGAGGAAGCACTGAGGGTATAAATGGAACTCAGCTTGGAGGACAGAACGTTAGACTCTTGGGGGCGTAGCCCTTCCAACAAACAGGTAATTTAAACTTGTGCTATTCAAATAACGTGCACCCTTCTTTGTTTTGCCCTTTCTTTTCCTTACATGATAATGCATTAAACACAAACTTGAATTTGATGTATTATCTGTGCTTGCAGCAGCCTCAAGCAGAGGTGAATCAGTGGAATGCTGGTTACTATGGATATCCTCAACCAGGATATGAAAACTATGGTTATGGGGCTCATCCTCCAGCACAAGACCCCCACATGTATTATGGAGGGGATATACTGGCTATGCCAATTACGCTGTCCCTCAACAACAGCCGCAGCAACAGCCTGTTCATCAGCAGCAGGTTAGTGTGTGTGCTCAGATAAGTACTAGGGCATGGTGAATGAATGAACTACTCCAAGATTGCAATCTGTGAATCCCATTTAACTTGTTTTTCATGCTAATTGGTGGGTCTTTTTTTTTTTTACCTGATTTCGGTTTTATGCAATTGCAGTGAGTGTCTGGGCTTGAAGTTTTGATGGTCATGATATGATGGTGGCTAGTGGGATCACCCTCTGCTTAATGATTTGTAGGGACCCAGAAGCTTGTGTAGACCGGGAGAGACTTTGCAGTTTTCTAACTTTCTCTGTCATCGATTGTTACTATACCGCCACTTATGTTTTGTGTTTATTGTCTTTCTTTGTACTCGTATATTTATTTTATCAGTGGGATGATGGTGTGTTGCGGAGAAGCTTCTCTTACGCTCTTATTTTACGGCATGATTTCTTCTGCTCCTCGCTCTATCTATCTTTTATATGCTCCAGAACCGTAGGCCGAATATCAAGCACTGCTTGAGAGGAAAGCGCTATATACTATTTTCTCTATTGTGATGTATGCTCCAACCTTATTGGACATGTGTGGTCTAGGCCAATAGTTATAAAAAAGTGCGGAGTGTGGCATTGTAATGATGGCAGAAATCCCACAAATGTGAGATTAATAGCTAGCGTCAATGCACGGTGATTAATAGTTAACTGTAGTGTCACGTCTTGCCTTTCAGCTTTAGGAAAATGTAGTGCATGTGAACACTTTTAAAAGACGAGAGAAAAAAATGGTTCTTACTCTTATAATAGTATGCTTTCACTAGATTTACACTGGTTAGGTATAATAAGATGTCACGTTATCAGATAAGAATTCGTCTGTATAATTTCTTTTAATCAAATGGAGTAGTCGACTTTATTATGGAATTTCACTGTTTCGCGAGAAATGTGTAAAACTGTTGGATGATCACTCCCAGAAGAAAGTTGTACCAATATGAGCTTGAGCTTCACGAGTCTCATGACAACTCAGGGTGCTGGCGGAGTGGTCAGTAAGTTTTTTTTTTGATAATTGGCTGGTTGCCCAGCTTACATAGCAGTACTGAGGCATGAATGTCTTTCCCACTTAAGGAACACCGACTCAATTCTTACATAACCATTCTAGTCCTACCTTACACATACATCTTACTATAAAGCCTAGGAATCTTGTCCTAGGGACCTTCATTGACCTCTTTTTACTACCTTCCAGGCTGGGTAATCGGAGAGTAAACTCCTTTCCCCACCACCGTCCGTCACGGCACACCTCCCTTGCATCTCTGACGACTCTTCCAGGCTGGGTAATCGGGGAGAAAACTCCATTCCTCCACTCCCCCAGAATGAGTAATAAGAGAATAAACTCCTTTCCCCTACCAAAGTGGGTGGTAAGAGGATTCGAACTCAGGACCTTCCGTCCCCTACTTCAGTCCTCTACCACTCGGATGTCAATCACTTGACGAGTGGGTCAGTAAGTATTGATTCAGTTGACGGGATTTCACAGGGTCGAAACTCAGTCAAAGGACGTGGCGGAAATTATCATGACTCGAGAGGATGGAAGTTCTCCAAATCCACACAATGAAAAAGTTGAATTCCCACTCGATAAAAATGGTCATGTTATTGGTCAAAAGTTTAAATTTTCATGTATTTGGTGTGGGAAAAAAGACGCCCACGATAATTTAATCGGTATGAGTGGTAGAAACTGCGCGGTCTTCTATTAGAAATGATCTTTGTTTGAAGTGTCCAACTTCAAGAACCGTTTCAAATGCACCAACACATGAGATGCCAAGTCTTGCACACACCTTTGACAACAGGGAACAAGGACAAGCAATGACTCTCAACGAACTTGTATCTTAAGATTGTCTTTGGAAAGAACTCTTTTATGCGAGGAGGAAGTTTACTGAAAGATCAAACTGTTGGAAGCTTAAGGAGGAATGTAATTCCTCAATAATGTCTTGATAGCACTATTCTTCGTCTCCTTTTACCTCTCTTGCCTTTTGACAGCTAAAATAAGAGGAATAAAATACATGTTTATTCTCTCCTTAACTTCCTAACTTCTTCCCTTTATTTTTCACTCGGGTGCTGTTTGAATCGTGTGAATTCAGTTTTTCGCATATGTTCGGGTTTGTGATACTTCAGTTCGTATTCGGATCAAATTGGATAATTTCGGTTTAGATGACTTTTAGTTGAAGTAACAAATTAGTGTTTTTTGTTTATCATATATATATATTGGGTCCTAATAGGAATTCTCGAGACTTTGATTGGAGTATTATGGTTCAGATATCTTAATATGAGTAATTTTCAGTTGGACTTAAATTTATTTGGTTTGAATAATTTTAGGTTTCAGATCATTTTTTCAAATTATCTTATTGGATCGGATTGATTCAATTCGCTTTATTAACTTGGGTTACTTGTGCCATATCTAATCACGACTTACAGTGGGACTATAATTTGGGTGAATGATTAGGCCTACTTTTCCTATTGTACTGGAAAAGTGGCAATGGTATTGATTGTCGACGATTTATGAACGTGGAGTGTTTGGTCAGAGAGACTGAACGGAAATAGAGTGGTAAGGTTGAAAAGCCATATGTTGTGGGTGCAACTCTATTCCCATGCCGGGTTAAAATAAAAAAACTCTATTGTCATAACCCCAAAAATATGACACTGCCATATTTGATATAAAAAATTGTATTGTTAATCAAGATAACCTTGATCAAAAGTTTTGGAATATCAGATTCATTAAAAAAGTTTATCTAATGATCAAAGTTTTAGAGGACTTTATACACATAGGATGTTTTTGATAAAAGAATTCATTCTTTTTTTCATATATATTCTATTGTGGTGGATGTTATATTCTAAAGACTTTTTTTGCCTCAACTTTTATTGATTTTTTCCATCTATCTTTCTTCTCTTATGAATTGATTTTTTTCGTTGCTTTGAATTTTTTATTTTGATGATTGATATTTCAGAATTTAGATTTGTATTAATAAATTGTTTTCTCCTAAAAGGATTTTTTTTCTACTCTTTTCACGATTTTGACAATTTGTTTTATTTATTCATGCTATTGATGCTTCGGGAATTTTTTTTTTTACTCTTTTGTCGTTTAGGTGCTGGTTATAAATTAGTATGATTTTTTTGAGATTTTGATTTTTATTGATTTGAATTTATTTTTTTCATGTTTTAGATTTGAACTTCTGATTTAGATTTTTTAGTTTCATGTGCCTTTTTTCAATTCTTGTTAGTATTATTTTCTTCTTCTTTTTATTGTTTCTAACTCATTAGATTTTCGATGTAGAATTGTTTAGCTCTTGCTATTTAATATTTGTTTCAAAAATAATACAAGAATAATTGGATGGAAAATAATTAAATGAGATACTTGAGAGTGAAAACTTAGATGTTAAGAAAGAAACACTGCCTATCCTTCCCCTCTAATATTATATTATAGTAGCTAGTAGTTCATATCTAAATAAAACATCAGTTCACTCCAAAAGGTTGATAGTTGGGTTCCATCTCTTGTTATGCCACATTCTGATGTCAGTTAAGAAGGTTGTTTGGACTGGGGGTTTGATATTCTCGCTAACATACTTCTATTCTTACCCCTTTGTGAAGAAAACTAACTACCAGATTTCAGTTCAAGAACAGAATGCGATTAATCTGCTTTCAGAGTGTTCAGATAGTTATCAGTTGCTTGGCCAAACAGCTCCTGCACCAGCATTAATTCCTTCTCTGGTAAGGTCGAATGAAGAAAACAGATTAACAAGTTAGACACTTGTCACAGCCTCAGCAATGTAGGGAGTTGATGATTAACATGGGTAAGAACTTTTACCAGCTGTTTCAAGTTGTTTTTTGTAGTTCTTGGCCAACAACATCATTTTCAGCCTGAGTCACCAGGTTAAAAAACAAACCGCGAATAAGCTTGATAAATGAAGGGAAAAATAGACTGAAAATGTAAAGTGTGAAGATAGACAATACCTGAAGTTCTGCAATCCTTTTCAGCTGAGCTTCTTCACCTCCGTCTGACAGCGGAAGAGCGTCCACAAGAGCATCAAACTAGAATCATATGCTTCTTAGATATTGTACATCAATGAATGTTCAGGCCCTTATCCATTTGAAGAAAAGGAACGGACAGCATACTGGTTTTGTTTCATTTTACAGAAACGAAAATGCTGAGGACCACAATGATGAGAAGAGAACACCATATACACTGATTTTCAAGGGCAGGCAAGTGACTGACTAACCATCATTTTTAAAGCATTTAAACAGAGAGGATCCAGCTAAGATCTTTACAGGAATTAAACAGACAAACCTGCTTAGCAGCCTTAACGAGGGCAACACTCATAACCTTCGGTTGTTCAGCAAAGTTTGCTGCGTCCTCCGTAGGGTTAAGGTTAGGAGGTGGTTCAGGGTAGTTAGGAGATAACCGTACAGGAGGAGCATCTCTCTGTAAAGTTCCAAAGGTATTGAAGGCAAGATTTGCAATTGTATTCACCTGCTCTTGTAGCTGAGAGATAATGTCCATCTGCAAGACTACAACAGTTTGTACTGCAAAAATATAAACATAACAATAGATCAATGAGACACCAATATTCATTGTGTATTCATGAATGGAAGTAAAGAAACCAAAAACATGCAGATTTGTGTATCTATATATTTGTTACGAACAAGAGTGCAACTCTAAGACTGATCAAAGAACTCGAGCAATATTCCTTCAGAAAACCCCAATTATCATAAAATGAGAGCTGAAGTCGTATTCTAGTACTCTAAACTATCTGAATGCCAGAGATTATATCCCAACCTAAAACATAAAATCACAGAATGCCAAGCTTTGACCAACCTATAGCTATCGGTAGAAGGATATCAACCTAAATCATGAAAAGAATCTCATGACGTCGCCCTCCGACTTATCTCCCACCGCCGGCGGTACAGTCCTGAGGCATTCCAACACTATACTGTTATGAGACTACCAACAAAAACGACCGACCCCGAACAAAAAGAATCAGTACGTATCGTCCGAGGCTCCATAGGCGCGCTCAGCCCTCCTTTCTCTTCTGTTTCCACAGGGAGATCTGGCTCTTCCTTCATTGGCTGCTCTCCAAGGGGTTATTGTGTACACGCCTTCGACTCCCCTTTTCTGGCGGTTCTGGAGTCATCCAGATCTTGTTGCTATTTTGTTTAGTGCTGGAGCGTTGGACTGGGCACGGGCTATTTCAGTTTTTTCAGACAGAGGTTGGTGTCGTCGTCCAGGTCTATTTTTCCAGTTTTCGTTGGTGTGAAGTCTCAGGGGTGGGACGAGTTCGTTTCGATCCGTTGTTCTCAGACGTAAGTTGGTGTTGTCGGCCAGGTCCAGTTCCCAGTCTCCGTCGGTGTGGAGTTTCAGGGGCGGGACGAGATTGTCCATCTGGTTGGTCCGATTGGGGATGTAACCTGTGTGTATAATCGATCTAGTGCGATTTTGGTTCTTATTCTGGAGTGGCGTGTGTTTCGATCTCAGGTTCGTCAGTCAGATCTGTTGGTTTTGTTTATGTAGTGTCGATTTGGGGTGTAGGTTATCAAAGGTGTTTGGAGCTTTTGTGATTGATCCTGATCAGGCGGGTTTAAGGAGTGCTCATTCTTGGTTGTGATCCTGGTTTCCTTGCTCGTTGATGGGCAGTTGTTGGTCTAGCTGGGCTGATAGAAATTTCAAGCCAACTATGTTTAGTTGGTATTCTAGGAACAACAGGTCAGGAGGAAGGTGGAATCTGAGTAAGCTGGGTAATGTTGTTGTTTCACAGCTGTTAAGAGTGAGTTATTTCAGATGGATCTTCGGGGTGCAGATTTATAAGGAGAAGCATAAGGGAGAAACAAGATCAGAAGAGATAGGAGGAGGAATGGTAACAAAAAGCTGAAAAATCAAAGAAAGTGGTTTCTGGTAACAGTGAAGTTCAGATTTCAGATTCTTACTAGAAAGATCTCAAGCACTTTGAATGTGCATAGAATTGGATTTTTAACACGCCAAATAGCTCTAGAGCTTGTCAATCAGATGGGTAGTCTTAGCTTGTGTTTTAATCTAATGGTTGGATCAATCAAGTGGAGTGTTTGGAGAGAACCAAAGTCTCCAGTTATCAAGAGAAGTCAAGTAGGGAATATCAGGGCCAGGAGCTATCGAAAAGGAAAGTTAAGATTCATCTGGGTGGATCAGATTAGTGATGTGTATAAACTAAGTTGGAGTAGATCAAAGATTAGTATGGTTACTCCTTTTTGGATTAGTGTCAGGGTGAGTCCCAATCTAGTTGGGGTGTGTAGCTCTGTTAGTTTCATGTGGCTGCTTAATAGCCCTGCTTTTGTCTCTATAACTGCTGTTAGTGGTAGATATAGAGTTGTTAATTTTCTTGTGTTTAGTAGTATTTTGTGGAGGGAGTTGCTGTTGTGCCCTCCAAGCAAGGGAGCCTATGTAATATCTGGACTCCTAATGTTTTTAGCCTTATGAATGAAAGTATCCCAAGTTCAGTAAAAAAAAAAAATGAAAAGAATCTCATTATAAACGATGAAACCAATACAAAGGCCTTAAACTTTTACCCAGGGATTTATTGATCCAATCAAAATTTCAATGTCACACAAAACCAGTAAAGTGATTAATAAGCTCCATATCCAAATTATCTAACTAAGACATTTAACTAAAGCTACCATCCTCAGTAGGAGAATTCACCACTACTTGGGAGTGGTGTTTCAGAAGTTGAACCAACTAATCTCATGAATTCTCAGATGTAATTCCTAATTTGTGACATCAGACATACCAGTTCCGCCTGTCTGTTCCTTCTCCGGCAACCCTATGGTGGTTTGCTTGCTAGCAGGCTCGTTGGTGGCTTGAACCTTCACTGCACAAGCACTATCAAGCGCCGCCTCCCACACGTTGGCACTGTATCTTCTTCAGCACTTCCACCATAGAGCTTTTTCCTGGGAAAAGAAATTCCCAAGTTCTGCTTCACCGAGAAAAGAACCCCGTAAATTTTGTGGCCGTTGTTTACCACGATGTATTTATTCATTAATAAAAGGTTCGGCACCGACTCAGTAATAATAATAAAGTGTCACCGGTTTCAATCGGAATGAATGATCGACTTGTTCCCCAGCAGTCAGCAGATGTGCACATGAACGTTACACCAAGAACGTAAGCTTTTATTCGGAGCATCCAAGTATAACCAACGGATAGCCAGATTCTTAAGAAATGTGAAATGCAGTCTCACCAACTAAAACCTCGAAGGAAGAATTACATGGAGAGTTTTACTCACAACAGCCACATAGGAGATTTACATCACGAGCGCCAGCGTTTTTATTTGAGCACAACGCGAGATAGGGTTGGGCTAAAGCAAAGAAAACGGTAATCTCGTAAAAGACAGCCAAGGGTAAAATGGGTGATGTGCTGTGACAACAATGCTACTTGATTTGGACCTAATAATTATGGTAGGAAGCATGCCACTAAATTTTTTGTTAATTTACAAATGAATATATATATTTTAACTAGTCTCCACGTTGATTCACATGATACTATAGTTAATGGTTATAATTCTCCAACAACAATATTTAAACTCAGGGCAGAGCTAGGATATAAATTATGTGGGGTTACTATTGTCGAAAGAAAAAAATTTAACATATTATTTGATCATAGTTGGATTTGGACCCAGGACAACTCACTCAATGCTTCTCTCCTTATCACTACATCACCATCAACTCTATATTATATGGGGTCATTATACTATATACATATGAACTCTAATTATTATACATATAGAAATCTCTAACTTTTTCGAAAAACGTGGGATCACATGACCCCACATGAACCCCCTTAGATCCGCCTCTTAAACTATACATTTTTATTCCCCCTCTCTCAACGGGTGGTTTTAACATTCCTGACCTTATTTAAGTCTTTCAAATGGTTGTAACTTTGTCCAATTACTCTTGGCATTATCAATTACCTCCCAAGCCATGTATACAAACATAAATCAAAGAGAAATTTTTTGAACCATACATTGCTAATGCGGCTTACCTGCCTAAATATTTGTTGCTTCTCCTGAAAGTCTTTCGAGACCTAACTCTCTTCTCTGTTTCAATATATTTCTCTCCATACCCACCAAAAACTCTTTTCTTCATTATTATTTTGCGACCATCAAATCTTCCTCCACTTTCCCACCTGAAAACCCTTTTAAATTATTTGTATCGATCAAAACAAGAATATCATAAAGCATCCAAGCAAATCACTACATCTAAACCACTTGCCAGTGCCTACCATTGGAAGAAGTCACACACACAACAGTTGTAGTTGACTCTCTCAACAGATTTGTGACTACGTGAGACGTTTAGCTCTACAGATAAACCTCATTTGCAATGTATGGTTTGAGATTTCTCTTTGATTTGTGTTGTATACATGGCTTGGGAGGTAGCTAATAATGCCATGTGTTGTGCCCCAGATTTTTATTTTGTTTCTGGTTTGCAAAGGGATTCTCATGTTATTTTATAATCTTATGTTAGATAGTTATGTCATTCTGGTTGTTTTTATTAACTTAGGATGAAGGAGGGGTAATATGGTCTTTGCGTTGTTATTTAGTAAGTTAGGAAAAAGGAGTTTCCTAATTTTCTTTTTTTTTCCCTTTCACTTTCTAACTTCCTTTCTCATTCATGCTCTCCCTCTGCTCATCTTCCCCCCTTTGCATCATCTTCTTCCTTTGTTTTCTGTTCCCATGTTCAATCGTTCGAATGGTTCGGCTCGTGGATTTTTTGTTTTACTAGTCTGTCGGATTTCAGGTTTGTATTGTGGGTTTAGTTTCATTTTGTTCTTTGTTTTGTCTTCTTCGTTTATGCTTTTAGTTCTGACTTCGGTTAATTTAGTCAGTTGTTTGTCGAGTTTCGAGTGGAGATTCGAGGAGAGTTTGTTGTGGAGTCTGTATAGTTCTGCGTTCTAGGATTCGAGGTAGGTGGTAGATGGATTCATAATGGGTGTGTCACCCATGGGGATTCTAGGATTTTGTTTGTTTCTAAATGTGTTTGATTAGTTCTTTGAGTTTGTTATGAATCTGAGTTGGTTTTGAGTTGCATTTTCACTCTATGAACCCCCCATGGAAATGTGTTTTGATTGTCTAATTTGTTATGGACAGTTATGTATATTCAATGGTGAATTTGTGGCTTTGGTTTTCATCTGTTTCTACTTATGATTTTGCAGCTTTTGTCCTATCCAGACTCCATCCGGACTTCTCTGTTTTGAGTCTCGGCATGCGTTCAGACTTGTAATGTGTCTGGACACCCTTTGATTTTGGCTAAAATGGTCGTTTGACTTCCGTTTTGCATTCCGTTTGCGGGATTATGATCCCTAAATGTGTATAAGCTATTTTGACATGTTTTTAGTGTTCATTTGCATGCCTTTCTATTCCAAAAGTATTTTTTTTGTTTATGATCTCTAAATTCTTTGAAAGTGTGATTTCAGTCTTCATTTTTGTTTGGCTTTTCGTGCTTTGTCAGTCTTGGCATAAGACCTCTGTTTAGTGAAGAATTCAGTTTCGTTATGTAAGGATATTTATCATGTAGTGTTGTCTCTTCTTAACAACACCTTATGTTTTAAAAGTAAGTTTCCGTTTTGGGACCTAGTTATTTAACCTTCTGAGCTCTAGATGACTGGGTCGAGTCATCTCGTAGTATTCTACACAGGGCGTCCTTCTGTTTTTCATTCCTTGGGTTTCTCGAGATGATTAGCGACCGACGGGTCCGACTAATGGTCTAAACCATTTCTATTGTGGGATCCTCTGATCCATAGGGCCTTCACCCTTTTGTATGTGAGTACTATGAGCTAGTGTCCCATTCTATTTGTGAACCATTCTTATTTGTGACTCGATCTGACTTATGTTTCGCTTTATTTTGTTGACTCTATTGTGAACCTCTCAGTTATGATTCGCTCTGATTTGTGAATGTTCCGATTTGAGAACACTCTGATTCGTGGTTTTGTCTCCATGTTGTTTCTGCTTCTGTTTTCGTTCTTCTGATTGTCTGTTATGTGACTTCAGTTTTCAGAAAAGCTTTGTGGTTTCCATAAATGTCTTATGCTAAGTTATCTTTTGGGCCTCTCGCTTTGCTCTACACTGCATTTGACTTTTGATTGTTTTGAAGAGTTTATGTTTTGATTCTGATTTACGAAACATATATCTATATGTAGCTATGTTCTATAAAAGTGTTTTGAGCATATGCTCAGGCTGATGAAGTTTATCACCTGCTGAGTCGTGGTTTGCTCACCCCTATTAATCCTATGATTTACAGGTCGTTTAGTGATTTGGCTGGAGGTTTTTACTTTCGTCTTTTAGCTTTGTATTCAGAGTTCGTACTTGTATCGTTGACCTTGTGGTCCTTTCATATTTTGAGGCTTTGGAGTTTTTGTATGTTGCTAGCTTCCGCTTTGTAAGATTGTGTGAACAGCTTTGTAAGATTGTGTGAACAACTTTGTAAACTCTGATTGCATAATATCCGATTATTGTTTCGATTTTGTTTCGAATTTTGTTTCATTTTAGTAACCTTGCGTATCTTAGGTAATAAGTGTGCGGCGTGCTTCGACCTTAGAACTAGGGTGATTTTGGGGTCGTTACATTTAGTGGTTTCAGAGCTAGGTTGGCTTTTGCTAGATGTGTTGGGTGTTTTGCATGTCTACGCTTCTGTGTCATCTGATTGTTGCTTGTTGTGGAGGGTGATTTTTTTTTGTATAAGGGGGTCTATCTAAATGGTTCTGACTAAAAAGCCTAGATCATAGAATTTGCCATTCTATGAAGGGTGAAAATCCATTATTCTAGCATCCCTCAATATCTACTTTATCGTCCGTCATTTCCAGAAAGCTTAAGAGAAATGCTAGTGAGCATTACACCCGCTCTTAATGGGCTTCACATGGACTTATGCCCTATAGACGGAAATTGACTAGAGTCGCCACCTAGTTTGACATAAGATTAACTAGGAAAGAAGGGAATAAGGGTTCTAAGAACTGTTGGTTGAGTCTGAATTGTTGCCGATGGATAGGACTTATCTGGTCATTACAGAGATTCCATGAGGGTTCGTACTGGGTTACTCCCCTTGGAAGTGGCAACAACCACAACTTCGGATGGTGCTCGAGGAAACTCGGTCTCCCATTGTCGGGATTGCCTTCTTTCAAAACCTTTTTAGAGAAATTCATTTCAAAGGGCCAGAAGGATGGGAAGGGAGTATAATGGGAGAGTTGATGAGACGAGTTTTTTTTGCCAAGCTAGCGCCTAATAAGAGAACTAGCGGGTGGAAAGAGTTGAAAGATCGGGAAAATATGGTGGTTTGAGGGTTTGAGAGAGTCAGAGGATATCTGAGAGTTTCTTTGGTTTTGAAATGTTTTAGGAGGTCTGAGTACCACCTTAGAGCCGGAAAGGGTTTTTATTGGAATGGGGCCGCACCCTGAGCGGGTTGCCTACGTATTCAACTTTTTGTTGAGATCAGATTTTATGTAGTTCACGGTCATTGGGCTTTTGGGAGTTTTTTTGGGTTTCAAGAAATTTGGGGTTTGGCATTTGGGTTTTTGAAGGGTAAAAAAGGTCTTGTGTTTTTTGTGGAGTTTGATGAATTGTCAGATTTGTTCTGAAGTTTGAGATGCAAAAATTCCGTGAGACGCTCAGGTATGTGAGACGTTTAAAATCTTGAGGTGATGGAGTCTGTGAGACGCTCGGGTCTGTAAGACAATTTGGTGTGGGGAGAAACTGGAATTTGGGAGATGATTAAGTCCATGAAATAATTAGAGTCTGGGATATTTGAGATTTTGAGGAGTTTGAAGTTCTGAAATGCTTGAGGTTTGACAGAGGAGGTGGATTGAATTATTCAAAACTATCTCTTTTAAAGATTTTAAAACTGAAATCATTTGTTTTTAAAAAGGACAGATGATCCTGAAGGATCACCCATGTACCCTCTCAAACACAACACTTATTAATGTAAGTGCCGAGGCTTGAAAGATGGGGCAATGAATTTATGTTGAAAACTAGGGTTTAGAGAGAAACACTATGAATGAGATGCTCTGGGTGAAACCCCGAAAACAACTCTAACTCCCAGGTTTTAAAAACACTGAAAACCGAAAATGTTAAAATCGAGTAGACGGGAGTTAGATCCTTAGCACCACGCCTTGTAAAAATCCAGGCTACAATTAGGGGAAGTTAGTCGCCCTAATGCCCCGCCTAAAGAACTCCATACTGCGACAAGGGATGTTATGACCCCAGTGCCCCACCTTGGATTATTTTGGAAGAGAGACAAGTAATGTCTAACTTAGGAAGGAAATGTTTTTGAAGGTGTTAGACATTTCATGTCCCTCCATAAACAATTTAATTTTTAGTTGACTTGAAAAGTGATTAGGAAAACTTTTGAAGTTTTCGGAATTCTAGAAACACTGGATTTCGTGAATGTGTTTAGAAGAACTTTCTATTATGTGAGACTTTCTGCATGTTTAGAAAAGTTTTCCTTTAAATTTATGTTGTGTGCAAAATAGTGGTTAAACTATCTTGCTAACTATGGGCAGTGAACCCAATCATTGTAGTACAATAAGGTCGTATCCACAGGAACTTAGTAACTATCTAGTTAATTATAAGCTTAGTAAATGTGCAAGAGTAAAAAAAGGTGCATAAATGTAAAGGGGGGGGGGGGTTTGAGATTTTGGTTTGATTAAGGGAAGATAAGGAACGCAATAAACTTAAACTAACTAAGCTAAGATAGGTGTACTCCGGAATAGAGGGAATCACCCAATTATACCTAAATGTACTCATAAACTTACCTCATTTTAGTTGTCTATAGAGCTAATGTAATGATTCTCCAAACTCTTGGACTAATCAAATCTTACCTAATTAATCAACCCCTTAATTCAAAGAAGGTTAGAGCCACTAGATAACATTAATTTCAAGCTCCCAACAATAGCCTAAGGTTCCACTCCTAATTTAGAGAAGAAATGAAAGTTAGGGTGTCCCCAATTTGTCTAATTCCATGCTCAAGACATAATTTTGCAAGGAAAACAACAAAATGCAATATACAAGGCATTCATGAAGCATTTAAGAGACACAAAATCAAAACTATTATACAGAGGTAAGTATTACAAGCAACATTAGGGATTTGGGGTCAAACCCAATCCTAGAGCACATATGAAACTACAACACAATTAGAGAGTAGAGGAGGGGAGAAAAAGAATAAAAGATAAGACTTATGGGAGGAGCTGAGGAAGCTTTAAGGGAGGTGGAGGACCCCTCCTCCTCCTCCTCCTCCTCCTCGAAGTCCTCAAGAACCAGCAGTAAGAAGAAGAACTCGAAGAAGCTCGAAGAATAAGAAGGCTAGAAGAAGGAAGAAGAGAAGAAGAGAATAAGAAGAAGAAGAAGGATTCTTCCAGAAGAAGGAGGAGGAGGAGGAGGAGAGAGGAGAGGAGGAGGAGAAGGAGGAGAGGAGGAGGAGAAGGAGAGAGACGGAGGAGATAGAGGAGGAGGGGAGGAGGAAAAGGAGGAGAAGGAGGGAGAAGAAGGAGGCTTGGAAGAGGAGGAGAAGGGAGGAGGCCGAGGAGGAGAAGGAGGAGGAGAGAAGGAGGAGAAGGAGGAGGAGAAGGAGGAGAAGGAGGAGAGAAGAGGAGGAGAAGGAGGAGGAGGAGGAGGAGGAGAAGGAGGAGAAGGAGGAGGAGAAGGAGGAGGAGGAGGAGAAGGGGGCGGAGAAGGAGGCGGAGAAGGAGGAGAGGGAGGAGAGGAGGAGAGGAGGGAGGAGGAGTTCGAAGGAGGCGGAGGAGGAGAGGAGGAGGAGGAGGAGGGCGGAGGAGGAGGAGGAGGAGGAGGAGGAGTAGGAGGAGGAGGCTGGAGGAGGAGGAGGAGGAGGAGTGGAGGAGGAGGAGGAGGGAGTGAGAGGAGAGAGAGAAGGAGGAGGAGGAGGAGAGGAGGAGAGAGAGGGGAGGAGAGGAGGAGGAAGGAGGAGAAGCGGGGAGGAGGAGAAGGGGAGGAGAAGGAGAAGCGAGGTGAGAAGGAGGAGGAGGAGGAGAATGAGGAGGAGGAGGAGAGGAGGAGGAGGAGGAGGAGAGGAGAAGGATGAGGAGGAGGAGAGGAGGAGGGGAGGAGAAGGAGGAGGAGGAGGAGGAGGAGAAGGAGGAGGAGGAAGGAGGAGGAGAAGGAGGGGAGGAGCGGAGGAGGAGGAGGAGGAGGAGGAGGTAGGAGGAGGAGGAGGAGAGGAGGGATGAGGAGGAGGAGGAGGAGGAGGAGGAGGAGGAGGAGGAGGAGGAGTCTTCTTTTCTCTTTTCTTTTCTTCTCTTCTTCTTCTTAGGCTTTCTTCTTTCTTCTCTTTCTCTTCTTCTTCTTTCTCCCATAGTTTTTGTGTGTGGTAGAATACCACTCTCTCTCCTCCTTTTTCTGCTTTTAAAAATGCAGATTTGGGCAAAATTTTGACCCGACCGACCCTAGGTGGGTCGGTCAAAGTCAGTAGCAATTTCAAGCGTGTTTTTAAGTCCGACCGACTCGGTTGGGACCATAAGCCTTTTCGGCCCCGAAACGAGTGTTTCCGGCCTCTGGAACTGCCGACTGACCCACCTAGGGTCGGTCTTGTGGGCAGACTAATCTTCGAAATGCTGTATCTTCTTCGTTTAAGCTCCGATTTTGGATCCGCTTGCGCCCACGCGTTTTTCTTTTTGTCTACTTTAATCCTAGCTATGTTATTCCTCCTGTTTCAATAATAATTGTGTAAAAAAACAATAAAAACACAAAAGTAGAGAAAAACTAGCTAGGGTGGAGAAATGAGCATGAAAAGTGTTGATAAAACATATGAAATACACCTCTAAAACATGCTCATTTGGACACTCATCAATTTCACAAAACAGTTTTTTGAATTTGGAATTTTGATGAGATTTGAATTGCAAGAATTGTTTAGAAATTTGGAATGGGTTTTGAAATTTATGGATTATGAATTTTGAAGTTTTGGGATGAAACTTTGAATTTTAAACTGATTTTTGAAAGATTATTTGAAGAAGTGTTTTTGAATTTTTGAAGTTTAATCAAGTTTAAAAGGATGATTTTGATTTTGAAGTTTGGACTGAATTTGAAAAGATGATTTTGATTTTTGAAATGTAAATGAATTTACAAATTGGGTTTGAATTGGACTAAATTTGGGCTTGACTTTGATGAATTTTTGGGCTGATTTGATGAATTTTTGGGCTGATTTGTTTCATTAGCCTTTATAATCCAATGATTAATCCTTAATCATGTATATTAATCTTAGGGGTATTTCAGATCATGATAATCCTTATTTTCTTAAACACTTAAACAAACACATCAAACAACCAGGGATTATTTTCTATCATCAAAACTATAAGAAACTTGACTTGACAGTAATTGGTATGTCTTCATCATTATTGATGATTACTCATGGTTTGTTTGGACTATCTCCATAGCCTCCAAGGATGAAGTCTTTGAGAGATTCATAGTACTTGCACGACAAGTTTAAATAACGTGCAATTACGAGATCAAGGCCTTGTGATCAGATTATGGGTCAGAATTTGAGAATAGCTCATTCGACGAGTTCTACACTAGTTATAGTATCAACCACACGTACTACACCAAGAACACCTTAGTAGAATGGTGTAGTTGAGAGAAAGAATAGGACTCTTGAGATAGCTAGGGCCATGATGTTGGGAATTGGTCTTTCATAGACTTTTTGGGCAGAAGCTGTCGCCACAGCCTGCTACATCACCAACAAACACTCATCAGGCCAATTCTCAACAAGACCCCATGTGAGCTCTTCAAGGAAGAAAGTCAAACATCAACCACTTAAGGGTGTTTGGATGCAAGTACTTCGTGCATAACAAATGGAAAAGCTGCCCTTCACAAATTTGATGCAAGAAGCGACTGTGCCATTTTCTTAGGAAACTTAGATCGAAGCAAAGCCCACTAAGTCTTCAACAAACGAACTTTGAAGGTAGAAGAGAGTGGCCAAGTTGTGCTTGATGAATCTGAAGTACATGACAATAGAGTTTTAGATCAAGATGAGACAAGAGGTTTTGACTTGACACATCAAATGGAGGGTGTAGTTGTACGCAACACCTCACTAACACATAAGCAACAACAAAACAGGACATATGCAGCTCCCCAACCAGTCACCGACAACAATCAACTAGTACTGTCTGCAGTCCTCTATCAAATATTAGTCTTCATCAACATATATAGAACTCTATATCGAGATCACCCCATTTAATAATATTGTTTCAAATATCTCAAAGGGTGTTCAAACAAGATCCCAAGTGCAAGATTTGTTAGCCTTCTTCGCTACTGTTCAATTAAGCCCAAGAATGTCAAAGAAGCTCTAAAGGACCCTGATTGGATAAAATCCATGCAAAAGGAACTTCATCAGTTCAAGATATGTCAGGTATGACACCCTGTGCCCATACCTACACATCAAGGAGTGCTTGGCACCAAGTGGGTTTTTAGAAACAAGATGAATGAATAGGAGAAGAAGTGAGGAACAAGGCACAACAAGAAGATATAGAATTCCAGAAAAACTTTGTTCCCATAGCTAGATTGGAACCAATACGTCTTTTGATGCTTTTGCAGCACACAAGGACATCCATTTCTTCCAACTGGGCATCAAAAGTGCTCTCCTAAATGGTATGTTAAGGAAGAAGTGTATGTGAAACAACCTTCAGGGTTCGAGGACAAAGAAGAAAGTGACATGGTCTTCAAGCTTGACATAGCTCTTTATGGGTTGAAGCAAGCTCCACGGTCATGGTACGAAAGACTATCGTCCTACCTGTTTAGGAACGACTTCACGAGAGGGAAAGTAGACAAAACAATATTTGTGTGTAATAATAGTAAAGATTTCCTAATAGTGCAGGTATATGTTGATGACATTATCTTTGGAGCATCAGAAGAGAAGTACTACAAAATGTTTGAAAAATTGATGAAGAAGGAGTTCGAAGTGAGTGGTCTAGGAGAGTTGAAGTACTTCCCTGGACTTCAAATCAAGCAAAGTAATGAAGGAACCATCATCTCTTAGTAGAAGTATGTGAAAGAATTACTGAAAAGGTTTGGAATGGAGTAAAAAAAATCCTTATGACACTCTGATGACAGTTTGCACAAAATAGGTATCGAAACTGGTGACTGACAGGTCGACCAGTGATCGTACAAGGAGGTGATAGGATCCTTGTAATATTTAACCGCAAATGTACTTGATATTATGTGTAGTGTTTGCTTGTGTGTTATATGTCAGGCATATCCAAGAGAAAGTCATCTCACAATGGTCAAAAGAATCCTACGATATCTCAAAGGAGCTTGTGACATTTTTGTTCTACCCATGCCATACAAGCTATGACATCGTGGGATAATTAGATGTAGATTATGGCGGTTCATTGGCAATATTTCACTCCCCTTGCCGTTCCACTATCTCCCAAACATGGCTCAACACCTCCCCCCCCCAACGACAGTAGAATATTCTGGCCCTGCACCAACGAATTTGAATAAAACAACAAAATAGAGAAACATAAGCAAGCATGAAAGTCACAGAATAAGCGGACTTATTGGTAAGATCCTCCACTGTTGCACACACGACATCAGTAAAACAATTCGTGAAGGTCACCCTATCCGGGGAATGCTCTTCCGTGAATAATCAAAATGTCTTTATTAGGTCTTGGGTCACGCCCTTCTTGTCATTTGTGACAACCACGAGTAAAATGGCAAACTTGCCTCTCCTCGGACCCGAGATAACATCCCTCTGGTGGCCTGACTACGAACCACGATTGCTTCCACTAGTCAGCCTTGTACGCCAAGAAGACTAGCGGCCAGCCTGCCTTTTTGCGAATAGAGAAACACCCAGACTGGAATGGGAACGTGAACACATGCATAAACGTCGGCCCATCCACCCAGCAACCACAAAGTGACGCCTGATGAACGAACCAAGGTCATTGTCCGAATAACGTGAGGATGCATCTCCATTAGACTCACTTCCACACGATTCATGAAACCGCGGGCGAAGGGATGAATCAGGAACTTTAGACCATTCATAAATTGTTCTTCAAACACCACAAACTCGTCAAAACGGTCGTAAGTAGCGAGTTCCCACCTTGGAAAAAGAAACTTTGTCCCCGCCGGCGCCTTAATTCTCTCTAGCAGTATTTTCAACCTCTTAAGTCAAAGCCTCGATCCCAACCTTCTCCCGACGCCTCTCGTTGCAGGTGCCGCTAAGCGGTCATCCACCATTGCCTTCACGTTTAGGAATTGATCGACAGGTCGTGCACCAGTGTCACCTGCAACCACCGGCGCCGCGGTAGCACCACTTTTAGAACCAGAAGCCACCTTTGACGATTGAAAGCTTTCAAAGTAAACAAAGCAACAAGAAAGTAGAATAAACGGTAACAATTTGAAAAAAATACAAAGAGATCAACAAGCCAACCTTCTCCCCATCCACCTACTTATACCCAAAGAAGTCCAATGGTTACCACTTCTGCTCACGCAATTGCCGCGTCTGCATGCTCACACCGCCCCTGAAATACCCCAAACTTAATTATGGTGATTAAATTATTCTAATATGGTATTTAAGGGCCTAATAGTGCCTAAGTAATTTTGGTAAGGAAATAAATCCAAAAGAAATGAGAAACTTAAAAAGTGAAAAACGCTAAAATAAGCGTTACATAACCATAGGAGGTACGAGACCTCGGTTAGAGTATTATGTGGATTCCTAAGGCTTATTCATGCCTAATTAGTATACGGGAATGATTCCCGAATAAAATGGATCCAAATAATGTTAAAACGCTAATAAAGCTTTAGCGAACGTTTTTCGAGAAACCCAAAAACGTGATTTTGAGTGTCAAACGAACCCGTAAAAATTATAGTTCATTAAATAACTATAATTAAGCATTAATGGAAGCTTAATAACCAATAAAATTAAAGAAACAAGAAAATTCCGGAAAACGGGCCCAGTTAGTGAATAGTGCTAAAACTGGGCAAATTAACGAGCATTTTCTGTAAAAGACGAAAAATGCTCCAACTAGTATTACTGTAGGGGCCGGTTTTTATTGCCTAAAAAAAGAAAGAGAGAAAGAAAAAAGTACAAAAGTGAAAAAGTAACCCCCTTTTTCTCTCACCTCTCATTTCTTCTCTCTCACCTATTATCCTCCTTCCTTCCCGTGAGAACCCCTCCTCCCTTTCCCTCTCATCCAATTTTGAAGCTCTCAACATGGCTTCAATGGCTTCTCTTCTTCTTCTTCATGCTCAAGCCTCATTTGAACTCCAAATGCAAAAATAACCACATATTGAACTCCCCTCCTCAAGCTCTACACTTCCCTCTTTTTATAATTTCAAAATTATGAACTTCTTCCCCATGGGTTTTGCCCATTTGAATAGGAAATTGCATGTTCTTGGAGCTTGGAGTCTACTTATTGTCTTAAGGTAAGAAAAATCACAAAATTTCACCTTCTCCTTCATTTCTTAGTGTAGCCGATTTTTATCCCCATTGTAATGCTCTTTTTTTCTCTCTACTTTGAGCATCATTCCAACCTTCCAATGGTGGTGGGATCACCTTCTTGAACCAAGTGCTAAAACCCCTCTTAAAAGACTCCAAAGGTAAACCCTAGATTTGCTGTTTTTAAGCATTTCAACGAATTAGTATAATCCCAAGGGTTAGGATTTTAATTACACTTATTTGTGTTATTTGGGTGATGGGAATGGAGTTTGGCAACTCTATTGCCCACTTGACCGAATTTGAAAAGAGGAAGAGCAAGAGGAGATTGGAAAAAGGAAAGAAGAAAAATTGTGAGCTTAAGGTAAGAAAACCTTCTTAATGCTAATTTTAATGCATTAGAATGTTGAGAATGGGTAAATTAATGAATGAACCCAACATGCTGTACTAGGAATGTAGTTGATGGAAGTTTGAGAGTATTTGTGAATTGATGTTTGGATTGAAGGCCTTAGAGCCAAGTAATTTGAGTATGTGTATTGGTATTGTTGTTTGAGGAAGTATTGATAAATTATTATTGCTTTGAGTGCTGGTAGGACCCTTGTATGGGTGTGGCTAGTTTAGGACTGATTTTGGTGAGAAAGAATGGATTTGGATATGCTAGGTTTGTAGGCAAACTATGGCGAAATTTTAGTAGAAAATAAGCTTTTGGATGGCTTGGTGAATGGGAGAACCAAGGTGTGTATTGGGTTGAGTAGAGATGTTTAGTAACCATATAATGGTGGTTGGAGGATGAGAATAAAGTGTGTAAAAATCTGTAGCAAGGAGTGTTGAAATGTATTGGAAAAACTAGGAAAGAACTAGTGTGCAAGACTTAGGAAAATGAGTGTTGGACTTGAGTATAGATAGTGCAATTATCTAGGAATGAATTGGAATGGTAAAAGGAAGTTAGGACAAAGTGCTAAGTGCAAAGAGAAGTGTAGAAATGCACAAGTGTGCAAAGTGTAGAAATGAGAATGGAAATTTGTAGGAATTGAGCAAGAAGTTGAGTAAGGATTGGACCAATGATCTAAGGAGTTATAAGGAGTGTTTAAGTGGTTTAAGCATGTATAAAACATGTGGAAAGATTATGGAATGATTAGAGGTGGATTAAGGGTGATTGGGGGGTTGAAAAATCAACTAAGTAGCGGTTTTTAGCAGGGTCCGGGACCTAGGATATGAACCAAGTCCCGGACCGCATCAAAAATCATGTCGAGAATGAAACCTGCAAGTGGTCCGGGACCTAGGTCCAGGACCAAGTCCCGAACCAATAGTAAAAATGGGCCGAGAGTGATTTTCTTGATTGGTTCGAGACCTTAGGTCCGGACCAAGTCCCGGACCACCCCCAAAATCTTGCCGAAAGTGGTTTTTAGGGTTTAAAACATGAGGGATTGATAGGTAATGGTTTTAGAAGTTGTTAAGGCCTTGTTTGGTGATATGTAAAGGTCCTAATAAGTGTAAACAAGTGTAGGAAATGAGTGAGAAGTAAGAACATAAATGGACATGAGTAAAACTAAGTATAACGGGACAACGAGGTAAGTGCGGGAGAGTAGTAATTATTTACATACCGTATGAACATAGTATTAATAACAATGTTTGAAACATTAGCAGTGGATCAAGTGTGAACCAAGGAACAAGGGAAAACCCGGTAAAGCTAACCCCGGTGAAAGGTATGATTTTCTCATGTCCCGTATGCTAACCGAGCTACATTGATTGTGTGCTGTATGCTGGCTAATCAAGATTAAAGCATGAAAACGGTTTATTACCTTTCATTGTATGTCTTGTTGTATGTTGTATGAGCTGACCCTTCTTGAATGATTGTGTGGCTTAACTTAGTGTGTAGACCGACTCCTAGATGAGTCTGTTGTTTAGTGACTCGTAGTAAGAGGTCATGTTGTAAATTAACGGGAATGTAGAAACACACTAAAACTAATGAACCAAGAAGAAACGATGATGCAAACAATGAACTCACTAGATTGTGAGAGAGTGTACGGGACTAGTAACCTCCCGATAACGGTAAGAGAACCGAAATGAATAATCCACAAAACAATAAATAGTGGAAGTATATATAAGTAGCCTCTATTAGAGGAATTGATGATGGTGCAAGACATAAATCTTGAGAGTAGTAACGAATGATGAGGGATCTAAACCCTTTAGAAAACTAGTCGACCCACAATGAGAGGACCCGACTAATGTAAGTAATGTCCCGAACATGAGAGTATTCGATACGTTGGGGAAACCCTTAAATCTGAGAATACTAGACGTTGGTAATTCCCTAAGCTAGTAGAGGTTATCGAGAGAGATACTTCTAGGCTAATCCATGAGATTGTAGATACTACCGAGAGAGGAGTGTTGGGATTTGAGTAGTCGACGATAAAAACGAACATTCGAGTATTTGAGGAGCTAAGTGTATAGCTCCGCTTGTATTGTAAGCCCGGTGGTGAGTCTGGTGTATGACTCTTCCCAGAGGCTATGAGTAATGAGTATTGTGTAATGGGTATGTACAAGTAAGTAATGAGTATCGAGTAATGAGTATGTACGAGTAAGTAAAAAGCATTGAGTAAGGAGTAAGTACGAGTATGGTACCGAGTATTGAGTAATATGTAAGTATGAGTGAGTGATGCAATGGGTATTGAGTGATGAGTAAGTATTAGTAAAGTAACGAGTATTGAGCAAGCACGAGTAAGTAATGAGTAAGGTAATGAGTGCAGTGTGAGTAAAGCAACAAGAAAGTAAGATTAAGCTTGGTGTAAGCCTTATGAACCCGAGCGAGGAGAAAGAGAGCATCCGATTAAACCGGATGAACGAATAACTAACATGAACGGTTGACTGACAAATTGTCTTCCCTAGTAAGTATTGGACCTTGTATATGTATGTAAGTATTGATGCTTGTATCGTCGTAGTATAGTATGTATGTATGCATGTAAAACGAACTCCATGTATATCCGACAAAAAGTAGTCGGCGTACCCCGGTTAGCACGCGGGGTATGCGAATTCATATGCAGCAATTTGCTGAGCCCCTAGGGGTAGGGGTGGTAATTTTTATTCAACCCGATAACCCGACCCATACCCAACCCGAAAATAGCGGGTTTGGGTCATGATTATTGACCCATTTAATTATTGGGTCGGGTATGGGTACCTATTAAATTTTTGGGTTGGGTATGGGTTCAAAGTCCTAACCCGTAGTCAACCCGACCGTTTATTTTATTTTATAAAAATAATAATAAATAAATAATTAGATAAAAATATAAAATATTACTAAGTGCTAACCTACTATTAGTATAATATAGATTATGTAGTATTTTTTGATGAGAGGTTGTTTATTTGATAATATTACTTTGTTGTATTTCTTTATAAAGCAAAAAACAAGAGTATTCGTTATGTGGATTGTCAAAAGACAGTGTGCTGCTCTCTCCTCCACAGTTCCCACTGTGGTCCTATCTCTTCTGTACTCTGAAGATTTTTGTCTATGTTTTGATTCTATTTTTTGAAGGAGAAAATACAGTTATATTTGGCCCAGGCGCGTACACATCATCTTCTTCTGTAAGTGCTACTGAGCACGACATGTATGTGGAAAAAAGAAAAAAATACGGAGGATAATGAAAACTCTGGAATATCTACCATATTGAATGTAAGATTTCATTCATTTGTAACTCCCTTTGAGCAATCATATACAAAATTTAATTCTAGGTCTTTTAAATTTTGCATAGCCTAATTATGTTGGGTTATACGGGTCGGGTATGGGTTTGATCATTTTATATGGGTCGGGTATGGGTTGATAATTTGTAACACGATTATTGGGTCGGGTATGGGTCAATACAATTTAAATCGGGTCGGGTATGGGTGAACTTCAACCCGACCCATTAACCCGAATTGCCACCCCTACCTAGGGGCACTGTTTTATTTACAGGTACTTCGAAGCCGACCACCGTTCGAGAGTGTCGGACGGGGCTGCAGTATAAGTATGGGTAGTTGAGTAATAGGAACTGTATTGTAATGTAATGCGAAATTGGAAGTCCAATTGTATCGTTAATTTGAGGAATGTAGTAGACTCAGTATAGTATTGTATTGGAGTTTGTATTTGAATTATGATCTGAGTATGGAATGGAAAGAAATGTATTGTGTAGTGTACTCGGTATATTCAAGTCATCAGACGAGATAGTATGTAGTAGTGTAGCTGGCCGGTAGTCACGGGGGTGAACTCACGGAATTGTACACCCAGCCAATGTGTAGTAATATCCGTCCTGCGATGAAGGTAAGTATTTGTACAGTAATGACGGGATTAGAGGTAGGGGTGTTACAACCCTAACGACTTGTCCCCACGTATCGCAAGTGTGTGTCAGACTACTAAAAAGCACACTAAAGTGCTGCCAATAAAACTGCACACACATTACTCTACAGCCACCCCCCACAACTTCCAAGGATGACGTTTCGCTTCCAAGATCAACTAGATCATGCCACGTTACAGCGGCTCATCCCTTCCTATGTGTTTGACAAAAATTCAACTACCCACTCAAAGACTGCAAGACATCAAACTTGGGGGGACTAGTGGATACCGGGAACCACTCGGGTAAGACTCCTCAACCCTTTCATTATCCAATATTTTTGAACTTTTTCTTCCAAAACAATACTCACACAACTTCTTAAGTCCCACTTCCCTCGCAAACTCTGAAAACGAGACTTGGGGGACTAGTGTTGGTATGGTATAATTAACCACATCTTAACTACACCGTTAAGAATGCTAACTCACCTTCCTTGTATGGTTGCATGTACCTGGGTGACAAGCCAACAATCAGGGCATAGAGACCCCAACGTGGCTGGTAAACACCAATTTCAGGAGGCCGGTCCAACTACACCCTAACCAGATAAAGAACCGTCAGATCGCACCAAGCCAGGTGCGCGATTAGAGCCTCTCACCAGCATAAAAGAACTCTTGAGCTGAAACTCATGACCTCAACATCTTGTCCCATCGGCATCATCTCGAGCCTTTCACCCCTTCTAACACAACCTCGATAATCCCAAGACAAATGCGACCTCCTGATCCAGAAAACGATAGGGAAAGCTTCTCGAAGAAGCCTCACAAAGGATGATAACGTCATCCTTTCACACACGTGTTACATCATCCTCACAATCTTTGGCCAAGCAAACAAGTCGGGCAAGCAAGCCGGAATACCAGGATCGTTCTCTATAAGTAGAACACTACACCTCCATCGAAGGAGGACACGTGAGCTCTCTCTCTTTATTTGTACTCACTCGATTATATTAAGAAATTCTATCAAACCACTTCGTGGACTAGATCTTACGATCAAACCACATAAATCTTATTGTCATCTTCTTTACATGTTACTGCATTCAAAACATCATCGTAACCACATAAGAAAATAACTTTAGTTCTAAATCCGTAGGTTACACTCTAAAAATTACCAACATCTAATAGAGATACTCCACACCTGTAATAAAGTTAGCTTGTTAACTGAGACATTTCATTGGCATAAAAATAAAAGAAATTCTCAAAAGTAAAAAAAAATCAAATTCCAAAGTGAAAACACATGGAACAAATTTTATTATTGCTACCACCCGCTCTCTCCTCTCTCCGAGTCAGTGCGGGTGCTTCTCCTTGCAATGGGGAAATCTTCCTCCTCCAAGAAAAAAAAAAGCACACACTGTCAGTTCCCCAAGCTTCTCCTAGCCTAGGCGATGGGAAGGGTAAGGGAAAGCAAGAGGTTCCACAGGCTGTCGCAAAATTTCCTACTCCAGGCCAGTCGCAGAGGGAAATATCACCGGAGCAAAATTCTCCAATTCCAGTCGATTTGTCCACCAAGCATGAAAGCGCCAGCCCTCCTAATGACCTTGATGCTGAAGCGCAAGCCATGGGGACAAAATGGCCTCAATCGGTAAACCCTAAAAAAACCCCAATTCTTGGGCTAGCCTTTTCTCTGATAATAGGCTGAAGCATGCTGGTGCAGAGCTTGAGTATGTTAAACCCCCTAACGAGGATGGTGAACTTTCCATAACAGTGGAAGAAGAGGAAAGCCAAGATGAAATTGATTTCTGGAAAAATTCCACCGTCAGCTTCATCCTTGGAGTTGACCTCCCTTTCTCTGCCATGGATAGATACCTTAGGAACATTTGGGCAGGCCTAGGCATTGAATCCAACTATAGACTGCAACAAGGAGTTTACCTTACCAGATTCTCCTCTGAGCAAGGTAAATACAATGCTATCGAAGGAAGCTGGACATTTAGTGGTAAACCATTGTTTGTGAAACCTTGGTCTGAGGACTTTGAGATGAAAAAGGATGCGGGGAACTCTTGTCCAATCTGGATTAAGTTTCCCCTTCTCAAGCTTCAGTACTGGAATAAGAGGACACTCAGCAAGCTTGCAAGCCTTATTGGCCAGCCCTTATTCATGGACAGATGTACAATTAACAAAGAGAGGCTTGGGTTTGCTAGAGTCCTTGTGGAGGTTGTCAAAGGCCAGAAGCTACCTGAGCAAGTCACTATCAATGACAAGGGAGGTCCCATTCTGCAACAAGTGGAATATGAATGGAAGCCAACTTGGTGTAATTTGTGTAGCAAGTTGGGACATGCTGAAAACAAGTGCAGAGCTGCTACAAAAAAATATGGGTTGAAAAGAGCAACACTGAGGTTCTAAGCCGCAATGCCCCTCTCCCTGAGGCAGCAAATAGCAAGGCTGCTGTTCTGCCTGATCCTCCTGAGGCAGATGTGACATCCAAAGCGTAGCAAAGCCTAGATGATGGGTTCAGGACTTATATTACTTCAAGAAAAGTTAGGAGGAAAGTCTTTGGCCAGCGCGACTCTTCTAAAAGTCCCCCCCCCCTGAGAGATTAATCCCCATCATTGAGGAGCATCCAATGGCATTATCTAGCAGTTCAGATGAGGAATGCAGGAGTGGTAATGATTGTGATACAGATCAAGACAGTGGTCACGATGATGATCCAAATAGCGAGCTGGAACACTAGGGGCCTAAACCACCCAATTAAAGCATGATGCGGTTAGGAGATGGATAAAGGATAATGACCTGAATTTTGGAGCTATTTTGGAAACTAAAGTTGCTAGAAATAACCTTCAAAGCATTAAGAGGCTTTGTTTTGGCAGATGGAAAACCCTCTCTAATATTGACCATGTCGAAAAGCCTCGTATTATTGTTTTTGGGATGACTCTTGTTGGGAGGTGCAACCTCTTTTTTTGTCAGATCAACTAATACATTGTGAAGTTATTTCCAAACTACTGGCAGCACCCTTGCTGTCACTTTTATCTACGCAGCTAATGATCACATTCAGAGAAGGAGATTATGGCTAGCCCTTGAGCATATTAGCACCTCCATAGCCAAACCATGGGCCATCCTTGGTGATTTCAATGTTATCAAACATAGAGAAGAACGTGAGGGAGGTAGTGGTACCCTTGGAAGCGAAACCCTCGAATTCAGAAATTTTCTGCACAATACCAGTTTGGAAGATCTGAAGTTCTTGGGTTACTTCTTCACCTGGTAGAATAAAAATGAAAATGGAAGGACCATATGGGCTAAGTTGGATAGAGTTCTTGTCAACGGAGTGTGGACTGCCACGTTTAGTAACTCCTTTGCACAATTCCTCCATCCTAATATCTCTGACCACTGTCCTTCCATTGTTAAAGTGCAGGCGAGTGTAAATTTTGGCCCCAAACCTTTTAAATATAGCAAGATATGGAGTTCCCATGCAGATTTCACCACTTGGTTAGGGCAGTTTGGGATAAAACCCACCATGGGGCCCCTATGAGCCAACTTTGCAACAAGCTGAAGGATTTAAAGAACCCCCTCAAGCAGTTGAACCTGAAGCATTTCTCTGATATCTGTGGGAGAGTGGAGGAGGCCCAGAAAAATCTGGAAGGTATCCAAGAGGATCTTCAGTCAGACCTCTTCAACGACAACCTAATCAGAAGAGAAAAGATTGCAGCTTGCAAGCTCAAGCAACTCTATCGTGCGGAGGAAAGCTCCTCAAACAGAAAAGTCATTGCAACTGGCTCAAATCTGCGGATAGAAATAATAAGTATTTCCACGCTGTCATCAAAAGACGACATGCTAGGAATTCTATTACTTCTATCCTTGGAAGCGATGGGCAACTCAAAAGCAATCCAGAGGATATCTCCTCTGAACTTGTCTCTTATTTCCAAAACCTATTGGGCACTTCTCCTGATTGCTTGAAGCTAGACAATAAGGTGGTGAACCAAGGGGCACTTATTTCTGATGAAGATATACCTGGCCTTTGTAGTGAGGCAGGGAATGAGGAAATAAAAGACTCTCTTCTCTATTCCTGATTTCAAGGCTCCTGGTCCTGATGGATACAACAACGCCTTTTTAAAGACACTTGGGATATTTCTGGTCCACTTATTTCTCAGGAGGTCAAAGAGTTCTTTAACACAGGTTACCTGAGGAAAAGCATTAACTACACAACTATCACTCTTGTTCCCAAGAAGGACAATCCCAGCAGACCTAATGACTATAGACCTATCTCGTGTTGTAATGTGGTCTATAAGACTATCAGCAAGATTTTGGCCAATAGGCTTCAGCAGGTTTTGTAAACCATCATAAGCCCAAATCAAGCTGCTTTTGTCAAAGGAAGATCCATCTCCCACAATGTTCTGCTATGCCACGAGCTTATCAAGGGTTATAAAAGAAATAAAGTATCACCCAGGTGTATGCTTAAAATCGATCTCCAAAAGGCTTTTGACAGTGTGAGCTGGGATTTCATCCAAGACCTCCCATTAGCTCTCAATTTCCCCTATCTTTGTTGGATAGCTCATGGAATGTATCACCACTCCTAGTTTCTCAGTAGTTGTCAATGGCAGCCTTAAGGGGTTCTTCCAGGGGAAAAGAGGGCTTCGGCAAGGGGATTCTATCTCTCTCTATATTTTTGTACTTTGTATGGAGTACCTCAGCAGACTTCTTATCAGCCTAGAGACTAAAAAAGGCTTTATTACCATCCGTTGTGCAGAAAGATGAAACTTACCCACATTTGCTTTGCAGATGATCTTATGCTTTTCTGTAAAGCTAAAGCTGGCCCAGTTAACAAAATGATGAGGCTTTTTACCACCTTCTCCCAAACCTCGGGGTTGGAAGCAAATCTTAGCAAGACCAATGTATTCATGGCTGGAGTTGATGAGGAGTTCAAAGCTTACCTCTACTCTAACTTCAATCTAGAGGAAGGCCAACTACCCATCAAATACCTTGGGGTCCCCCTTAGCCCTACCAAGCTCTCTGCTATAGATTGCCAAGATTTGATAGATAAGTTGGTTGGTAAGATCAAGAGCTGGCCCTCTAGATTCCTCAGCTATGCAGGAAGACTCCAACTCATCAAATCAGTGTTATTATCCATGCAGATCTATTGGATGAGTATCTTTACGCTCCCAAGGAAGGTTATCAAGAATGTTATTGCTATTTGTAGAGCTTTCCTATGGACGGGGAATACTGATTCCAAGAAGGAAAGTGTGGCTTGGAAGATAGTGTGCCAACCTGTGGGGAGAGGTGGTCTTGGTATTAAGTGCCTTGACACCTGGAACAAAGCAGCCATGTTCAAACAGATCTGGCAGATTGAGAATAAGCAAGACACATTGTGGGTGAAATGGGTTAATGACTATTACCTAAAAGGACAATCTATTTGGGATGTAAGCATCCTAGTGACGTTCTTGGTGTTGGAGGAATCTTATGAATCTTAGACAGCATGTCATTCGGCATCTCTCAGAAGGCAATGGAATTGTCTGGCCCATCCTGGGTAACAGTTTCTTTATAAAGAAGTGCTATGGAAAGTTGCATGCGACTACCCCAAAAGTTCAATGGAGCAAAGTGATTTGGAGTAAAGGAACTTTCCCAGATACTCTTTATCTCCTGGCTAGCTGTGAATGGGAGGTTGGCCACTCGAGATCGAATGAGGAAATGGGGATTAACCACGGACGAAGTGTGTGTCTTATGCCGTAGAGAAAGGGAAACTCTGAAGCACTTGCTATTTAGATGCAACTTCACTTATGATATCTGGAATGCTGTCTGGAATCATTTTGGAGGTATTAGAACACCTAGAGATTGGCCTAGACTATTAAATGGGTTAGCAATAGATGGAGGAAGGAGGAAAAAATGTAACACTCACAGAACTTTCTCTTTTGTCTTCACTTCTCTTATCTACTTTGTTTGGAGAGAGAGGAATTACAGAATATTTAGGAATACCTCTTGTACTACACAGTCTTGTGCAAACCTTGTCATTAGAAAGGTTGCTCTTAGCACCTATAGTTTGTAAAGTTTGGAGTTTCCATTAGATTAATATACTTCTAATTATAAAAAAAGGGAATTTCATGCAGTGACAAGGACGGAGGTTTGACGGGAATTTCAAAAATACCCCTACCTTTTCAGAATTACTATGAGATACCCCTGAGATTTAGTTTTTAATACGAGATACCCTTCCGTCTATTTGTCTCAGTAAACGTCCGTTAACTTTTTCATTTCTTCCCATTTTAACCCTTAATCCAATTTTTCATGAGATACCCCCACATATTAGTAACGACTACTTTCACCAGATACCCTTGCATGTTTCAAATGGCTAGTTTCACCAGATACCCCTGTAACGGGTACTTTCACCAGTACCCCTGTAACGGGTATTTTCACCAGACACCCCTGCAACATAAAAACAACTAGTTCTGGCCTATAAAATCAGAAAAAATACAACATTTTGACATTATAGTTTTCATAATGTGACAATGTCTTCCTCACAATCAAGTTACTCGGTCACTAATGTTGCTGAAGGTAGAAGATGCAATTGTGGAAGAGAAGCTGAAGTCATTGTTTCAAGAAAAAACACTTCATCCCGAAGAATGTAGTACAAATGCTTACATTGCAATAGACGGATAGATTGGGCAAAACCACAACTAATCAACAGATTCCAATGGCACAACAACATTATATCCCCAACCAACAGAGCTTAGAAGCAGTGCAACATGAGCTGATGAAGATCAAGGAGGAAGTGAAGGACTTGAAGATGCAAAGTTCAATGGGGGGGGGGGGGTAGGGTGGAGTATTTATATGCATATTTTATGTATTGTTGCTGCTGAAAATGTAACCAAATGTTAGAAATGTTAAAAAAAAATCAGAAGTATAATAAAGCTGTTACTTTGAGCTTGATTATTTCACAAAGTTGCAGCAGCTTACACATTAAGCTAGTGCATTTACATAGTTCCAGCAACTAATATTTCAGCTTATAAATAATCCTACCCCCCATTGAACTTTGCATCTTCAAGTCCTTCACTTCCTCCTTGATCTTCATCAGCTCATGTTGCACTGCTTCTAAGCTCTGTTGGTTGGGGATATAATGTTGTTGTGCCATTTGGTTACATTTTCAGCAGCAACAATACATTTCTAACCTTTGGTTACATTTTCAGCAGCAACAATACATAGAATATGCATATAAATACTCCTACCCTCACCCCCATTGAACTTTGCATCTTCAAGTCCTTCACTTCCTCCTTGATCTTCATCAGCTCATGTTGCACTACTTCTAAGCTCTGTTGGTTGGGGATAATATTGTTGTGCCATTGGAATCTGTTGATTAGTTGTGGTTTTGCCTAATCTATCCGTCTATTGCAATGTAAGCATTTGTAGTACATTCTTCCGGATGAAGTGTTTTTTTCTTGAAACAATGACTTCAGCTTCTCTTCCACAATTGCATCTTCTACCTTCAGCAACAGTAGTGACCGAGTAACTTGATTGTGAGGAAGACATTGTCACATTATGAAAACTATAATGTCAAAATGTTGTGTTTTTTCTGATTTTATAGAACTAGCTGTTTTATGTTGCAGGGGTGTCTGGTGAAAATACCCATTACAGGGGTATCTGGTGAAAGTACCCGTTACAGGGGTATCTGGTGAAACTAGCCATTTGAAACATGCAAGGGTATCTGGTGAAAGTACTCGTTACAAATATGTGGGGGTATCTCATGAAAAATTGGATTAAGGGTAAAATGGGAAGAAATTGAAAAAGTTACGGACGTTTACTGAGAAAATAGACGGAAGGGTATCTCGTATTAAAAACTAAATCTCAGGGGTATCTCATAGTAATTCTGAAAAGGTAGGGGTATTTGGTGAAATTCGGTCAAACCTCAGGGGCATCTCATGAAAATTCCCCAAAAAAAACACATGGAACAAAACGGTAAAGGAAATTTAAGAAGCACGAGAAGATGGAGGGAGGGCGAGAAGGAGAACGAAAAAAATTCTGAAATAACACTGTTGGAGTAAAAATATCCCCATATTAGCGTCTGTCCCAAACTAATTCCTGAAATAACATTCCCGGGTGAAATCGTCTCTTGAAGAGATGATTTCATTAATTATCAAAGAAGAAATCGTCTCTTCAAGAGACGATTTCAACATTTTCCCCGTGCCACGTAGGCGCTGACTTGGCTGGAATCGAGCAAAGCTGAAGTCGTCTTTTGAACCGACGATTTCCGAAATCGTCTTTTGTAAGACGATTTCTCCCTTGTCATTTAAGCCGCGGCCTATCACACATGAAATCGTCTCTTCAAGAGACGATTTCTACTGAATAAGTATGAAATCGTCTCTTGAAGAGACGATTTCACCTGTTCACAGCACTTAGGCAATTTTTAAAGTGTTGGAGCACCACAATTCAACAACACATCCACTTGCAAAATCTTCCAAGGGCTGTAACACCACAAATTAATAACAAACAACCTGTACATATTAACATCTCTCCCACATTCACTGTGCTCAGAACAAATTCAAATCATTTGTAACGTCACAGAAACATAAGAATCAAAATGTGAACCAAATGTAATAGTTTATAAGATAGAAAGTAATACAATCTCAAAATCAAGTTGTTTAACAAAACGTAACAACCTACATCATATACGTCTACTACGTCGTACATACGTCCTAGTCACTCTAGGTGTAGGATCCTCAACTGCTGATGCAAGAGTAGGATCAAGGTCACGACCACTTAGATCCCCTACATCATGACAATCTCGGGAATCTCTATCCCTAAGTGGTGCTCCAGGAGTAGATGTAGAAGCTAATGCAAGGTCTGCAGCCGGCGTCGTGATGTCCATGCTTGTCCCAGCACCGGAGGATGACGCCCCGGGAAAGCCTGAGCTGCTCCCAAAATATGCAAATCCAGTAGTGTCGACCTGCTGCGTAGGATCAACGATCTGAGATAGTGTCTGACTACCGGTGATGTCGAACGCCTCCTGATGATCTACTGCCTCAGGAGCTTCACCACGTGCACGTCCTCTTCCTCTACCTCGACCACGAGGACGACGACCACGCCCTTGTCTCCTACCCTGATCCGCAGCGGCATCAGCATCTTCCTCGTCTGGGGCAGCTACTGGGACATGATGTGGCCGTGGAAGGACGTAGTACATGTTGTTGTACTCGTCTCTCATCAACCGTAGACTAGTGAGAGCATCATCGACACGCATTCCTCTAGCATGCTGATGACCTCATTGTGGTCTCTCCCCCTACACCACAATTCGAAATATGAATATAACAAAATAATATGTCATAAGACTAAATTAAAAAGTAAAATCAGTTTTACTCACCATATATCCCAATAGAGCTCCCGTACGGCCAATGTATCTCCTCGTGTTGCGCCCGTACCACTCTTCGTACGCAGGACCAGGATCATCCAACTGTAGATCGACCACTCTCTCAGCACGCAGGTTCCACAGGGCAATGTACTCTGAATGGTGAGTTTGCCAGTTCCATTCGGTGCGGCCTCTCAAGTCGATGCTGTGCAGATCAACCCGTGCATCATCCCCGTCTGTCCTAGGATCATCCGGTGGAAACTGCCTCCCGCCAAACTGTCGCATCACACGATCCGGGAGATGCAACTCCACTATATGAAAGCAGATAAGTGGCACCCGAGCTCGTGCAATGTGGAGACCAACCAAGCAATACGGAGGAAGAGACTGTAACACCTCATCCGTGTAGGGCTCCCAGACAATCTGAAATAATAGACATTAAAAGTTAAAGACATAATGTTCGTGTAAAGAAAACCAATGCAACATACAAAAAACAGACTCACCTGATGCGGTGTCTGCCTGTCAAATGCCTCTCTGTAGTGAGTGAGCACATGTGTGGCGTGTCCGGTCACATCGAAGTCGACATGCCAGCGATGTGCAAGCGGAAGTAAAGGAAGTGGGCCAGCATGATGGGCATGTCGACGGATGGGAGCTATATAAGGAAATCTCTCCCACGCCCAAATCTGTAGGACGACCAGTGCCCCAGCGATGTTTGTGATGTTTTGTGTTTGATGTATGGGATATGAAGAAGGCAAAGGGGTTAGGTTTTCAGGTGGTGTGAAGCTTGGAGGAGCTTGGTGTTGATAAGATGAGGAAATGAGAAGTGTTTGTGGTTGTCGGTTTTCATGTACTTCAGCGTACAATTCATAGAATATATCTTGTGCCCCATCATGTTGACAATAGAACATGGCATTTTTTCAGATCCCCATCATCATCGATGGGTATTGTGTCCACTTGTGGTTCCGTCATTCTTTGTCTTACCCATCCTTTGTGACACCGTCACTTCATGGGTGCACAAGTCGATACCGAAACGACTACCAATCTCAGCAATAAGCTGCTCATAATTGGTGTCGCCACTAACCATGAGGAGCTTCTTCTTCCCACCCTCGTAATCAGCTCCGTTTGGCCCATAAACAATTTTGCCACTAATACGACATAAGAACTGGATAACGTCGGACATATCCACCTAATTGCAAACACCATTCATAATTCACAAATTTAATCAACCGTTCCACCATTTGGCTGATTGGAAACAAACAAAACCAAAAAAAATAAACAAAAACTATAATGTTGTAATACACTACCATTCAACAACTAATTCTACAATTCAACCATATCAATTGCATATAATTATTTAAACACTTCGAACAATTAATTGTGTGTTCAATTTCACATATATCCAAAATTTCCCAAATGTTACTACATCCCAATATTACCAAATTACACAAACAATTAATTTTGACTATAATTTCACAAACCAACAACAAATTATCACTTCAATTTAGCAAATAATCAGTTACCACTGCAATTTAACACACAAACACACATAATCAGCTCCCACTCTCACAATCCCTAATTTTCTAACAACCCCTAATTTTCTAACACTTTCTAACTAATTTAGGGTTTGAAAATTACCTAAACAACTAGTATTTGATGCAGGTGGTCGGAGGTGGAGCTCGGCCGGTGACGGTGGCTGGTGACGGCGTCGGAGGCGGTTTCCGGCGGACCAGGACGGAGGTGGGGCGGCACTTGGAGACGTTCTTCGCTGCTGCTCTCGGTAATTGACAGAGAGGGGAAATAAGGAATGAACGAGGAAGGGAAGGGAAAATCGGGTAAGTAATGTATAACCCGTGAAATCGTCTTTTCTAAAGACATTTCTTGCTTAATAGATAAATCGTCCTTGCAAAAGACGATTTCATTAGTAAAATTTGTAACTCTCTCGCGTTTTCTCGAGCGCATCGTATAAAGGGTGAAATCGTCGGTTCTAAAGACGATTTCGGGAAATCGTCGGTTAAAAAGACGACTTCTGCTTTGCTCGATTCCAGCCAAGTCAACGCCTACATGGCGCGGAGAAATGTTGAAATCGTCTCTTGAAGAGACGATTTCTTCTTTGATAATTATTGAAAACCCGAGAATGTTATTTCAGGAATTAGTTTGAGACAGACGCTAATATGGGGATATTTTTACTCCAACAGTGTTATTTCAGAATTTTTTTCGAAGGAGAACACCCGTCGGCCTCACGAATAAAAAAGGCTGCGGTCTCTCCTCTCCACCTCAAATCTCTCTGCCCCTCCTCTCTTCCAATCAGGAGACGAGCATTTTTTTCCTTTTCAATTTGCGTTTAAACAGGGGTGTTTTGTCCTCTATCAACCCCCTTCTTTTGCTTCGGCGGAAATCCCTGACGAAACTATCCATCGCAATCGTTCCCAGAGATATATCGCCGGCTCAATCAGATGTCGAGGAGGTTATACTGTTTTTTTTGGAGCATCTGTCGAGTTTTTCTAATCAATTCAGATATTATTCGTCTTGCTTTTTCCTCATTGATTTATGCCCCCGTTCTGGTATTCATTGTTGCTGGTTGTATGAACTTTCTGGTGCCTCGTTTTCTACAATTCTTTCGTTATTCATTCACTTGTTGATTGCTTTGCGCGAGGTTGTCAGTTGTCACAACCCATGTGTTTTGTGGCTGTTAGGCTAAAGCTTGGTGAATTTTGTTGATGTTGCTTTCATGGAAGCTAGAAAATGGGGGTGCAAGTCCAAGCTCCGCAAATTTAAATTTTTTAAAAATGACGGATAATAGAGACGCCATCGTCCTTTAAAGAGAAACTTGTTATTGGAAAGAATGTGGATAATAGAGACGCCTACGTTCTTTGAAGAAAAGCTTTTTATTGGAAAGAATAACGGATAATAGAGGCGCCAACATTCATTGAAGCAGAGAACTTGGCAAGGTTGATTGGTAGGATGTGAAGAGGAGGTGGGCTAACTCTGGATGTGATCATTTAAACCATTTCAATCTCGCCAAGATGAAAATGACGTCCACAAAATCCTTAATGTTTTTTTAGGACTGGTTTTATTTGATATCGTGCGTATGGACCAACCGCAGGTGAATAAAACTTGTTAGGCAAAAGCGAAGACTCATGCTGTGTTATATCTAGGAGATTAAGGGAACTAGACAGGTGATATGGAGGGATTCTCAATGCATAACCGTGAAAGAGGCTTATTCTTTCTCTCTTTCTCTCTGAACATATGAAGACATAGATTTGTATGGTTAGTCTTATATTAGGAGATTAAGGGAACTAGACAGGTGATATGGAGGGATTCTCAATGCATAACCGTGAAAGAGGCTTATTCTTTCTCTCTCTCTGAACATATGAAGACATAGATTTGTATGGTTAGTCTTATATTAGGCATCTATACTCTCTTCATATAATTGATTTTCTATGCTTCCGTTCAGCACACTTCTTTACGCCTTCTTAGCATCAGGTCTCTATGATTTTCATCTGCATTAAAACTTTACACCTATGCCATTTTCTATGTGCCTTTTGCTCGCTCACTGTCATCTTGCTCATTGATGCAGAATGAGAAATTGTTGCTTCATACAAAACATTTTTGCTGTGTGCTTTGTTTTGTTATGGTTCCACCTTGACTGACTGCGATGTGTATGACATCTGCTTTTTACTGTCTTGCATAATGATCCGGAAAGTCCTTATTTAAAACATATGAAATCAATATACATCGGATGAAAGTTTAATATATTTTCTCTTTTCAATACTTTGGCTCTTGATTGCCTATGAGATTGGATAAACTCCGATTACATCTTCATTTGCCTTTCATGCTACATCAGATTTCATGCATATATGTTCTAGCAACTGACCTTGAGTTATCTGAAAGGATACTCTTTGTGCACCTATAGACCAGTGATTTTCGGCATCTGGTGCTAATTTGTGATACAATTTTTTTCACCTTGTTTTCGTTTAGCATACAGGTTCACTTCTTTTGATTTGAAATTTCCATCACTTTATATACTCGAAATGTTCTGTCTGATTAGACCATATACATGTGCAGTTGTGTTTGATTTCACTGAAAATATTGTTTAACAGTTGTGAATTAATTGTTCCAGGGTTCTCTGCAAGTTCTTTGCACATGGAGCATGTTTAAAAGGGAGCATTGTGAATTTCTCATGATTGGAAGACTCCACCAAATAATGTAAGCCACTTTTGTTTCTTTTAATATTTGAAGCCCTTGATGTTTTATTTTTTTATTTTTTTTTATCTGAACTAGATTGGATCTGTTATTCTTTGAATGTAGATATGCACTTACTATCAGAGAGGCTCATGTGCTTATGGTAGTAGATGCAGATATGATCATGTAAAAGTTTCTCGACCGGAATCCTCCACTTCATTTTCTTCCCCTTCTGCTCATCTCGTAGTGTCTGACACTCTTCCTATGCATGCAACACCTCCTGGAACTACCACCAGCCAGACTCAGCTTTCACCTGCAAGCATAGCATTTACTCCTAGCAAACCTTCATGGATCCACCTCCAACCTGAATCATATGATTCCAATCAGGATGAGTATGTTGTATCAACAAATTTCAAATCTGCTGATCGACCAATTTGTTCATTTGCTGCTGTCGGTAATTGTCCTCGTGGGGAAAAATGTCCACATGTTCATGGTGATCTCTGCCCCACTTGTGGGAAGCGCTGCCTGCATCCTTTTAGGTCTGATGAGGTAGATGACCATTTGAAATCCTGTGGAAAAAAGCAAAATATATCAATTCATTGAAGTACAGCCAAGAGATAGAGTGTAGTGTTTGTCTAGAACGTGTACTCTCCAAGGCATCTGCTGCAGAAAGGAATTTTGGTTTGCTGTCGGAGTGTGATCATCCATTCTGTATTACTTGTATAAGGAATTGGAGGAGCAGTTCCCCTACCTCTGGGATGGACGTCAATAGTGCATTAAGGGCATGCCCTATATGCCGCAAACTTTCATATTTTGTCATTCCAAGTGTTATCTGGTATGCTAATAAAGAGGAGAAGCTGGAGATAATTGACAACTACAAATTGAAGCTTCAGTAAGCACTCTGCTTCCTATTCTCTTGTATATATTAAGTCTTTCATAAGATCTATTTATTTCATTGTCGGGGAATATATATATTCTTAGCATTATGTACAAGGTTGTAGCCCGAAAGTATGACTTCTGTTTATACGACTGTGACCTCAGGGGTATGAGCTGAACTATTTAGCTTGAATATTGAATACCGAGCCAATCTTGGGCAGCTGCATATTCTAATCAAACTTTGCAAAATATTCTTCTTTAAAAAATTGTATGGAGCCTCGGTCCACTTGTTGAAACATGCATCTAGTTTTTTGTTTTGCCCTTTTTGTTTCATGGACTCACGCAGCTGCATTGACAATGTTTTAACTGCAGATCAATTGATTGCAAATACTTTGACTTCGGCAGTGGTACATGCCCATTCGGATCTAGTTGTTTCTACAAGGTGAGATGTTTTCAGTGATAGATTTATTATTTGCTGCTTGTGATTGTAGTTCTGCTTTTCCTTGTCTCCCTGTTCTCCTTGTTATTTCCTTGTCTCCCTGTTTTCATTAGTATTTCCAGATGTGTGTAAAGTCTTAAGTGTTTAGTCAATTTGCTTCTGGTGTACTGGGGTTGGTTTTGTCAAGGAACTGAGTATCTATGTTAACTTCGGCATTCGTTTTCTTCATGCATTTACAGACTAATATACCCCCCTCCCCCCCCCCCCCCCCCCCCCCCCCCCCCCCCCCAAATAAAAAATAGAGAAATAAAAAATTAAATAAAACAAATAAATGAAAATCCTGGATTGATGCGAAATAAAGGAAGACTGTTGACATTAGTTTTTTCAATAAATTCATATCTGGTACAAATCTTGTTTTATGCTATGCATTTGTGAACCGGGCTATATATGTTCTACTCCTGAGTACAACCTATTTTTCCATTCTAGAAACTTCACAAGATATCTCTAATCCACAAGTGTAGCCATCGTTCATTCACTAGTTCCAGGATGATCCTCTAAATGAGAGATCAGTCCTTAAGATTTACAAACTAGTCATCATTTTACCTAATTTCCTGCGGTAACCATTCTATCCCCTGTGTCCTATCAGTGAGCACGTGCTGTACATTATCGGTCTGCTTTTTGTTTCTAATCTTTGTCTACTTACGTTCCCTATCTATGGCCTTCCCTGCTTTTCTTGAACAATCACCCTTCACCTTTTGAACTTTCTGTTTCGTCTTTAAAAAGAAAAGCTACTTCGTATTTAACTTCATCTCTGTGCGGATGCCTTTATTTCTCCATCTCTGCTCTATTATGCCTTTCTTCTACCCTACATTTTGTATTGTATATAATAAAACAACTGGCTGCATTCTGCTATACCGTTGGACATGAGAGCTACTTTTCTTCTGTCGACTCCCTGCACAGTGTACGAAGGGGTGTACAATTTCAGGTTTTGGGTCGAGTTGAACCTAACCTAATCCGACCCAGAAATATTTTCATTTAACCCAACCTGAACTTGAAGCGAGTTTATATATTTTCACCTGAGCCCTAAACGGGTTGGTATGATGCAACCCGAACCTAAGTTTTCAACCCAAAATTAGCTACCCCTAAGTGACCCGAAATCAATCTGAAATAAACAACCCAAAGAGACACAAAAATCTACCTAAAATGAACTTCCTGGAAATTTTGACCATTGTCAACTCAAATTCATATAGTTCACGAAACACCAAATCTAAACTGTCCACTTCAGGTACAAAATTCATACAACTACAAATTAAAGAAGTCTAAAGTCCTCGAAACAACATTAAAGCTGAAGCTGGCACACAACCGAAGTTCCTCTAAAAATGAGCCATACAATACAATAACAATCTGCCTTGTTTGGATCCATCTTTGTGTTGTTGTTTATGAAGAAGGATAACACCGCCTACGACACCTCCAAGAACAAATGCGAGAAGGAGAATCAAAGAAGGAGAAGCAAAGTGCAAGGAAGAGGTAGTGGAATTAGAGATCGACCTTTCCGTTTGTCGCTAGGGTTAAACATGTTAGGGTAAATTGAAACTTGATAGTTCTGACTCCCGCATAACACTAACCATTTAAGGTGCATTTTATTTATTTATTAATCTTGGGTTTCGGGTTGATTTGGTTTTGGGATACAACCCTACCCAACCTGAATTATCTCTACTCAACCCGATTACAATTTGCAACCCTAACCTTGTATTTTATGGGTGGATTTCGGGTCAGGTTTCAGGTTTGGGTTACACTACCTCTCCTATATGAAATTTTCTCTTTAAAATTATCTCTTTACAATAATTTCTTTTTGTAATGTGTTAATAAAAAATTGTCATGGAGGCATTTCACATCATTTGTAACTTTGTTGCCATTTCCTACTTATTTTTGAAATTACTGTTTCTTGTCTGAATTCTGAAAGCTGTTCCCATTTCTTTGCACTGAGTCTGGTGAGCGAGTGGCTCTCTCTAGGTATGAAGTTCCAGTTTAAGCAGATGTAGCAATTACTCTAAACCACTAGAGAATAGAGTCTGGCAGCATGATAAGATGGAAATCCGAGGAGAAATGAAATGATGAATAACTAGAAATCAAGAAAAATAAGGCAGACTATCTGTGTTTTTATTAAAAGGTCTGAAGACCTTGAGTGTGAATTTAGACAGTAAAAATGACTGGTCTTTAGGCAGAAAGATAACTCTTTTCCCGCTGCTGCAGCCTGATACCAAGGAATAACAGAATACCTCCCTGCTGGCCCCTTTCTTTGTCTTATATTGACTTATCTTTCTTCTAGTAACTTCATTGCTGCAGAGAACCTGCTTATCGTGCCACAATGACAAGCAGTGCTGGACCCTTTGCGTTCTTATTTTCTGGGTCATTCTCTGGCTTGATAGTGTTGAATTTTGAAGGCATATTAGGAGTTTTTTTTTGCTTGTTCCATGGATCTATGCTCGTTATGAATACCTAAATCTACCTATTTGATGAATGCTTCAAAGAGTTTAGTCGTGATTCATGTTATTAACTGTAGTATATAGACTTTCTATTATTGCTTCGAGCCCTACAGCAAAAAGGAATTATGTCGGCATTACAAGGTCAGACTATTAGGACCTTGATAGTGTAGTAAAAGTTCCAAGGCATGAATGGTTACTAAAGGGATGGGGAGTAAAAAGGACAAAAAAGGGAGAGGATGAAAGAATTGGATTTCTTGTTTAGTGAGTCATTTCTTGTAAGCCTTTCCGCTTGTTTCCATGACTGCCTGCTTTTATATGTGTATATATATGCACAAATATATGCATATACATCAATTTATATGATTATGATGCAGATAGTCAAGGTAAAGTGCTTATCTTGTATCTTATATAATTGAAGTTATCTCTCTAATTACTTGACAGCATGCATATCGTGATGGTCGTCTTGAGGAAGTTGTTCTGCGTCATCTTGGGGCTGCGGATGGGGATACTGTGATAGCCAAAGATGTTAGGCATGTTTTTATCTCTACATTTCTTAGTCATATTTTGTGTCATTTGCCCTTCCTCTAATGCGGGTAAATTTGTACCAGGCTTTCTGATTTTCTTGGCGGCCTTCATATAAGGTAATATAGAATCAGCATCAACGCTGGAGCTTCTGAAGATAAGCTAACGGACGGGTATGTCTCGGCATTTTCAGTGGTCATGTTGCTTTATTTCCTATTTTAAACCACCAGTCTTCATTTGCAGGTAGATATATATATTATATGTCAACAATGTGGCAAGTGTGTTGATGTTGGGAGTACTCAGTTTTTTCAGCCCATTTAAACTTCATCCGGTTCTGTGGTGCGAACTGTTCCTTCTTTTTATTCGAAAGAAACTTGTAGTAGTATGCAGTGTTTCTCTTTTTGTTTTCTGCTTATTTTCTTCATTATCTTACTAAAACATCGTAATTCAATGCAGATTGGGATGCAGATTATCAAGAACAATTACATCAGGACAACACAAACTCAATTCCCAAACAATAATGTATATTCACTGATTTTGAGCGATGAGGTATTACGAATACAAGTTGCAAATTTTAAGTTGAAATGGGGTAAATTCGAGCGCTGTATACTTTGATCTAGGGGGTAATCTCCCTTTACATCAATAGTTTGTAGGGAGTGAAAAGCTGTTTGTGATCCATGTTTACTGCGGCTGACTTACTATCACGAGCAACTATTGTATATTTATGATTGAAAAGTTCAGATAATACATAGGAAGATGCTGATCAGATGCCATCTGTAGGTGTGGTATAACCGTTCATTTAAGTGTGCAGATTGATGTAAAATCTATGTGTTATTATAAAGGTGTTCAACTTTAAATGATACTTGTACTAATTAAATACAAGATTGCTCAAGGATATATTAGATTGTATGATACCCGGATTAAGATTTTTGAGTGAGAAATCAACTATTAAGAATTGATCCAATTAGGAGGGGGTTCTGCCATGGATCAATTGGCATCGGGTAATCCACAACTTCCAACTCAGAGTGATAGTCTTTACTGCTATATCCAGATCTCCATAGTCACATAGAGAAAGAATCCAGTCACAAAATAACTATCATTTGGAATAGGATAAGGTCTAGAGATACCTTCCAGGGTCCACCACTCATTAACAGCTTTGCGACTGGTGAAGATGTGTGACATATCTTCGTACTAGCCGCATATGTGCACCTTTTAAAGACTGGCTCCATAGGGGATAATACCTTGAAATAGTTTCCATGCAAACAGCTTGATCCTAGGGAAAGCAGACGTTTCCTTATTTTTCGCATAATGACTTCAACTAGAGATCCTAACAAAAAGGATGGGGTGCTCAAGGGAATATAAGTTACTAGACATGAAGTACGCTGCCTAGACTGTAAAATGCCCGTCTTTCGTTCATCCCCAACTCTAGCTATCTGGTTGAGGGGGTGATGGGAGAACTGTACTCATAATGGCCTTAAAATCATCATTAGAAAACCAATTCCGAATCCTGCCTATATTACATGAGTTATCCTCCTGATTGATCAACCACGATACATTTCCATGGTGCTTAGCCAAAGGGGGAGGTTCAGTCCCATGGCTTGCCATATGCTTTATTTTAAAAACCGATGGTCCATAATACGAGTTGTGTGTCTGTCTCCAATAACCTTCCTTGCCCCAAGTTGGAGGAGGTTGATAGTACTGTTGATAGATCGCCATATTGGGTTGGCCCTCGTCCTAGTATTGCCATCGCGGAAGCATCCTTTAAAGTATTTGCCTGACAATACTTGAGAGACTAGAAGATCAGGATTCTACAGGACTCGCCAGTCGTGCCTTGCCAAAAGAGCTTCGTTGAAGGCACAGAGGTGTCGGAAGCCAAGTCCACCTTCATCGAGGCGGTCACATAAGTCGTTCCATTTTTTCCATGATATACCCTGGATATTGGAAGAGTCAGACCACCAGTCTAATAATGCCCTAGATTTCTTTGATAAGAGATTTGGGGAGGCAAATAACTCCCATTACGAAAAATGGGATTGATTGAGGGACTGATTTGATGAGGATGCCTCTCGTAACTTGAGAGAGTGCGGTCCCAACTCTGAACTCTTTTATGACTCCTATCCCAGATATAACTGGAAATATTACTCTTATGTTTGCCGATGATACTGGAAAAACCCAGGTAAAGCCCAGATCATTAACCTCTCGGACTCCAAAAATACAAGAGACTTCTCTTCTGACAGCACTATCTAATTTAGATGAAAACATGTCCAGACTTTACAGGATTCATGCATTGCCTAGAGGCATCACATAAGTCTTCTATGATGTGCATCATTCTGCTAGCGTTGACTGCATTGGCACTACCAAAAATCACACATTCATTCGCAAAGAGTAGGTTAGTGATATCAAAGTGCTCATCTCTCAAACAAAAACACTTAATGGCTCCCAATTGTGTAGAGACGTTGAGGCTCGATTAAAGAGCTTCCATGCAGCAGGCGAATAAAAGAGGGGATAAGGGGTCCCTCTGCCTTAATCCTCTCTCTAGGTAGAATGCATGGCCCAAGTAACTGTTAATGAGGATAGAGAAGGATACCGATGTGATGCATTTCTCTACCGTTTTGTCCATCTCGGGTGGAAGCCCATACTCCTTAAGGTCTCTAACAGAAAAGACAATTCCACTTTATCAAAGGCTTTTTTTCATGTCCATCTTGAGAGCAAAATGGCCTTTTCGAAGGGCATTAGAGCATTTCATGGAGTGGTTAGCTCATGGGCAATGATGTTATCGAAGATCAGCCTTCCTGGCACAAATGCACCTTGACATTCAGAGATAACCATGCTCACAAAATCCTTGATCCTATTAACCAGGGCCTTTTCTACCATCCTATATAATGCATTGCATAGGGAGATAGGGCGACAGTCAGAAATTGAGGAAGCTCCAGTTCTTTTTGGAATTAAGGTGATGTGGTGTATGATTGAGTCCTCTTGGTATGGCTTCTGTATTGAGAATCTTCAAGGCAGTTTCAACAAAGTTGTCTCCAATAATGTCCCCGATGGAGTGAATAAAGACCCCAATGATGCCATCCGGGTCGGGTGCCTTCCTTGGATGCATTTGCTTAAGGGCCAATAAAACTTCTTCTCGAGTGAAGTCTCTCCCTTGAAGCAGGTAATGATCCTGGCTTATTCTGTCTTCGACGCAGGCCATGAGGTGAGGGTTTTGCTGAGGTCGAGTGGTTCGAAATAGATCGACAAAATAGTTCTGTGCCATGCATTCAATGGTGTTCCATTCGTTGCAACTTCACCAAAACTATTTTTTAGCTCCACAATAGTATTCTTTCTGTGCCTAGCTTTCACTTTGTTGAAGAAGAAAGAAATGTTATGATCACCTTCTTGAATCCATTTCTGTCTAGCCGTCTGAGCCCATCTAGTTTCTTCTCTTAGGACTAGTCCATCCATCTCTCGATTGAGCTGTTTCCATCGGTCCACTAAGTCGGTAGTCGGGGGAAGATTAGCTACAGTGTTAATTTCCTCCAATAGCCCGCATTCACTTCTAAATTTATGACTGTCCCATCATCTAAGCGTGGCCCCGCATTTGACGGCAACTCAATGGAAATTTTCCTACTCTTTTCGATTCCTCCAGAAGTCATCCACAATCTGTCTACATGCGGGTCAATCGCCCAACAGTTTTTGAAACAGAATAGGCGAGGTCCCCTTTGAAGCGTTGGCTGAAGGTTGAGCTTGATTGGCCTATGGTCTGAGTGACCCCATCGAACATGAATGTTTTGGGTAGACGGGAAAATGTTGGACCAACTTCAGGTGGCCACGAATCTATACAGGCGGCTGAGAGTATTATAATTTCCCCATCTTTTGTTCGTAAATGTGCACATATCTTCTACTAAACCCAAGTCGATCAACTCGAAAGTGGTTAGACAATTTCTAAATGCAGCCATCATGCGCCGGTTCTGATCTCTTCGTCCACTTTGCTCGTACGCGAACATCACTTCGTTGAAATCGCCAAATACTAGCCATGGTTGATTGTTCGATTCTCGTAGGATCCTGATGAGTGACCAAGTTCTCCAACGATCGTTTGTGTTAGGCCAACTGTGAAATACTAGTGCACGTTCATCCTGATCCCAGTCCACGTTCGATCCAGCAATCAATGTGGTGAGTAGTGAAATATCGGATCTGGATTTCGATAGTATCCCGCCAGAAGAGAGCAATTCCACCACTTCTCCCGATACTATCGACTATGAAGTTATTGAAGTCTTTCATGCGTCGACAATTGATGGCAAGGATACTTATTCTTACGACCATGAGCCATATGATAGTAGCGATCAAAGCTTTCTGAAGAAGCGAAAGAGAGAAAATTGCACCCATAAAGAGACAAAGATGAGGAGAGGTGATGGACGAAAATCAGCTGCAAATTTGAAACTGAACCCCGCATGCAGGGGAAGAGGAGAAATTTTCGCAAGGAGCACCCACATCGGGAGAATCCGGAATCATAAAAAAAATGTAAAATTTAAACCTATTGAAACATACTCGTGTTGAATTTTATTTTAAAGAACTCGAATTATGATAATCAATAATATAAATTTATATTATTTAAATTTATATTTAACAAATTACAACATTTATAAAAAAATGAAAAAATGAAACAACCCAGATAGATGACACCAAGATCAGCTACGAAATTCCCTTCCATGGTAAAATCTATTTTACATTCATTCCTGTTCGGTCCTATAAATTCTAACCTACTGTTTAATACTGGAGAAGTACAAAACACAAGGTATAAGGGCAAACGAACCGTGGAAAATATACATTCTTTTTTCATTTTTGATGATTGTCATCAGCAGAGTCAATTTTGATTACAAGAGACGTGTTGAGATTAGAGTGTGCATTAGAAACGATAGGAAGCTTCGCATCCTCCTTGCATGGGCGAGCATCATCAAAGTCGTTGTTATCCAATAACGCTTTGTCCAATGAAGCCTTTGCAACTTTCAATATGCAGACTATCAGAATCACTGCAAAAGGGCCAAAAGAAGAGTTGATCATACAGTGAAGTCAGTAAAGATACAACAACCAGAAACGCACAAGAATTCCTCTACAGTTTTTGATGCACACTTCAAGCATGATGACAAGTTCCTTGATGAAATTGGGTCATTGAAGCGAGTCTGAGCTAGGACTCGTTGCAACCATATGTCAATCAGTGAAAAGCAGATAGGGGAACTATATGCAAGGCTGATTATTTTCAACACATGTTATCTATCCAGCGTTGAATCAAGAATTTTGACCCTATGAATTGTTATACAAGATGACTATTTCAATGTAGTGCGCTACTGTAGCTAAAACTTTGTTTCAGAGTCGTTGTTTCTATGATAGTAGTATAAATCTCAGAGCATCACCACTACCTATCATTATCCTTGAGGACATCCAACGAACTTTTAGGACTACGCAATTTAAGGACGACCTTTTTCTGTTATTTACATTGAAGAAAGATCCTTCTACAACAAGAGTTGGTTCCAGTTGATGATGTTCATCAACCTTTTTCAAATAAGAGTCTGCTTCACTCAGAGAAGACAGACAGATTTTTTCCAATCGCTCTTTGGGTGGACCGCCACCTCCGACTAAGCCTATGACTAGAATGATCTTTTCAAAAAATAAATATTGGTTGCTACGGGATTTCCTTTGAATTGAACAGTTCTAGTTCTCATCAGCATTTCATCTGTCAAATGTTCTGGGGCATTTCACAGGGAGATACTCTCTCTCCTTTCATTTCATTTGGCTTCCTATCAAGTTCTCTGTTAGAGTCAAGAGCGAGTGAGAAAGAAGAAACCAAGAAACAATGGATAATATTGCAAAACGACCTCCCCAGAAGGTGCCCTCTCCGAGGGAGTTACCCAAACAAATCACTAATGACATCTATATCCCCAATTCCCCTGGACCCCTCTATTTATAATATTCTAGCTTATTCCCCTTTCCAATTGTACCCTTCCTCTATTCACGTAATTATCATCGATTATACTACTAACACCACCATCCCTCCACAGTCAAGTCTTGCCCACAAGGCTGGAGTGTCTCCCCAGGTTTAAGGACTGCTTTCCCCTCAGATCTTCCTCCTCCAGTGTGCCCCCTAAATCAAAGTGCTCAGGCGTAAACGCTTCATCCTCCGCGAGAATCAAAGTCCGCAGACCACGATTCGGCATCAGTGAGTAGGAGAGTACAACTGTTTGCACTTGAAACACAACCCCCTTCCCCGCAAATCAGCATAATCCTGATACGTACTTGGACGAGCAGTTTTGATGGATCAGACAAAGGACGATAGCCAAAAGATCCTGCTAAAGCCGCAAATACCGAAGCAGACTAGGAAGAACCATCAGAGGGAGCTAAGGTGGAAATAGAACTTGACCTCATCCCACCGGAGGAAGAGGCCAATCCATAACCTACTGCAGAAACCAGCCGACCAACTGCTTCGAGTTAGCGTTCAACCTCCCAAGCCAGGTTCATTGTGCGGTAGATGTCACTGACTTCATGAAGACAAATGTGAGTGCGAATTTCCTCTCGTAGTTCGTTAAGAAAACATCCTACATAATGCGCCTCTATTAGATCAGCCACACACGATGATCGAGCAATGAACTCGTACCGAATTCCATTGGTGAACTGCCGCAAGAGCCTTGTAGGGATTGACCGCGATCCGTGAGGCAAATCGCTGCAGTAGTTCCTCCTTCAACTCCTCCCATGTTAGCGAAGGTTTCCACTGCTGTAGCCATAGACTCCAATGCAAAGCTGGTCCCTCCATACAAACCATCGCCCAACGTAACTTCATTGAATCGGTAGTATTCAGGATTGAGAAGTACAATTCAGCCTTCGCAAGCCAAGACAGAGGACCGACTCCGCTGAAACTAGGAAGTTCGGCCTTTCGTGGCGCAATGAAAGAGTGAGTCCAGTCATGGCCTTCTCCACCGCCAGCGCCACCGTCGTCAGCACGAGATAAATACGATTGCGGACTGCGCTGCATCACCACGGCTGCGATTAGTTGCTCAATTCTTTCCAGCTGAGATTGAAATTGGTCGACCTTGCGTCCTGTGAGAGTGATTTATTCTCGTAACTCAATGCTAGTTCTTTCCCCTCTCTCCACGTTCCTCTTCAACGCTTCAATTTGAGATTCCATTCTGATGTTGGTCATCCCCCATCAGCGCTCTTGCAATCCACACTCACCGCACCAATTTGTTAGAGTAAAGAGCGAGTGAGAGAGAAGAAACCAAGAAAGACTGGATAATATTGCAAAACGTCCTCCCTGGAGGGGTCCTCTCGGAGAGAGTTTGTGATATTCCAAATTTATTTTATTATGGCGTATATGTGTTATCATATATGAAGTGAGAATAAGTCATTATAAGGCTGATTTTACTTTTTGGAAGGTTTGGGGTGAGTTGGTAATTTAGCCCAACCCAGTTTTAATTGGCAGGGAAGGAAGGAAAAGTTTATTTCCTTTCCACACTCATTTCTTGATTCACGTTCTGCGCGTACCTCTTTCTCGCTCTCTTTTTCCAATTTGCTCAGTTTGCACCTTATGGTTATTCGATCTCTTGATGTGGGCTCGTGTGTGTGATTGACGTTCTCTGCAAAGTGAAGGGTTCAGAGCTATGTTCTTCTTTGGTTAGTTTCTGAATCTTTTGTTTGAAATGGTTAGATTGTCTAAGTTGAGTCCCGAGAGTGGATCTGTGGTGTGTTTGCGGTTCAGAATTCAACACTTTCTTCAGAACTTCGAATTCGAGGTAGGTGGTAGCTGGATTCGACTGAGTATGTTCACCCATGGGGAATTTAAGGATTCCGTTTCTGTGTCTGATTTGAGATTTTCACTCATTTGTTGATGGTTTCTGAAATGCTTTTGCAACTATTTACCTCTGCAAAACCCCATGGTCAATGTGTTTTCGATCTACCTTGCTATATTGAGAATTAGTGTGCAAACATGGAGTTTTCTGCAATTGAATTCGCTAATTTTTGACGTGTTCGGATGTCTATCCGGACTTGTACGGCCGGACAGACCGCAAGGACGAGTGTTGATTTCGATAATTATACTGTGTCCAGACTTCCTTCGGATCTGCATATCCAGACAGCATGCGAGGACGCGTTCAAGGGTTTGAGTCACAGACTTCGTCCGGACTTCAAAACCCGGACACAAGTTTGGACCACGTAAGGGATTTTTCTTGGACTTTTGTCTGGACTTCCAAGCCCGTACACAAGTTCGGACAACTTTGTTTTCAAGTCTCAACTTATGTCCAGACTTCCAAACTCGGACGTAAGGGACACACCACCAATGTTTTCTTCGGACTTTTGTCCGGACTTCCAAGCCCGGACACAAGTTTGGACATCTCTGTTTTAAGTCTCGGCTTGCGTCCATACTTCCAAGCCTGGACACATGTCCAGACAAGCTCTGAATTTGACTAAAATGCTCTTCTGGCCTTTATTTTATCCTCTGTTTGTGGGGTTATGATCTCCTAAGTCTATATAAGCTATATTAATATTTTATTTGTGCATAAATACACATTTCTGCTCTTGAAGTGTACTTCTGTTTTGGGATCTAGTTTTTTTGCCTTTTGTGCCGTGGATGGTTGGGTCAAGCTATCTCGTAACATACTGCGAAGGACGTCCCTCTGTTCTGTTATACAGGCATTCTCCCTGTTTTTGTTCTGGGGCCGATGGATCCATTAGTGTTCAGAGCATTTATGCGTTGTCGATGATCTTTTGATCCATTGGTCTTTGACCGTTCTGTGTGTGCTTTAAGCTAGTGTCCCACTCTATTTTGAGTTCTCTGAATTGTTTTGCCAAGTGTGGCTTCGCCTTCTGCTCTGTTCTCTGTGTGTTTGACAGCTTTGCATATGGCTTTCTGATTTGCAAAGACTAATGGTTTCAGTATACATATATGCCTTATTATATTATGTTGCTTATAACGTTTCGAGCATGCTTCGTGGATGAAGTCTGCTACCTATTGAGCTGTGATTGCTCACTCATTCCTACTAATCATTTTGCAGATTGACCAGCGAAGAAATTCTGCTACTTTCTGTTTTGGAGATTTGATTAGTTTAGCGTTTAACGCTCTTTGACATTGTTTGTAGCCTTCGGGCCTTTTCTTACTTTGGTTATGACATTGTGTTTTGGGGCAATTTGTAAACCTTTTGCTATATATCATTAATAAGTATGTCCTTTGGGTTTATTCGAGATTCGATTAGTGGCCTTGCAGGCTCCTAGTAAGTGTAGCCCGCGGCGTGTTTCACCTTAGAACTAGCCCAATTTTGGGGTTGTTACAGAGTTGTAACCAGTCTGCCTAATATGCAAGTTACCTAAACAAATCACTAATGACATCTATATCCCCAATTCCTGTGAACCCCTTTATTTATAATATTCTAGCTTATTCCCCTTTCCAATTGTACCCTTCCTCTTCATGTTATTATCATCGATTATACTACTAACATTCTCTTCCCCGATCAGAATGCAGTGGCTATTTCAAAAGGATTAAATCATCTCCTAGTGGCCCCTCCATTTCCTAAGCCTTTGTCGATGATATTATATTCTTTGGAGTTGCTTCAGTTAGCAATACTTTTTATCTTAAGCAGATTATGATAGAGGTACGGCCTAATATTCTCCCAAACAACCACAAATCCACTTTTTATTATCTATCTCCGATGCGTAGCATAACATTCCCCAGCACTATATATATGCTGGCGTACAACACAACAAACTAAACCACACAGAATAGTAACGACACAAACAGAACACTAACAGCAGCTTATTAACGGCACTAACGGTGCCTCCTAGTATAGGTAATACCATAACGCCTATCATCACCCCCCGGTTGAACATCCACCTTGTCCTCAAGGTGAAAAGCAGGAAATTGGTCCTTGATAATAGAAATGGGTTCCCAATAAGAATCATAATCAGGACAATCCTGCCAGCGAATGAGAACCTCTGGTTCATGCCCGAATCTGTGGCGATATTCCAGTGCTTCTGCTGGATAGACTATCAATTCCAATTCAGGAGATAAGCCAGCAGGAAGTTGAGAAAAAACAGGAGTTGAAGTCACCGCCTGTTTCAACTGAGAGACATGGCCTGTATCATGAATACGAGCGTTATCCGGCAACTGCAGCTTATAAGCAACCGGACCAACACGGGCTAATATTTGGAAAGGACCATAAAACCGAGGACTGAGTTTAACATTGCTGCTACGCGATAAAGACCTGCTCTTGTAAGGGTGAATCCGAAGATAAACCATGTCCCCTACCTGAAACTCCACCAGGCGACGATGGCGATCAGCCTGCGCCTTCATTCGCTGTTGAGCAGCGGATAACTGCTGCTTAAGTTCATTCAAAAAGAAATCCCTTTCAGACAGCAAAACATCCACCTCCTGTACCATAGACCCCAAAGGACTATAACGAAGCAGAACCGGAGGATCCCGGCCGTAGACTGCCCGAAAAGGGGAAGTACCCAAACTTTGGTGGAAGGAAGAATTAAACCAGAACTCAGCCCAGCACAGCATACGAAGCCACTTCTTCGGAGCTTGAAACGAAAAGCATCTCAAATAGTCTTCCAAACAGCGGTTAACAACCTCAGTTTGCCCGTCAGACTGAGGATGGTAGGAAGAACTCAAGCACAAAGTGGTGCCAGCCAAACGGAACAACTCCTTCCAGAAATAACTAATAAAAATCGGGTCCCGAGACACAATAGTCCTAGGAAACCCATGTAATTTCACCACTTCAGCAGCAAAAATCTGAGCTACATCCTTCGCAGTAAAGGGTGTTTCAGAGGGAAGAAATGCACATACTTAGAAAGGTGATCTACCACCACAAAAATAGTGTTAATACCTTGAACCTTTGGCAGTCCCGTGATAAAATCCATGCTCAAATCCTCCCCAATGCGCTCAGGAATAGGCAATGGCTGAAGCAAACCAGCTGGAGAGAGAGTGCTATACTTCACTCTTTGACACAAGTCGCAAGTAGAGACAAATTCCTTGATGTGCTTTCTCATTCCCAACCAGAATACCACGCTGGCAATGCGCTTGTAAGTACGCAAATAACCAGAATGTCCACCGCCCGGAGAAGCGTGGTACTCCTCCAATATTCCAGAAATCAGAGAAGACTGCTGCGGGAGAACCAGTTTCCCTTTAAAGAAGAGAAACCCTTTACGAAGTTCAAACCCAGGAGCAGAGTTCGAGTCCACAAGCAGCTGCTGTATAATTTTCTGAAGATGGTTGTCTTGCTCAATTTCAGAAGCCAGCTGCTTCCAGCCATCAAATCTGACTGTGGAAAGGGAATGCAACTCAGGAAAACCTTCAACTCGGGAAAGAGCATCGGCTGCAACATTATCTTTCCCAGGCCGATAACAGATCTCAAAGTCGAAGCCCAACAGTTTGATAACCCATTTATACTGATCTTCAGTTAACAGCCGCTGTTCCCATAAAAATTTAAGACTTTTCTGATCTGTTCGCACCACAAAATGCCGGCCCAGCAAATAATGTCTCCACTTTTGCACCGCAAAAACTACTGCCATCAATTCTTTTTCGTAAATGGATTTAGACAAAGCACTGGGAGAAAAAGACTTACTTAAGTAGGCGATGGGTCTGCCCAACTGCATCAAAACAGCCCCAATCCCCTTACCAGAAGCATCAGTCTCCACTTCAAAAAGTTGATTAAAGTCAGGGATTGCCAACACTGGAGCAGAAGACAACGCAAGCTTCAACTGCTCAAAAGCTTCTTGAGCAATCGAACTCCAAAGGAAGGCATCTTTCTTCAATAAATCCGTCAGAGGACGGGCTATTATCCCATAATTTCTAACAAAACGACGGTAGTAGCCTGACAACCCAAGAAAGGAACGCAGTTCCTTGACTGAAGAAGGAACTGGCCAGTCAACAATACACTGAATTTTGGAAGGATCCACCTCAACACCATTGCTGGAAACGAAATGACCCAAATATTCAATGCGAGACTGACCAAAACTGCACTTCTTCACATTCAGCTTAAGCTGAGAATCAGAAAGAACCTGAAACACCTGACGCAGGTGGCCAATATGTTCCTCCATTGAAGGGCTGTACACCAGAATATCGTCAAAAAATACCAAAACAAACTTCCACAGAAAAGGCTTGAAAATGGAATTCATCAATGACTGAAAAGTTGCAGGAGCATTCTTTAGTCCAAAAGGCATGACTAAAAATTCATATTGCCCTTCATGTGTGCGAAAAGCTGTTTTTGTTACGTCCTCATCATGAACGCATATCTGGTGGTACCCGGACTTCAAGTCAAGCTTAGAAAAAACTGCAGCGCCATGAATTTCATCCAATAACTCATCAATTGTGGGCAGAGGAAACTTATCGGGGACTGTTATATCATTCAATGCTCTATAATCAACACAGAACCTCCACTCCCCATTTTTCTTTTTAACCAACAAAACCGGGCTTGAGAAAGCACTAGAGCTGGGGCGAATAAAACCAGATTGCAACATCTCCTGAACAATTCGCTCTATCTGATTTTTTTGGTAATACGGGTAACGATATGGCCGGATATTTGGGGGAATTGAACCAGGTTTCAGTACAATCTTGTGGTTGTGAAAACGATCAGGAGGCAGAGAAGAAGAGGGGAGCATACCTCCTTAAATTGAGCAATCACTTGCAGTAAAGGCTCATGGATTTCTCCCACAACCGACAGATCAACATCCTCCTCCACTGCCTTAAGAGACAAAATCCATCCCATACCCCGCTCCGTGGAAGACTTCACTAAACTCTTCACTCCAACTTCTGAAAAACAGAAGTTGGGATCTCCACTTAGAAGAATCATCGACCCTTCCCAGAAAAACTTGATAGAGCGTCGTCCCCAATTAATACACGTATCGCCAAGCAATTCAAGCCAGTTCATCCCACAATTATATCAACTCCTGATAATTCAAAGGGTAAGAAATCGAGAGTGAAACTGGCTCCCTGAAGAAGAAGCTGAAGATTCTTACAAATTCCTTGTCGATATATGGTATTTCCATTGCCAATGGTAACTCCAAAAGGAGCAGAATCCTCCAACGGCAGAGGAAGGTTGGAGACCAAGGAGTCGCTGATGAAACAGTGTGTCGCCCACTGTCAATCAGCACCAAGACAGGTTGTCCAGCAAGAATACCTTTCAGTTTCATCGCCCTACTGGAGACAACTCCCAACACTGAAAGTCGAGACAAACCAGAATTAAGAACTTCCAAAGCGGGACAATTTTCTTGATCTTCCGCTGGAGAGATTTCAAACGCCTCCTCCGAACCCTCCTCCCCACCAGTAAGAAGCAACTATAAACCAGCACTCCGGCACCGGTGTGACTGGCTCCACTTCTCTCCGCATCGATAACAAAGACCAAGAGTTCGACGCCGGCTCATTTCGGACTCAGAGATGCGCCGCACATTCGATTTGCCAAACGAAATCGAGCCCGATGAAGATTTTCAGAATCGACAGAAGACCTACACCCGATGCCGAGTTCGAAATGTCCCGTAGGGGATTAACCCTAGACCTACCATCGACAAACTTTCAGATGTCGACTTCGCATTACCAGATACGTCTTGGGAAATTGGACATCAGATATACGGTTCGTGACACGATCCTTCACCGCTGGCAGCTTAGGATTGCGAACCGGTCCAGAAGAAATACAAACATTTCTCGCCTCAATTCGTCTGGAGATTTTCATCAAATCTTGAAGGTCCTTGGTCTCATACAACTCCAGTTTGCCTCGCACCAAATCTTTCAACCCATTCCTGAATATACTCTGCAGCACATCATCAGGAATATTACGAAGGTGCGCAGAAAAGAACTCAAACCGACTGCAGTAATCTTCGATCGTTGAGTCTTGTTGCAGAGAGCAGAGAATGTCAAGACGATTCTTGCTCATCTGAGAGCTGAATCTTTCCAGCAACATCACCTTAAATTCTCCCCACTCTGGCAAACCGACATAATTCTGCAGCCACTCGAACCAGTACAACGCCGCCTCCTCCATACAAATGCTTGCCGATCATACTCGATCAGTGTCGGCAATGTTACTCAGAGAGAAGTATCTCTCGGCCTTGTGAATCCAGCCCTGGGGATCCTCTCCTGTGAAAATCGGCAATTCGATCTTCCTGACTTTGATCTCCCGACGGTCTGGCAATTCTTTGTCCCCCGATTGCCGGCGGTGAGTATCGCCTTCACTAGAACTATGGTGGCCGCCTCTATCTTCCTTTTGGAGATTGGCGACAAGCAACGCCAGATTCTCCACCATCGCTGGAATACTCGCGAGTTTCTCCACTGTCGAGGAAAGAATCGCCACCTTATCAACGACTTCGCCCAACTGCTCTCTCATGGCGGCTTGCTCTTGCTCTGGCGTCCCCAAAGCAGGTACGCTACGCGTGACCACCATCGAGCCCTCTCCTCAATTTGCCCGAGAACGTTTCGGCTCTGATACCTATGATAGAGGTACGGCCTAATATTCTCCCAAACAACCACAAATCCACTTTTTATTATCTATCTCCGATGCGTAACATAACATTCCCCAGCACTATATATATGCTGGCGTACAACACAACAAACTAAACCACACAGAATAGTAACGACACAAACAGAACACTAACAGCAGGTTATTGACGGCACTAACGGTGCCTCCTAGTATAGGTAATACCATAACGCCTATCAGATTATCAGTAGATTCTTCATCTGCTCTAGTCATCAGATTAATAATCAGAGATCAAAGTTGGTGTTTAGCAAGAAGCATCTTCCTCAGGTTAGAATTTAGTTGACTAATATTCTGGGACCGACGGAAGTTCCTCATTTCAAGAAATATCAAGGGTTCCCAGTTAAGGTTGGGAGAATAAGTAATGAGCTCTTTGATTATTTGTAGGAATCTGTCATAAAAAAAATAGGAGGCAGAGCAAACCAATGTCCCAGGTTGCAAGATCAGTTTTGTTCATCAGCATTTTGCAATCTATTCTAACTTTTTCGGTGTACTTTTCTCGACATTATTTCTAAGCTCAATTCTATTTCTAGCTTCTAGGAGCGAGGGAATAAGAAAGCGACCCACTGGGTGAAATGGGGGTCTTGGTTAGAGGACTAATCTAAATTTCATCAAAGCCCTCATTGTCAAGCAATGTTGGTTACTGCTTAAAAATCCTAGTTCCCTTGTGGCTTAGTCTCTTAAAGGTATCTACTTCCCTAACTCAAATCTCATGGATGCTAGGATTGGTAGTCATGCTAGTCCCATATGAAAGGCCATTAGCTCCATTATCATTCTACTCAAGGACGGGGTTAGAGTTATAATTGGAAATGGAGAATCCTTTACATTTGGGGTTCTCCTTGTATTCCTCACCCCTCTACCTTCAAGGTTATCTCTCCTCCTAATCCTGATCAATATCGCAACTTCTTGATCCCTCTTCATCCAGCTAGAGATCTGATATTATCTGTCAATCTCTACTTCCAATTGATTCACTGGTTATTCGTCAAATGCCTATATCTATTAGGGATCCTAGTTCTTGGGTGGGGCATTACTAAATAAATGGGGAATATATAGTCAAGTCTGAATATAACATGTTGCATGAAAAAGATGAAAATCAGCAGTCTGATCCAGGATATTTTACTTTCTAGATCATGAAGAGGCTTCATCCTTCCTAATGTTCTCGTAGAGGAATACTTCTATGTTGGAAATTTATGAATAAGATCATTCGTCTTGCAGACCTAGCTAGAAGAACTCGAGGCTCTCCAATGTGCCTGTTCTGTGGAAAAATTGACTCAGCATTCCACTCTGATGAATGTTGGTCTGTCAAGGATCAATGGTTATCAGTCATTGACTTCCTCAAATCCCTAGTCTTGGTGAAGTTTCCTCCCAACTATGGTGTATATGCTCTTCTAGGACATGTCTAGCAGCAAGCTTGCTGAGATAGTCAATCTTATGTGGACATTTTATGATGCTAAAAGTCAAGTTAGACATCTCCCTAAGCTGTCCTTCCTTGCGCTTATTGAAACAAACAAAGCATTTGTGATGGCTTACACTCACTCAATGGATTCTGTTGCTGTGACAAACTGTTACATGTTTGATTGGCATCCTCCTCCCCAGGATTTTGTTATAATTAACTCTAAAATGAGAAGGAACAAGAGCCAGCCTCAGATTTGGGTGGTACTATAGAAAATGTTGATGGTAAACTGCTCATCTCCTTCAGCTACCGCATGATGTGGATTGCAGTGAAGCTCTTGCTGAGATCCAGACAATCAAATTTGGCTTGAAGTGGGCTTTCACTGTGGGTCTTTCTGGTTGATGATTGATATTAGAAATCCTTTAGTTTATGGTTGAGAGAATCTTGCTAAGTAACTCTACCGAAGTGGCCAATATCCTCTCAAAGAGGCCAAAACCTTTCTCCTTAGAGGACTAAATCTCAAATACAGAATAATCCCCTCTTCATATACCAGAATAACTAGGACTAATCATTTACTAAACTACCCTTATTTACTAAGACCTATCATTACTCTCCCCCTAAAACAACCTTGTCCTCAAGATTGGAAAAAGAGAATAAATCTTCTAGCGAAGGTCGAAGTAGCAGCTCTTTACAGCAGTAGCAGCTCGCACAGCAAGTTGCTTTACTATGCACCAACCCCGCTAATGGGAGACCAAACAGATCCTTTATTCTGTGATCCTCATACACCAGCTTCCTCACTTTTTCACAGCTCCAAGGCAGGCCAGTCACCTCCAAACAGGCCATGAAGGCAAGGAACTCAACACACCCGTTGACAATAAGAAAATCCTCCACCCAAGCAAGAAGGGACTGGCATTTATGGAGAACAATCTGTGAGTCATCCCAGCTCTGAAGAACTGCCTGATTCAAGAAGAGAACAGCTCGTTCGCAGAGATCGCCGCTCTTGCTGGAGTGAACAGCATCTGATGTCATTTCAAAGAGTTGGGCATCACATTTACCTTTTTGGACCTAATAATGCTTCGTGAATTCCTTTAGTGCAGAAGCAACGTCAATTCTCAAAGAGTTTTCTCAAACAGCGGGGTTGATTAGAATCGTCCCAAACAAGTGTGGTGCCGAACGAAGAAATTACAGCCACAGCCACTCCGCCTTTAATGCTCTTCGTAAGAAATGAAATCGAATACAGCCGTTTGAGAGATTAGAACAACGAGGGCCGGAATTTAGGGATTCCGCCAATTTGGTGATTTTTACTCCCAAGTCGAGGGTCATCCCACTCTAATCTTTGCGAACCTCCTTTTCCTATATGTTTTATCAGCCGTGAATTTCTTCCATGAATGTTTCTTCCTGTGAGACACACGAAAGTCTTCAAATTAGCCGAAGGCGAAGAGTGAGTGGAAGCCGATTTGGGAGCAATTAACTCGCTCGCCCTAGTACCATCGCCACTCACTGCGACTGGCTTGGCCCACCATGACATATTCGAAATCGATCTAAAATCAGTTCTTTTGCAATTGAAGCTACTAGGGTTGGGCGTTTTACTCAACAAGGTGATCCTCTTTGCTCTCTTTTTTCTCTTAATTTGTTTCTTCTTCACTCTCCTAACTCCTGCTGAATGGATTTCTATACCATCTTGAACCATTAGATCCAATTTTCTCCTCTTCCTCTTCGCTTCCCGTCTCCTCTTTTTGTTCCCTTGTGTTCTCCTAATCGACACCTCACGCACGATAATTGTAGCGGTTGAATCCTCCGATTCTAAATCCACAACCCCCTCTTTCGTGTTGATTATTTCCCTCTACTGCTCTCTGTCATTCGGCCTGGAGACTTTTTGGTTCATCATGCTATTGCTCTAGGTTTACATACAACTACACCTCCGGCAGGTTTGATCGGTCGAGTTTCCTCTCCCGATTGTCTAATGAAGCGTGCGTGAATCTACACTCCGTAACAGAAGAATCTTTCCTTTGAAAATCCTTGAATCTCTCTATAAGCAAATCTCGTTATAAACCAAGTCTGTCCAAAAAGATTCCAAACCCATTCACAAAACTGAAACGCTGCACCTACCATATACTCGGCAGCCGCCTGAAATCTATCGGCTTTGCCAATCTCACAATAGCTGAAATACCGGTCAGCCGCGAGCAACCAGTCCTCTGGATCGGCACCGTCAAAGTTTGAAGGTTTTGGAATACCGCTCTCTTCGTTCAACATGTTGCTATGGTGTGTGACTTCCATTGACACCATTACCGGGATCAGAGCCCTAATACAAATTGAGAGAATCAAGCTCTATCTATCTAAGTAACTCCATCGAAGTGGCCAATATCCTCTCAAAGAGGCCAAAACCATTCTCCATAGATGACTCAATCTCAAATACAGAATAATCCCCTCTTTATACACCAGAATACCTAGGACTAGTCATTTACTAAACTACCCTTATTTACTAAGACCTATCAATGGTATGCTAACTAACACAATGCCTTGATCGAATCAGTGGGTGGGTAAAGTAAACCAACTCAGATCAGATTGCACTCTCCTCGATGAGGTACTTCTTGATTTTAATGGTAGTCCAAGGAATGTGCCTGCTTTCTTAGCTGCCTTTTTGTATAATAGCACATCTAGTTGGTTTGTTGGGAAGCTGAATTGTCCCCTTGTAGTGTTATTAGTCTAGTAATTTGGACCTTGATAAGGACCAACTTTTTGGTAATGTATAGTAGTATCAGCAGGGTTTGTTCATTAAAAAGAGACTGTTGGAAGGACATGTTAAGCAATACGTTAAATCTACCAAATATGTTTCACACACTTTTCTCATTTTGCTAAAACATACATTAGTTGGGCTATTAGTGCACCCACAAATTATCAAGATCATTATATGAAAATATCGCATAGACAAAAGAAAGGATCCTTTCAAAAAAGAAGAGAGAACATTAAAACAAAATAAAAAAAGGAATAGAGAGAGGCTAAGGTGAGGTGGAAGGACAGAGACCTCGAAATGAAGAACTTGGTTCTTCCTGTACAAACCCGCAAGAAATATGAAGAACCCACAACGAAAAAGTTAAAAGGGTGACAAAAGAGTACAGGATAAAGACTAAGAGAGCAATAAAAAAAAGAAAAATAACCTCAGAACCGTAAATAGGTCTAGCCGATAAAGATGTTAGCTAAAAAAACACTCATGTTTTCCTATACTGTTTTTACTCATATATTACACTCCACTCTACTACCGAGAACTACAGTATTGGAAATAAATTATTGTTATTTTACTATCATTGTTTATGTGTATATAAGTTGATAAGTATAATATATAGTTTATGAGTACATTATACTATTTACGGGCATAATATATAGTATTTAATAAAGATGATTTGTTTTAATAAATAACCCGTTTTAAAAATAAGTTGGTTATGATTTTTAATGCAATTGTAATTATCATCATATTTATCTCATCAGTTTGATATATTTATTTGTTAAAGATTAAGTTACAGTCATCATGTTATGATTTAAATACTACCATGATTTTTGTACATTAAGTAAGTCATTTTCAAAATGATTTTATCTTTTGGTATTTCCTAATTTCATTTGGTTAATAATTTATAACTCTTCACATTTCCAAGTTTATTTAATAAGAATACTTTAAACCCTCCATATTTCCTAACCTTTGATTTTTCTATAAATTATTTAACTAGTTTAATGTGAATCTATTTATTAATTTGATTGGTATTCCTCGCTCCATTGGGTTTCCTCTAGCTTTCCTATAAATTGAAGTCACCCAATTCTTTTAATCAGTGCACTACCTCTCTCACTTTTCTCTCTCCCGAATGTTTCTCTAAAATTCTACACATGTCTCACTCTGCTCTCTCTCTCTCGCTAATCTCTCTTTTTGCCCTTAAACTAGACAAAAATTCTCTTTCCGTGCATTCCTCTCTCCAACCAGACCGAAGAGGACAAATATAGGCTTTGAATTTGAGAGCGAGGAGCAGAAATTGAGTTCATGTTTGATTGTGCAAATCGTTTCTAGATTCCAGGTAAGTTACTACGTTCACTAATTTTTATTATATTTATAATAATGAATTTTCACGTGGATGTGAATTTTGTGTGTGATCATTGTTTGAGATTGAAGTGTTAAGTGTTAGTGATAATTTCATTTTCTTATGTGAGTGACTTATTTTGTAATGGATATCAGTGGTTATCTAAATATATATTTTTTAAAAAAAAGAGATTGACGGAAAATTGTCATGAGTTTATTTATGAGATCAACTGATATTGTTGTGAATCGTTAACAAAATGATTTTGTGAAAATTGAATTATTTATTCAATAAGGATGATATCATAATTTATTTATGGTGAAATATGTGGATTTTGATGAGATTATATGGTAAAGAATAATAACGAATAAAATAATTTTTAAGAGGAGAAAACCATGGTGCATGTGGGCCGCATTAGGATACATGAATGAGATGATAAATGCGGGCCGCATTAGGACGCATAAGTTTGAGATACTGTGGGCCGCACTAGGACACAGTTAGCCCTAGATCTACTCCTTAGTCCTTTGAACTATTGGGGGTGTGCACACTTAAGGATTTAGTGGCTTGGTTGGATTCCCGGCTGCGTGTTGGGGTCCGGGTTACAGCTGCGTGTTGTACCCAAAGAGAAAGTAAAGTTGTTTTGTCCTTGCTGCGCGTTGGGACAAGGAAGATAATTAAAATAATCTGACTAATATATTATTGGGTTACTAAAGAAATCCAATGTGAAGTATTTTACAGTTATGATAATTTTGTTGTTGTGTGTTAATATTGTTGAAATGTGTTGTATGTTGTGTGGTTATATTGTTAAAATGATTTCTAAAGAGAAAATGATTTTTACGTTGTGAAGTGGTAGCTTACTCAGTTTTTCTGACTTTATCGTGGCCCTTTCTATGTTTGTTTGGATTTCTACCACAGGTACTGATGAAGTCCTTGGGGTTTGGGAAGGCGACTCCACATAGGCTAGTTATTTGTTATTGAGTTTTATTTGTGCATTTTTAAGAAAATGTTAATATGGACATTGGATTTTCTTGTCAAAAATAATGAATTGGTTATTTAGTTAATTGTTTAGGCTTCACACTCGTTCCTTTGCGAGTGTGGCAGTAATACTCCGGATTAGGTTTTATTTCCGCTGCTTATCAATATAAAACTTGAATTGTAAAAAAATTGACCAAATAAATGGTTAGAAAATCCGGGGTGTTACAGCTACGAGGTTTTCTCCTTCACTTATTTTTCTAGGAGGAGCAATTTTACCAAGTACAATTAAAAAGCTCAAACTGGCAGATGTAGACAGATACTAATCAGAACAGAATACGGGCGTACCGGAAACGAGAAGGCCGAGTGCAACATATATCTGCTTCAACAAAGAGAGAAAATCAGACAATTTTGTATCTACTTATGGACTTTAAACAGAGACTTCCAAACATGAACGCAGAAAATAGGCTATAGCGTCAGTAAAAAGTTGCGTAGTTGTAGTTAAGACTTTTTATTGAAGTCTTGTAGGATTAAGACTCACCAAGCGAGTTGTTGACATCTCGTTCCACCCATGGGTGACGTCAGAAAGATCTTTCAGAGTTGTCCCAATGTACACAAACGCAAATGTAATGGGCTGCAAAACGATCAAGAATCATCATGTCAATATGAAGCAGGAGAGCAAAGGTTGAAAGAAGAAAAAGAACAACAAAAGCAAAGGCCAATACCATCATCCCAAACCATGTAGCAAAGATATAAGCCACGATATTCACTGGGGTGACCGAAAGGAGGTAGTTCAACACATTGAACGGAAGCAAAGGAACCAATCGAAGCAAAAATACAATCTGAGAAAAATGAAAACCACATAGATCAGCTGGTATAAATAACATAACCGAAATCACAGAATTGCTATTCAGTAAATAATACATCAACAAAAATCCAAAAACACAATGTACAAAAACGTTAGTGCCTAGATATGAGGTAAGACAATCAACGCAAAACTGTGTAGAATCATCAGATGAGAAACAATGTAAAACAAATAAATAATTTCAAAATTCTTCTGATTTCATAAGACAAAGACATATACAAACACAGCCAAATTTGACCAATAACTAAAGCTACTTTATAACATGAGCTGTTTGGAGATGTTAAGCAGTTGACTAGAGGGAACAGAGTGCCTGGGGTGAGGGCTTCTTGGTCATGGCTTGGTGCAAGAGCTTGTTCACTTGTGAGGAAGAAAGACTAATAAGGAGGTATAACTAGGACAATTCCACAACGGGTTCCGGTTACTCGAAACACAATTTTGGGTCAGGTTCTGGTTGGGCTCAACTAGACCCACAACCCAATTTTGCCACCCCAAGCTCAATTATAGTTTATTTAATGTCTCAATTTCAACTAGAAACAGAGTTTGCTTCCAATGCAACTGATAACTTGAGTCAAGAAAAAAAACCATGCATCTCCAAGGGTAGAGCTCACAGTTTGGTTTCTACTCCGCAACAGGTTGTGCCCTCAGGGGTAATTGTTTGACAGAAACCTATCATCAATGACTTGGAATATTAGCCCTCTATGTGGTAAGAGTCTTGGAGCTAACTGTACATCTATTTCTCTTCTGTAAAACTGCTTCTCGGGCCTGGTTTCATCTCTTGAATTGGTAAGGAATACACCTCCCCTTTCCAAATAATATCGAGTCTATCCTCTAGGCTTGGTGGGGTGCAGTTATAGGACCGCTATTTGGGTTCATGTAGTGGTGTTTCATGGGAAAATTGGAACAGAAAAGTGTGACAAGTATGAAAAGTGGGAGGTCTTGGTAGATAAAATAAAACTGTGTCTGATGGTGGCTGAAAAATTGGTGGCATGACTTTCTAATGCCTACAGAAGGCTTCATCACAGGACAGGATATGGCCAATACATTGTATTTTGGTCCCTGCTCCTGCACTGCTGCTCTTTTTGTTTCATTCATGCTGCTGTAGCTGCTCAATTCTTGAAGCCTGCTGCCTGCTTCTTTATGACTTTTTTTGGGCTTAGTTATCGATCTTTGCTTCCCGAAAGTGCTTGCTCTATGTATCTAGTTTCTATTGTCGTAGGAGTTGTTTGTGTGGTGTAGGTGTTGTTTGTGTGGGTGTCGGTTTTTCCTGCTTTTATGGTGAAAAACAAGGGTTCGACCCACTTCCGAGTATATGAAGTTTACAGCAGTAATCGTTGATGAGATGATTGTATTTGAGAAGTGATACAGCCCTATTTATAGAGAGAATGTCTAAGAGATGAGAGAGTTCTAGAACTATGTAAGAGAGCGGAGAATTCTAGAGATTCTGCCTAGGAACTACAATCAGCTGAAGAGTTACAATTAATTACAGCTGAACAGTCACTAATAATCAACTACAACTGAAGAGTCACTAGACACTTAATAATTACGCCACTAGTCATGTAATAATTACAACAATAGTGGCTGTTGGATAGACCAAACAACACTCCCCCTCAAGCTGGACTGTAGATATTCTGCATTCCAAGCTTGGAGATAAGGTTGTGAAATCTAGGACTATGAAGAGGCTTAGTGAAGACATCAGCCACTTGATCTTCTGAAGTGATATGACTTAGTTTGATTAGTCCTCCAATCTTTTCCTTGATAAAATGGCGATCAATTTCGATGTGTTTGGTTCGATCATGCTGAACCGGGTTATGTGCTATGCTGATAGCTGATTTGTTGTCGCATCTGAGCTCCATTGTGCCTTCCCACTTGATCTTCAAGTCAGACAATATGATACGAATCCAAAGAAGCTCACAAATGCCATGAGCGAGGACCCTGAACTCAGATTCTGCAGATGAGCGGGCTACCACATTTTGTTTCTTACTCCTCCAAGTAACCAAATTACCTCCTAAGAAAACACAGTAGCACGTAGTAGATCATCTATCAACAAGTGAACCTCCATGATCTCCATCAGTGAATGCTTGGAGGGTTAGTCTTTTTCCTCTTTCAAATAGAATACCTTTTCCGGGTGCCCCCTTTAAGGTAGTGTAAGACTCGGTGTGCTGCTTCCATATGTGGTTTTCTAGGATCATGCATAAACTTGACTCAGGACACTTACTGCATAAGCGATATCTGGTCGAGTGTGAGACAAGTAGATTAGTTTTCCACACAATCGCTGATACCGAGATACTTCAACCTTTGGTGCATCGTGTGCTGAATCAAGCTTATGATTAGGATCCATAGGTGAGGTAGCAGGTCGGCAAGCACTCTTCCCCGTTTCAATTAAGAGGTCAGTGATGTATTTTTGTTGGCTAATAAAAATTCCATGAAAAAATGCTGTAACTTTTTGGTTGAAATAGTCAGTAGCATTATCAGTGCGAAACCTTTGAATTGAGGTGGAGAATTGAGTTTGAATCATGTTACAAAAAATGGGTATGATAGAACTTACTTCACTCTTATTTTTTAGTAGAAACAACCATGTAAATCGAGTGCAATCATCAATAAAGGTAAGAAACCATCGAGCACCAGAGATATTAGCTATGGGAGAAGGACCCCAAACATCGCTATGAATAAGAGAAAACGGAAGACTGCTTTTTGTCATACTGAGAGGTAAAGAAGCACGAGTGTGTTTGGAATGTTCACACACTTCACATTTGAGGGCAGAGACATCAATACCAACAAGCAGATTAGAAAACAAAGTTTTTAAAGCATAGAAAGAGGGATGACCTAAACGCTTATGATAAAGCCAAATTGTGGCATTTTTATCAACAGCGGATACAAGGGTTCTACATGGATTAGGTGAGACACGATGTAAATCCAAGTAGTACAATCCATTTTGTTGCCTAGCAGTTCCAATCGTCTTCCCCGAGTGTAGATCCTGCAAAACACACCAAGATGGAGAAAAAACAGCAAAGCAGTTTGAGATCATTGGTGAGTTTATATACTGAAGCAAGGTTCATGGCAAGACCGGGGACATGTAGGGTATTACTAAGGTGCAATCCATTTGAGATTTTGGTAGTTCCTTGGCCAGCAACAGATGTGGATGTACCATTTGCTGTAGTAATTTGTAGTTTTTCAGGGCAAGATGAATAATCATCAAGGCAAGAGGAAGTAGAGGTCATGTGGGAGGTAGCTCCTGAATCAAGAATCCAGTCTCGTAAGACATGTTCTGAAGCATTAAGACAAAAAGATTGTGAAGTATTACCTTGTAGGGCGAGAGAGCATTGATCAGTGCTGGAGGGAGATTGAAGGGATTTCAGCATAGCCCGAAGTTGCTTCAGTTCTTCTTGAGAGATGTGTGAATCCGAAGGACCAGCAACTGTAGATGTGGTTGTGTAGGCTTTTCCAACCCCTTGTCCTCGTTTCTTGCGTTCTTTCTGCAGATGGGGATAAAGTTTCCAGCACTGATCATTGTTGTGATTTGATCTTTTACAATGACTGCACCACCTTCCTGTTTTACCAACATTATGTTCCCCTTGTGCAGTAAAGGCAGTGCTTTCAGTTGTCTTGTTTTCCAGCATTACTGAGCGGCGACTTTCCTCTGATTTGACAGTAGCAATGACCTCTTCTATATTAGGAAGATCCTTGTTTCCAAGAATTTGAACTCGAACCTGGTCATATTCTAGGTTTAGACCAGCCAAAAAATAGTACACACACTGCTGGTTTGTTGCCTTTTGATATAGAAGTGCATCTCCTGTGGTCTCCCACTTGATGCTTTGGTATTGATCCAATTCCGGCCACCACTGTTGAAGATTGATAGGATATTCCGAGACTGATAGTCCTTGCTTGGTGGTCATTGACCTAAGCCAGAGGTCATAAAAAAAGGCAGCATCCTTTGCTGTTGAGTAGGATCTCTGGATATATTCCCAGATTTCCTTTGCTGTTTTCATAAACATACATGTGATGCTGATGCTTGGATCCATTGAATCCCATAACCATGACCGTATGTTGGTATCTACTTTCTTCCATTCACCTTCATTAGTGTCAGCTGGTTTTGATTGAGTGAGATGATTGTCTAGTTCCTTCCCTTCTAGACGAGGCAACAACACTTAAAATGGTGGAGTGGTCATGGTGGCTCAATGCAAAATTTGAAGTAGCTTCCTTAGACATGATTTAATCCTTAGTTGAGAGACTCACACTGGATTAATAAAGAGAAGGGTGAAGACACCTAGAAGATAGAGTTCGTGCAGCAGGATTAAAGATGCACCAGGAAAAGAGGTGTGTTGAGAACCGCAGGATAGAGGAACACCAGGATAGGGCAAAGATACACAAAAAACAAAAGGTTTGGTGAAGAAGATATAGAGCTAAAGGTGCAACCAGAGATTAAAGAGGAGGCTACGGTGTTTAGTGTTGGGTTGAAGAAACTGTTGGCACCCAGAGAGAGGAGGGGATAGGTTTAGGCTCTGATACCATGTAGTTTACTGAATATTTATTTAGAATTAGATTATCTGAAAGGGGGCATACACCCTATATTTATAGACATCTTTGAAAGGGTCTACTTATCCCAAGGGTAGAGGCACCTTAGAAGTGTCTGCCTACGAGATATAAATAACCTTACAGGTACAGTTAATTCCATGCTACGCAGACATAAAGAGCCCAATTTACAAAAATAATAAAGACACTATTTCCTAAACTAACAGAACCTGTTCGGTATAGGTACAACACATATCAATAGTAATCCACTGTATGACTACCTTGAAACCAGATCTACGTATGGCCAGATCGATTGCTTGGAACTTGGGATAATGCTTCAGTTTGGCCTTGACATATGACCTACCGATCTGCTTATCAGATAAAAGAAAGTAATCACCAATGTGGCAAATAAGAGCAATTATTCAAGCCTGCAGCGATTTTTGAGACTTACCGTTCTACCAAGAACAAAAGCTGCTGTGGCGCCAATGGTGGCACCAAGAGAATCAGCAAAAAATCCTACAGGAAGCCCAAACAAGTAACCACCACCGAGCTGGATCACAGTGAGCGTGTTAGTAAATTTATAAGATTTAAAGGAAGCAGCCAATAAGCATAGCTAACAGCCAACAAAGGGATGCTTAGAATTTGCACCTATTCTTGAACACTTCCTATGTATCAATAAGCGCTACGACAATTATACCAAACACATAAACATCAATTTGACCACTGGAAGCTAGTTTCCAATGACTCAAGGATAATGATCATTTTTCTTCATTTCTTGTTCCCCTTGTACGTTAGCACCTCAATTCACATTCCTACGTTATCGCTCCATCAGGACAATGCCAAGTATGGAAAGCTAGAAACTTGTTAGTCTCATAACCTTTACACTCCTCTTTGGCCCCCCCCCCCCCCCCCCCCTCTTTGCTTAATGAATCTAAAGTGAACATTGAGAAGGTTGTACATGGCCATTTTTCATTTGCAGGTAATTACAACTTTCCAAAGTTCCTTTCCTGTCTCATGGACAAGCTCGATAAGGAAAACATCCTTTTCTTCTCAGTAGTAGTACAAGTAACTCAGACGCCAACTTAAGGGAAAAAAGACAGGATTTCATCAAAAATAAAGAAGAAACTAGGAATATGCTTTTAACATCAAAGTTTGAAACATTATCCATACCGTCAGTACTGATGCAGGAACAGCTAGAACGGTCAAAGGAATATAAGCAACAGCCCTGAAAAATGGCAAAAAGTGAGCATAATTTTCAAAACGCTAGATAGCTTCAACAACAAATAGGATGAACATAGACAAAAAGTAAGTCATTTACATGATGTGGAAATATATTAACCAATAACAACATAATAGGTCCTTGTCCTAAAAAAAATAATATAGTAGGCCACGTAGTGAAAAAAGAGCAAATTTAATATTCCTACAAGCATTCTCTGACATACTCAACTCAAATCACCTATCAAGTATTATCACATAAAAAGAGAAGGGCTATAGGAGGGATAATGTAGCCAGTCATGTCCCAGAGGGCTGATTCCAAAGTCTCCTTGGATAGCATCCACATCCAGGCAGTCTAGAAAAGCGGAAAGAGATGGAAAAAAAAACATAAGCAAGGAGGAAAAACATCCAAGCATATAGACTCAACAAAATGCCACTACTCTCGCTAGAAAAAACAACTTTGGGGACCAGCAGCACTCACCCACAGGTATTCTCTATCACCACTCTTATTGATGCAACTTCTACAGATAATTAGACAAGCTAAATCATGTTTCAGAATGTTTCCTACTTTTTCTCAGTCTTTCCCCTATTTGCAAACATTCTCAAAACTAACCACCACCACTTCCACATACTCTAAATTGTCTAAGAGACATCCACATCAGTTTGCCCTTGACTTTTAACACTCTAACGATCAATACTCTGGACTATAGCTAATACACCATCTAACCGGCAATATGTTTTTCCTCTACCTCAGTCACTGTGAACATCACTATCAAATACTGTTTTAGTTCGACTATGACAATATTTCCTTAATTCCAATCTCGCTCTCTCTCTTTTCTTGCACAACCTATCAAGATTTGACCCAAACCTAAAACCCGCCAATTTAACCCGAACCCAAAACCCGACCAAAACCCAAGAATATATAAATATATTAAACTCAATACCTGATTGACCCGAACCCAAAACTGACTAGAACCCCAAAGACCCGAAATTGACCCTAACCCAAAAGGACCCAAAATAATAGTGACTCAAAAATAGCATGAAATAATAGTGACCCGAAACTGTCCCGAACCCGAGTGCCTCGAAATAACAATGACCAAAAAACTTGAATTAACCTGATTAAACCCGAATACAAATCAGAATGACACTGCATTATCCTTTTTTATAACTTATGTATTGTATTTACTAGAAGCTACGAACTGTTTGATCTTGTCGATGTTTCTTTTTTTACTTCATATAAGAAACTCTTTTGATATGTAAATAAAGACAACTAGTCAATAAAAAATATACTTTATATTTTTAACAGAATCTAGCAGATATTCATTTTAATTACTTTATTTAAAAAAAATTAACCATAACCCAAAAATGACCCGAACCCGAAACAACTCGAAACTTTTACTGACCCGAATGAATATGACCCAAAACCTAAACGGATAACTCATTTGACAGGCCAGGGTAGAATAAATATCATCTACTAAAAGTAGGCAACAAAAGATATCCTCCTAACTATGTGGCCCCTCATCCAAACAGGACCAAACAAAAACAAACATAGTCTAACCTTTTTGTAAAACATTACTTTCAGAATAGGCTCTTTGCTAACTTCACCTATTATAATACTGAAGAGTTTTATAGATCACGTATATACATAAATGAGAGGTAAGAGCCTTATTTATACAGCCCTATAGATAGATTAGGGTTTTCTAATAGTTAGACTATAATATCTATCTTATTTAGTTATTCTGTAACTAACAGAATAAATAAAATATATTCTAACTATTTACTCTCTAACAAACTGTTAGGACTAGGGTATTAAAGGGGTTATTAGTTAAGTTGGGGTCTTAGGGGTAATTGTGCTCTACACTTAGCTAGTATAAATAGATGGCCAGGGTTATGAGTTGGGATATAGATGAATTGTATTGAGACTTAGGCCTCTTAGGAGGATTTAGGAGATTGATACTCTCGAACGTATCATTTGGTATCAAAGCCCGTTCTTGGGTAAGAAATGGAGATGGGAGATTGTCCTGAGCTGCCAGTTTTCAATGGAGAAGATCCGCAAGGTTGGCTATGCCAAGCCAATCTTTATTTTTCTTTGTGTGGGATTGACGAGGACTTTAGATTCCAAGCTTCTGCTGAGTATATGGGGGGGGAAGGCTTTCAATGGTTTGAGTGGGTATGGATCCATTTCGGAGAACTTCCTTGGTCACAATTCTGGAATTGGCTCATCGAAAGATTTGTAAATTGGGACCATTTGGAGCTTATTCACTCATTGCAAGAATCGGAAGAATTGAACGGCGAAAGCGTGAGGAAGCTCGATCAATGGAACCAGCAGGAGGCGAAAAATAGGGATGGGCAGAGAGTTATATTCGGCACGGGAGTGAAGACTGAGGATTTGGATACAGAGGATTCAACTATTACAACTACTGTGCATAAAGTGTCAATTAGGAACACACGAAGAGAAAGAAAGAAGAGGAGACTGGAAGCGATTAGGAAGAGGAGGAAATTGGATCGAATGGTTCAATATGGGTCAAGAATCCATTCAACGGGAGTTAGGGAAACTCAAAGAAGATTGAGACAAAGAAAATTTGACCGGCTGAGGAGAGTGAAGAAGAGGCAGATTAAGAAAAGAAAGAGAGCGAAGAGGTTCACCTTATCTGGAAAAAAAACCCCAACCCTAGAAGCCCATTCAATCGCGATCTTATTGGTTCTAGATATGAGTCGAAATCTTCACAATGGAGCAGTCCGGTTGCAGCCAGTGGCGGTGATACAAGAGCAAGCGAGTCGTTTGCTCCCAAGTCGATTCCCATTTACTCATCGCCATCCGTGGGTTTAAAATCTAAAATTTCATAAGCTTCTTCATATTCTTCAATCCGTCGACGGATGACTTTCCACAAAGCGCTTGGCGCGAAAATGCAGAGAAGGACTGTCAACACATATGCTAGTCGCTCCAACCCTAACTCAACCGCAACGGCTCCATTATTCACGTTGCACCCCATGAACTACTCAGTGTTTTCAAGGAAGGACGACGAGGGTGGCTTGGTTCCTAATAATGATGGTTGCATATACCTGCACTTTGACAAGCTTAATTCATCCAAGCACGGTACCCTTCCATATAATTGCGGTCAATATGGGGCTTGGATGGTGGGATCGATATCGACTCTCTGGGCAAAAACAGAGTCGTTGACTGGAGGCGCTAGCAAAGGAGTGCCGGTGGCTGACTTGACTGCATTGAAGACTTTTTCAGTACATAGCGTACCTACTGTAATGAAATCTCACATTCTAGACAACGCTTATGCTATTTGTCAGCACTCCACTTTTCGCGGGGATCTGGAAGCGGAATTGCCATGGGAACGAACGTTGGGTCCATGCTTTCGCCATGGTGAGAGGTGGAGTCAAGCCCATAGATGCAAGACTTCGGGGCTCCAGTTGTTGCTGATTGATAATGAAGATGGGAGAGAGGTGGCGTTCGCTATCTCAACTTTGCGGGAGGATGAGCAAAAATCTGCAGCGGTGGGTTTATTCCAAGCTGAGTTGTCGCAGCTTTCATTGCTGGAAATTTCTTCCTGGCTTACGTTGAAGTTGGATGGGATATTAGGAGGTGAACATGTGTTGATTATGGTGGATAGTGGTGCCACGCACTGCTTAATTCAGGAAAAGTTAGTGGGGAAAGTTAGGAGTTTAAGCGGACCCTACCTCCACTTTTGGAGTAACTATACTGAATGGAGATATTACACAGAGAAAAGGGGTGTTTTCTTTGTAATTGTTTTCCACCTTCTAACTGCATCAGAGAATTGGGTGGAGATCAAGTCTGGAGTACAAGTAGCTGAGCAAGCTGCTACTACTGCATCCAAGCTGCTACATCGGCCTACCTTGGCAGATTTCTTTCTTTTTTTTTCCAACCTTGAGGACAAGGTTGTTTTAGGGAGGGAGTGATGTTAGGACTAGGGTATTAAAGGGGTTATTAGTTAAGTTGGGGTCTTAGGGGTAATTGTGCTCTACACTTAGCTAGTATAAATAGATGGCCAGGGTTAGGAGTTGGGACATCGATGAATTGTATTGAGACTTAGGCCTCTTAGGAGGATTTAGGAGATTGATTGAAGTAGTCTTTGGCATTATTTGTTCAAATTCTTTTGATGGTGGTTGTAACTGATTTTTGACGAAAGTATAAAAAATAGGTATAATCTCACTTACATCACTTTTATTTTTAAAGAGAAACACCCAAGTAAACCTTGTACAATCATCAATAAGTGTGACAAACCAACGAGCACCGGATATATTTAGCACATTAGAAGGACCCCAAATATCACTGTGGATTAAAGCAAACGGAGTACTACTTCTTTTATTATGAGAGGGAAACAAAGTACGAGTGTGTTTAGCTTGTTCACAAGGCTCACAAAGAAAACTAGAAACATCAACATCAATAAACAAATTAGGAAACATATGTTTCATCACACCAAAGGAAGGATGACCAAATCGATGATGATAGAGCCAAATGGTATCTTCCTTTTTTTCATGATTATTGGTATGAAAGGCCTTTTTTGTGGTGACAGAGGGCTGCAAAGCCAGATAATAGAGACCATTTTTCTGCTTAGCAGTTCCAATCGTCCTCCCCGAATTCTGATCCTGAAGTACACACCAAGAAGGAGAAAATATAGCAAAGCAATTTAGATCATTAGTCAACTTGTAGACAGAAGCTAAATTAGCAGACAAATCTGGAATATGAAGAATATTTTTCAATTTGAGATGATCAGAAACAAAAAAGTCTCTGTCCAACAACCTTGGCTGAAGAACCATTAGTTGTAGTTATGTGAGAATTTGAATTTAAAGAGCAAGACTTATAGGTATTGAAAGTGGTGGAGGAAGATGACATATGTGAAGTAGCTCCAGAATCTATAATCCAATCTGAAGGAAGAACACTTTCTGAAGTATTTAAGCATGCTGAGAATAGAGAATTACCCGATAGAGTAAGAGAACACTGACCAACATTAGAAGAGGCACCTTGTGATTTATCCAACGAATCCAGTAACTTTCTGAGCTTTTCTATATCAGTTGAACTCATGGCTGGAACTTCTGTTAGATTTGCCTTTCCACAACTTCGATTATCTCGATTTTCTCGAAGATGTCGATTTTCTCGAAGATGTGGATACAATTGCCAGCATTGCTCCTTATTATGATTGGACCTCTTGCAATGACTGCAGAACCTTTGTCCTTTCTTCTCTTCTCTAGTAGTAAGAGTTGTACTCTCAATAGTATTCTTGACTTGTTTATGCTCCAGCATGACACTTCTTCTACTCTCTTCGGCCTTCACTGTGGAAATCACCTCTGCTAAAGAAGGCAACTTCTGTTGACCAAGAATCTGAACCCTAACTTGATCATAGATAGGATTTAGACCAGCAAGAAAGACACACTCTGCCTTTGTCAACAAAATTTTTGAAGGCCTGTGCATCCTTAGTACACGCCATCTTGACATTGCAATATTGATCAATTTCAGACCACCAGTTTTGTAATGTTGTAGCATATTCTGTGACTGTTTTCTCTCCTTGATGAGTAATGGTTGATTTAACAGTCAGATCGAACAGCAAAGCTTCATCCTTGGCATGAGGGTATGATTGCTCGATGAAGTCCCATACCTCTTATGCAGTCCCAAGGAACATACTGGTGACACTAAAATTCGGATCCATTGACTCCCACAGCCATGACATGACTATGGCGTTTGTTTCAGACCATGTTGAGTCATCAGCTGCTAGTTTGGATTCTAAAAGATGCTTGACAACGCCTTTCCCAGTGAGATAAATCTTCACATATTGAGACCATGTGAGGTAGTTCTTCCCATTGAACTTATAAGCACTATTAACGCTTAAAAGTTCCACCTTTTTGGGTTTAGACTAAGTTTTCTCTTCACCAGCCATGATAATTTTCATACACGACAGATGTAGATTACTGGAAAAGGAAGATAGTTTCTAAATTTGATTGAGAGAAGGAGTACGAAGAGAGATTCAGTGGAGGAATAAGATAGTACGAAGAGAGATTTAGTGGAGAAATAAGATAGTGGCTGCAGATTTGCACGCCTAGAGATAGGTGTGAAAAAAGCGATAGCAGTGGTAGAAAAAAAAACGACAGCAATGGCAGATCGCTCCTGCTCTAATACCATGAAGAGTTTTATAAATCACGTATATACATAAATGAGAGGCAAGAGCCTTATTTATACAGCCCTATAGATAGATTAGGGTTTTCTAATAGTTGGACTATAATATCTATCTTATTTATTTATTCTGTAACTAACAGAATAAATAAAATATATTCTAACTATTTACTCTCTAACAAACTGGGAAATAATATCTATAATATCTATCTAAATATCTATATGTAACAACCAACCTAAATTATAGTAAATAAACAAAATAAGCTATTAATAAACAGAAAGCTATACGACAACAAATACATGTCATTATATTCTTGTACGTAGGCCCAGTTTGAAAAAGACTAATGATTGTTTATCTGTTTGTGTGAGAGGAAATGTTGTTCATCAACAGGTGCACTGTTCACACGTTTCATTGTTCATGACTTATTGCAATTTGTCAGAGGGATAAGTGACCTAATGTATTGTTAACGATTTATTTGGCAAGCCAACCATATACCTTTCTTAGAGCAGATTTTAGTTAACATCACATGCTCAAAATTTGAAGAAAGGTTGCACCGATAGTTCCCATTTCTAACACGTTCAACATAACCAATAGCAAAACCCAATCATGTGTTGTTTTCAAGTCAACGAAAGACATGTAAATATTTATGTGTTAGATCACCCATTGAATAAGAATACCCCAACTCGTCGATGGGCTTAACAGTAATAAAATCTTTACATACCACCGGAATCCTGCCTACTGTTATCATTTTTATAGCATTCCCCACACCTCACCTGCCACAGAGTAATCTGAATATCCAGCATTACATGCGTAAGGCTAGCCACCAGAGAGAGCTCTGATTGAATCAGAGTGAAGGTTTAATAGTGTTAACGGTGTAGAGATTGTTTCACAATACTACTTACTGTGACATGCTCAGCAAAATAAAGCAAATCCACAGGTGCTAGCAATGGTGATAGTGATTTGATCTAACCACACTATTTATAGAGAACAAAATTCAAGGTTTCTTTACGAGAAGACCAATATGTCCCAATATGTCGTCCAAAAAATACACTGATTGTGAGAGAAAAATACTAATTACTTGAGCACTTGCATACTCTATTATTTCCTACAATAATAAGTTATAGATATCCACCCAACTTTCATTACATGACCTATAACTTTCAGCAGAGTTCATATTTCAAAATAGTAATCATGCTCAATAGCAATGAGGACCAGAAGTGAACTAAGATGCGTCATGTAAACTGACTGCTCAGCATTCACAAGAGCACCAGGAGCCCTAGAAATACTAGTGAAGTTACAAACTATTCTTTGATAATTAGTAGTAATCATGAGCATCCACAAATAAACAGACAAATTAGTCATGTAAATCAACTGCAGAGACAGTATGTAAGAAAGATTATAACTTACAACACAAGAGGGCCCCAAGGCCCAAGATCCTCTTTGACCCATATTAAGAAATCCTTCAAATACTGCACACATGGATGTATGGTAATAAGTTTACTATGCATTGAGAGGGCAAAGGAGAACATGAAAAGAAAGAAAAAGCATGAGTGTGAAACTACAAACAAATGAAGAAACAATATTAATCAACTTACATGGTGAAATAAACATAAACATATCATGAGAGATTGTAGGAAGCTTAAGAAAAAAAAAAGTTGCATGAGTACTGTTGATAGAAACGACAGTAAGAATTCCAAAAATATCACACTCAAGTTCCTAATCCAGAAAGCTATATGTGTCACCCTCCTGCTGAATTGCCCTCATTTATCAACCAGACACTTTTACTACATTGAATTTGACAATCGTTTATAGCCATTACTCCCGCTTTCTCAGTTATATTCAGATCTAATTCAAACTAGACCAGCAGACCGTAAACATCCCTCCAGGCTCCAACCACACACCCAGACAAAAAAGGCGGTAATACACTAGGAAGTAATAATATAATACCAAATTCTCAAATTTAACAATGAACCAAGATGCTAATATCAAGCCAACCTTCAAACACCCGATCGATTTCGTAGAGGGTAACTCTACAATAGCAGATACCAGACAAGCCATCTTTTTACTATTCACCGAATCTTAAGATGATCTCAACCGAACTCCAACAAGATAAATGAGATAACAATGATGTAGACCTGCAACATGAGCAGAGGAAGAGTACCTGTTCAAAAGGAAGAGACCGAATGGAAAGGGTGAGGAGGCACAGTAAAAGAAGTAACAATAGAAGGCGGAGGGCCGAAGAGAGCGATGTAGGCACCGCCGCCGCCGTGATATAGAGGATCCAACGCCGGAGAAGCCATGGCTTCCGATGGCGCTCCTCCTCCTCGTCGGTGAATTCCGACTTCAATGACGACCTTGCCCTCAAACTCGATCCCCCAACGTTTGCCAGATTTGATTTTTGGGTCACTTTCCCGAAGGACTTTTTCGTCTTAATTGGTCTGTGAGTCTCTCTTTCCTGGCAGGGTCATATCATAGTGCGACCGCGATATGACAAACAACAAATAGTAGAAGGTAGGCTATTCTTAATTTTGGATGAACATAAGGTGAAGTTGTCCTACTATGCCGGATATGTACATCTTACTGTGCGCTAAAAAAACATCTTGTTGATAAACATTTTTAAAAATTCTGAAATAACCTTATTCTTTTTTAAACAACAACTCCGAACCATACCCATATGTAGTTTTTTTTTATATATGAGTAAATGCGCAACGGTTTTATTAAATGGTGACCTCATCAAGGTCCGGCTAGAAGAAGTCTCTTAAAACCTTAGTGGACAAAACTCAATGGGAAAAATTCCAAAAAGGAAAAGAGTATTTCATCTAGCCATTACAATAGTATCTCATATTCATTTCATTACACTCATTCCCTTCTACCATCACAAAGCTAGAGCGACAAGTATTTGGGTACACACATACACCCGCCCACCATCAGTACAAAATCCAACAGCACAGTATCTAAATACCAGAACATGTAATATTACCCTCTGTGTCACACTCTTGTACCACACACAAGTTACCCCACTTTATCTATCATAAACTCATCACCCATACCCACCGGTGGCTAGATCACCCCACCCATATACAGCTAAATATTTCCTTCGCATGGGAACGCATGAGGACAAAAGGAAAACAATCACCTCTGTTGCAGCTTCCAGCCTGCATTACGTAGTTCCTCGCCCCAAATCACAACATCAGACCAGTCCTAGCAAGACATTTGCTAAGTCATGCTGCTGCATGAATAGATCACAATCAAGTGGGAACTCCCCCCCCCCCCCCACACCACCACCTTTTAACCCATTGCCACATCTCTAGTTTTAATAGTACGAGCCACCTGTTCTGGGATGAACACACCACCATTAAAATTTACATCTTTCCAAGCCTTCCAAATGCTCCACACAACATAAAAGAATGAAGATCTCCACACCCTAGCAACTCGCTTCTGGAACCTCACCTTCATCCATGTTATAAACGCTGCAAAACACACACATCCTGATCAAAGGACGTTGGCAAGCATATCCTAATTCCCCACCACCTGAAGATCTTAGCCCAAAACAGTGAAGTTTTCCTGCAGCGAAAAAATAAATGTTCCTTTGTTTCCACTGTCCTACCGCATAACGCACAGTAGCAGCTACTTATAGAAACCATATCCCGCTCTAACAACACATCACGAGTGTTCGGTTTACCACAAACCAAGAACCACACTAGTACCTCAACTCGTGATATGGCCAATCCTCCCCATATTACCTTGCTGTTGAACTAACTAGTTTCAGTAACTTCATCGTTAGCTAGAATTCTAGCTATCTCTTTGACTTCGTATGCTTCCGACTTGCTCCCCACCCACATGATTCTATCATCACTCCCTCTTGTTGGGCAAGTATTTTCCTCGGTTGCAAAAAATTCATGTGTCATTGCAGCCTCTCTCCTACCTAGCCGCCTATACCAGTTGAAATTCCAGCACCAGTTATCACCTTCCTAATACCCCACCTCAGAACTGTACAATTCTTCTGCATACTTGCCTCATACAACATAGGAAATTTTATCTTTAATGGGACACTCCCTATCTATTTGTCATGCCAGAAAGTTGTCCTACTGCCATCACAAATCACAATATTCAAGCGGTTTGAGATTGATTTCATAATTTTCTGATCTCTAGTGGTTGCTCCGACTATTGAAGCCCAAACTCTTGGCTTGTGGTAGTTACGCCACCAGTCAATTCCTAAATGCGCTCCTTCTTTACCTTTGTGGATCGATACCACCGCACGTTTCCACAGGGATGATTCCCTGTTATAAAACCGCCACCACCACTTCACCAATAGGCTAACATTCCTGATTTTAATACCATTAATGCCCAGGCCGCCCAACCCTTTAGGTTTACACATTCTATTCCAAGAAACCACAGGAGCAAACTTACTAGATTCCTTTCCCTAGAAAAATATGCGTTGTATACTGATGATCTTTTTTTGAACAACCACTGGAATCGGAAATACAACGGAATTACCGCCAACACCAAATTTACAAGTACAAGTATGTCCGCCTTCGAAAGGCTAGTAGCCTTCCATTGTGCTAACTTTGCTTCTATCTTCCTGATCACTGGATCCCAAGTAGCCACCTTCCTTGGGCATGCCCCAAGGGGACAACCAAGGTATTCGTTTGGTAGTTTCTTTACTCCACATCCAAGGGTAGCTTCAATCATTTTATTTTCCATCTCTGAGGTGTTGATACCAAAAGCAGCAGACTTCTCCAGGTTGATTTCTAGCCCACTCATTTCTGCAAAAGTCATTATAATGCCGGTGGGGCTCCACAAACTCTTTGTACATTGGCTCCAGATAAAGCATGGTATCATCTGCAAATTATAGGTGAGACCTCATTCTATCCTCGCCTACACACAACCTGTTGGAGACTTAAGTTTTGCAGATGATTGCCTCCTCAGTCAAAGTAGCGATGCAGAAAGACTTGGCGTCATTGCAACTTACCAGTTAGAGTACCTCTGCAAAACACCTATTCACTTGTCCCTATCTGCCAAGAAGCGTGGCACATACTGAGTGGCTGTGGAAATCTCGGATGCATGGGAGCGTGCGCAACGTGAGAACGTGAAGCACAAACAAACTCCACAACTCCGATACTTGCGGAAACAAATCAAAGAGCTGCTACATGAAGACTCCACCGATGTTTTAGGAAGCAGTTAAACAAGTATATAAGCATATGATTGTAATTAGTTTAAGTGTGCATTCTAGATTATTCAGAGAGAGAGAAACACCGCTTTGAGAAAGAAAGTATTTTTGAGAGATCTTAGTGAGATAGTGTCAATCAGCTTAGGTATTTATTACCTAGAGAGCACACAAAGAACACTCCCCTTTACTCCTTGTTACGCATTGATCTAAGCCGAGAGTAGAGCGAGTGTTGGATGAGACAGAGTACCTCTGTCGAATCCCAAGATAGGAAGCTAGGTTGTAATTCGCATTGAATTTCAATACAAGCAGAATCCTATCTTGTCAATTCAAAACAAAAGCTTCCGCGTAATTATCTTCTACAAATACTAGTTCTCCAAGTAGGGTTGGTCTAAGACTAACACCTCAGACCTACTCGGTCAGCACTCCGATCCCTTCAAGTGGTATCAGAGCCTACGTTGGCTGACAAATCTCTCAAAATGGCGGAAATCTCAAATACCAACAACAACAACAGAATGCAAGTAGAGAACCCAAAGCTAACTTCCACAAACTACAACATGTGGAAAAATGAGATGGAGTCACACCTCCAGTCACTCAATCAACAACTCTGGACGGTAGTGACGAAAGGTAATTTCCCAGTACCTGAAGGGAAAGATCCAAGCTCCTATACTGTTGAGGAGCGCAGATGTGTTGAGCTAAATGCCCAAGCCGTACGAGTCATCTACACTAGCCTCTCTCCACCCGAAAGAAGAAGTGTATCACATCAAGGTAGCGAAAGACATCTGGGATCACCTTCGAGCTGTTCACGAAGGAAATACTAAGCTTTGAAAGTCCAAGATACAAGAACTGAAGATGGACTACGAAAACTTCGTGGGAAAGCCTGGAGAATCCCTCAGCGACATGCTTGCACGATTCACTGAACTTACTGCTACTATGGAAGAGCTGCAGATTGGAGAGTCAAATGAAAATATCAACAACAAATTTTTGGATAGTCTGGGCGAAGAATGGACCGAGAGTATTATCTCTACGAAGGCTTCCAAAAGCCTAGAAAAATGGACTTTGACTGAATTGGGGTCCTATCTTCAGCTCGTCAACAAATACAAGATGAATATCAAAAACAGAGGTAACGCTTCTCACTCAAACCATTATGTCTCTTATTCCAACGTGAATCAAGCTTTGCAGGTGAAGACTACACCCAGTCAGACATCAGCCCACCAGAACGAGTCATTCCATTATGAGACTACCTCTCCAAATCAGGATTTAATCTAGCAGCTTCGGGACACTCTGATTGGCGGCATAATAGAGGAAGGATCAGCCAAAACCTTCGAAGATATGGCCATGCTGGTCAAGAACTTTAAGAAATTCATGCGAGATCAATCAGAAAGGAACAGTCCAAACAGGTTCAGCCAAAACCAAAACCGACAATATCAATCCTACAACCGTAATCAGCAAGGCAATACTGGAACTGGAGACCGAGTATGCTTCAAATGCCTGAAGTCGGGGCACTACGCCAACAACTGTCCACTCAAGAAAAAAGATGATCGTGAACAATCATCACTGATGGCAAATTCAGCATGGGGACACTCTGACTCAAAAGAACCTGAGAGTGGAACATCAAGCTTAATCTGCCTTATGGCTCATAAAAATCAGGGAGAGGCCGTGGCGTGGACAATGACTCTTGGTTTCTAGATAGTGGATGCTCACGACATATGACAGGAGACCCTGACAAGTTCACGACTCTCTCTCAACACCATGGGGGAAAGGTCACTTTCAGCAACAATGCTCATGGTGAAATCATTGGTATTGGAACCGTCGGTAATCCCTCTCTCTTTAAGATAGAAAATGTTAATTTAGTAGATGGACTTGGACACAACCTTCTAAGTATCTCTCAAATATGTGATCTCTCTAATGTTGTTCTTTTTTTGGCCTCTGACTGCAAAATCTTTGATGAGCAAACAGGTCTTCTAAAAGCCACTGGTGTAAGGGTAAACAATCTTTACAAGTTATCTCTTGAAAACTCTAACCTAGATGGTACTATATGTCTCAGTGTACAGGACAAAAATATCTCCTTATGGCACTTTCGTTTACGTCATGCACACGGAAAACTCCTCAACAAAATCAAAAACAAAAATCTTGTAGTCGGACTTCCTCAGACAAACTTCTTCCAGACCGACACCCTCTGTCTTGCGTGCGTACAAGGGAAACATTCGAGAGTAAGTTTTCCAGGTAAAACAGAAATGTCTACATCATCTCCGCTGGACATGCTGCACATGGATCTATGTGGACCAATGCGTGTTCAAAGCAAGAGTGGTAAGAAGTACGCTCTAATCATCGTCGATGACTATTCACGCTGGACATGTGTACTCTTTCTTAAGAACAAGTCGGAGACATTTTCTGAATTTGAAACTCTGTTCAAAATGATTACTAACAAACTGTCCACTCCTGTCAAGACAATTCGTTCTGACAACGGTACAGAATTTTGCAATTTCCAATTTTCAGAATTTTGCAGGACAAAGGGAATCATGCATCAAACATCAGTTGCTCGTACTCCACAACAAAATGGAGTAGTAGAACGAAAGAATCGCACCTTGGTAGAAATGGCAAGAACAATGCTCATTGATAGTAACCTCCCAGCTTCATACTGGGCAGAAGCTATCAACACTGCAACATACATCTTGAATCGAGCGTCAATTCATCCCTTCATCGGCAAAACCCCATATGAAATTATCAAAGGTCGCCCTCCTTCAGTAACTCATCTACGGCGCTTTGGATGCAAGTGTTTCATGCACAATAATGGAAAAGATAATCTAGGCAAGTTTGCTTCTAAAAGTGATGAAGGAATCTTCCTTGGATACTCATCCCATAGTCGAGCTTATAGAGTACTCAATAAACGCACATCATGTCTTGAAGAAAGTCCTCATATCCGTTTTGAAGAACTTTCTAACTCTAGCGACTGCGAGCACAATTCAAATGCACCCCATGAAGATGCCTCAGATACTACCTTCATTGAAATACTAGTAGCTACCATCCCTGCACCACAAATACCTCTTCCGACAGACTCATCCTCCGACAGCGACGATGACCCTGATGACTCATTCAAGGATGCTTCACCTACCCCCACACATGATCCACCACCTCCTCCTCAAACCACAACCACAACCACACCAAACAATCACCAAACACCAGATCCCTTGACTAGTCTTCCGTCAACCTCCGCAAGAAAATTTCAACAAGCCTCCGCTCACCCAATCACTTAAATCCTAAGTGATCCCTCTAAAGGCGTTCAAACACGCAGTGAGATTCATCAGAATCTCTGTGCCTTCAATGCCTTCCTATCCACAATCGAACCCAAGAATGTCCAACAAGCTCTACAAGATCATGACTGGATACTCGCCATGCAAGAAGAACTACACTCTCTGAAAAGGCATTCCGTCTGGCGACTTGTTCCCTGTCCAACCAATCATAAACCAATTGGTACCAAATGGGTGTTTCGCAACAAGTTAGATGATCAAGGGAATATCTCTCGCAACAAAGCTAGACTAGTAGTTCAGGGATACACTTAAGCTGAAGGAATTGATTACGATGAGACTTATGCTCTAGTAGCCCGAATCGAGGCAATTCGAATACTTGTGGCCTACGCGGCTCATCGAGGTTTGAAGCTCTACCAAATGGATGTAAAAACTGCATTTCTACATGGATACATCGACAAAGATGTTTATGTTGCTTAACCACCGGGATTCGAAGACCCACACCACCCGAAGTATGTCTACAAGTTAGATAAAGCGTTATATGGCCTGAAGCAGGCACCACGGGCATGGTATGAGCGTCTTTCATCTTACTTATTGTCCCATGGATTCATTCGAGGTAAGGTTGACAAAACTCTTTTAACTCTCACCAAAGGTGAAGACATACTCATTGTCCAAATCTACGTGGACGATATAATTTATGGATCCACTATTCCTGAGTTATGCTCATTCTTTTCTGATCTCATGAGTAAAGAGTTTGAGATGAGTGCTCTTGGAGAATTAAAATTCTTTTTAGGTCTTCAAATCATTCAACAAGAGAACGAGACTCAAATACATCAACAGAAATACATTCACGAGCTCCTACTCAAATACAAGATGCAGGATTTGAAAGCCACTCCTACTCTAATGTCCACAACAGAGAAACTACATCTGGATGAAAAAGGAATTGTCGTTGATGCTACACTATACAGAGGTATGATAGGTTCTCTCCTTTATTTAACAGCAAGTAGGCCTGACATTCTCTATGCTGTATGTCTCTGTGCACGATTTCAGGCAAACCCAAAAGAATCACACTTACAAAGCGTAAAGCGAATCTTTCGCTATCTGAAAAACACCCAGGACATGTACCTCTGGTACCCAAGTACTCCTAATTTCACTCTAATGGGTTATAGTGATTCTTGACTTTGCACGCTCCTTATTAGACAGAAAAAGCACGTCTGGTACTGCACAATTTTTAGGACTTTGTCTTGTCGCCTGGAGTTCAAAGAAGCAAAACACGGTAGCCTTGTCATCTGCTGAGGTCGAATATGTCTCCGCAGCTGCTTGTTGTGCACAGATACTCTGGATACAACAACAATTACAGGATTATCTCATTCCTCCTACTTGTACAGTTGTACTACAATTTTTTGTGACAATAATAGTGCTATTGATTTATCTAAAAACCCTGTTCATCATTCCAGGACAAAGCACATTGAAATTCGTCACCACTTCTTACGGGATTGCGTTGAAAAAGGGCAGATACAACTAGAATATGTTCCTACTTCAGATCAACTTGCAGATATATTCACCAAACTGTTGCAACGAGGTCCTTTTGAAGCTCTACGTTCACAACTAGGTATGACCTGTATGACTTAGCTAAGGTTGTATCTCCTTCTCCTGTTTTTTTAATGTTTGGGTGAACCGCATGAATACGTCTGATGACCTAGTCTGTCTGTCAAATAAACAAAACACCAGCGTAAACACAAGAGTTCTTACCTTCTGAAAAACTACCCGCGAAATTCTCGCCCAGTAATCCGCAACAACCCAGCTCAACCAATCAGCCCACACCTACCCTGACACAACACGTCTGCCTATATCCCGACGTCAATATCTTTCACTCCCCACGTCCAATCCTACCCATCCCGATTTCATTGCCTCTCTTCACCAACCAACCTTTGCCCACTACCATCAACACCGATTGCCATGGCTTCAAACCCTAACCCTAAGCAAACCCCCATGTTTTCTGACACTGAATTACCCAATGACCCACAGCTTCTCCAAGCTCTCATCAACAAACTCACCATTCTTCAAGCCAAACACACACCCACCTCCACCTCCGACTCCACCGCCGTAGCCCCCGCGATGTCCATCGACACCCAACCCATCACCACTCCTTTACCCACCGTGTCAACTGAACCCACCCCCATCGTCAACACTACGACATCCCAACGATTGGAAAACACCCCATCTCCAACCAAACAATCGTCACCACCCACCACCCCGATCATACCCACCCCCGACACCATAACAAAATCACCGACAAAACTCTAGTTTGGATCCCTTCCACCCACGGATCAAGAAAATCCAAACACACAACCCAACTCCCCTGCTAAAGAACCCATAGAGGTACATGACCTCGAAATCCAACCTGCTGCCCCTAAAAACTCACCTCCTCCAAAGAAAACCCGTCGTGCTAAATCTAATGTCCCCAGACCTCCAGCCATAAGAACCTTTCGATCTAGGGCTAAGTCATCTTCGAAACCCACTCCTGAAGTTCATGTTCCTACACCATCCCCTATAGTCACGGCAACACCAGCTGAAGATAAGCCGCGCAACACCACTAACTCTTCAACCCAGGCGGACTCCAACACGGCAACTACTTCTACTAGAAAGCTACTCAGTCCTCGCTCTGAGTCTGTCCCACCATCTCCTGCTCCACGACTAGGTCTGATCGACACTCACTCTGCCGTCTACTCCCTACCAGTTGACGACTCCGCCGAGTCCCGCAACTTGGTAAAAGGAAAGCTACTCGACCTGGGCTGGCTCCACTCGATGGAGTTTGACATGTTCGAGGAAATGTTTCGCTTTCAAAATTGGATTCACCTCTTCCACGACATTCAGACCTACCATGAAGCAGAGGCCTACCAGTTCTACCAGAATTGCGTCATCCACAAGGGCAAAATAATGACAGAGGTACATGACAAAGCTATCCTCCTTGACTCCAACTCCATTGCAACTCATCTAGCATTTCCAACTAGCGGACTAGAATTCTATGATAGGGCTGGTTTTCCTGATCTAGGGTTCATAAGTGCAAAAGAGGTTTATGACTTCTTCTTACCGAACAGCAGAGTTGGTCACTCTTTAGACCGACCCGCTCTGTCAAATACACACCAATTGCTCGTTTGAGCTTCGTTTTGATTTCCGTTTATGGGGTTGTACTCCCCTAAAGTTGTATAAGCTATTTATCTATGTGTTGGGCGTGTTTGCACGCATTTAAATTCTGAAAGTGTGAATCTCTATTTTGAGACCTAGTTACTTTGCTTCTAAGCCGTGAATGACCGGGTCGAGCTATCCCATGGCATGCTACGTAGACGTCATTTCTATATGTGTTGGATCATTCCCATTTCTGTTATGGGGGTCGACAAGCCCTTTGGTCTTCGGATGCATTATTGAGGGATCTGATAGATCCACAGGTCTCCGACCCTTTCTGTATATGTGTGTGTACTTGGTGCTAGAGTCCCACTCTGTTTTGTGTAACTTCTAAGCTATATTCTGATTTGGGAACCACCAAGTTCCAAACTATTTGATTAAACTCTCCTCTCTCCTTCTGTTTTGGATCTCATTTCATGAACTCTCTTGCTATGTTTATATTCACTGTTTTCAATTGTTTTGAGCGACCTCATTGATGACGGTTGTTGTCTGCTGAGCATGTAGTTGCTTTCCCCTTTCCACAATAATTAACATTGCAGATTGAGCATGCTGGTGGACTCCGAGCTTGGAGCTTAGCTTGTGTTTACTTTATTCTCTTATGTATTTACCTTGGTAGTTCGAACATCTTTGATTTGGAGTTATATTTGACTATGGATTTCCGCAGTATTCTGTAGCCTTCGGGCGCTTACTTTAGTATGTATCCGAAGATGCTTTAAACCTTTTGTAAACTTTTGGTATATTTTATGCAAATGGCTTTCCTTTTGAGTTTCTAAGCAGTACGACTTAGAGCCTTGTGTATCTTAGGTTGTATAGTGCGCGGCGTGTAACAACTTTAGAACTAGCCTAGTTTGGGGTCATTACATAATGTGTACGAATCCATCCCAGTGAAAGTTTCCCAAAACCAATACCATCAATCCAGATAATATATTCATCACATTCCACCAATTCCCAAATATAACCAAACTCTAATTTCCACATTCGTCCACGAGGGGTTTTCTCAATTTAGAATCAAATCATCCAACAATTCATAAATTTCCGCACAAAACAATTTAGTGAACATAGTAGCTTACCTAGAACCACTCCCACCACGAATATAAAATCACACAAAGCACTAGCAATCACCGCCGACAAATTCGAGATCTATAATTTAATCCATTCACGCATGAATCATCCATCCATGAAGCAATTAATAATTTCTGAAACTCTTACTACGTTAGACGGACTTACCCTACAAATTAGTGTGAACCAGCAATGAAGAAGAGGAAGTTAGCATGAGAGGAACGGAGCGAGGCATAGAGAGAGAGAGTGGAAACGTGATTTTATAGGAAAGAGAAAAGATCGGGAAAAGAAAAGAAGAAAAGAACAAAAAAGAACAAAAAAGAAAAAAGGAAATAAGGAAGAGTAGGGAAATAAAATAAAATCTAATTATATCTTACTTATTCCAAATTATTATTTATCCTTAATTAAGGAATAATTCCAAATCTAAATTGCCAATCATAAACATTCCAATATCCTCAAATTATCATAACCATACTTAATCCAATATAATGTATAATATATGCTCATAATTCAATCACAATTTTGTGGGTATTTCAATCCATCTCGTGTGCGAGGAAAGGGAAGACATCGGTCCACACGTATTCGTAAATAGATGGATTTGAAGGAGTCGAAGAAGAAGACTAGGTGTACCAAATGTGAGCAATAGAGGCATAGTAAGAGAAGATGTTCTAATAAGAATGCTACTTATTGTTGATTTGTAGTCTTGTTTGATTAGTATTATAATTGGATTTATTTATGAACACATGGGTTTTGATAAGTTCCATTGAATATTAAGACGATGATTGTTCTCTTTCAGGGTGGAAGACAAGAGCGTGGTCATCATGTGTGTGGTCGAGGAAGAGGACATGCACGAGGTCGAGCTGCTAAGCCAGACCTTTGTCAGGAGGGTCAAGCATTTGACATCGACGGCAACGTGCCCACATCTCAATTCGACAATGATCCTGCACGACAGGTTGACACCACTAGGTTTGCTTACTATGGGAGTAGCTTAAACGTTCACACGACATCATCTTCCGGTGTTGGCACAAACATGGATGTCGACTATTTGACGCCTATGATAGATCTTGTCTTGTGTTTCACTTCTACCTCTGGAGCCCCTCATAGGGATAGGGATCTCCAGCATCACCATGATGTAGGAGATCTTAGTGGTCGTGCGCTTGATCCTAGTCTCACATCAACGGTTGAGAATCTTGAACCCAATGGAACTAGGACTTATGTTTATCGTAGATGTAGATGACATAACTTTGTATTTTGTTACATTTTGTAAACAACTGGAGTTTAGTGTTTTACAATTATCATTGATGTATTTCATCTTGTAAACAATTATCATTTGTGTATGTTTAAATTTATTTCATTTTTGTTATGTAAGTTATGGATTATTGACAAGTGTTGAGCAAAATGCATAAGTGGAAGCTGGTAATAACTTGCAGTCTAGCTCCCTTCCGCCTTTGCACTCAAGGGTTAATCTCCGTCTGGCCCCAGGAAACCTTTGCACGTCTCCGTTACCTTTGGGGAGGCCTACACTCCATCGAAACTGTCTACCCGATAGAGGTAATCATAACCGGTTAACCGGCTTTTCGGTTAACCGGAAACCGGTTAACCGGATTGTTGGTTAGTCAAATTTGATAATTGTAACCGGTTCATTTAGAAGCGGTTAATCGGGACCGGTTAACCGTCGGTTTCGGTGCGGTTTTACCGGTTTAACGGTTAACCAAAATGATGTAGATTTATGTGTTTTTTTCTTATAATTAGTAAACAATGTGTGGTTTTTCCGGTTTTGGTGCGATATTAAACCGGTTAACAGCTGATTTTGATAAGATTTTATTGGTTTTGGTATAATTCTAACCATTAACTTTATAATTGTATATTTATTTTTGGTAAATCTAATAAATAACCATATAGTTTTATACTTATACTCAAAAAATTAAAAAAAATTAATAAATTAAATGCTTAAACGGTTTTTTCGGTTAACCGGATTCGTCAAAATCAATAACCGGAACCAGAACCGGAACCAGGAAACTAAACGGTTCGGTTAACCAAACCGGCAAACGACTTAGGTTAACCGGGTTTCCGGTTTCGGTTTAACCGGTTTCGGTCCGGTTTGACGATTCCGGTTTTCTATGAACACCCCTACTACCCGAGACGTTCCCTTGGCCGGTGAGTTCTGACACAAGATGGTAAAAGATGAACGTTGTTTCGAATCAAAAGAGAAAGAAGGATCTAATACCTGAGTAGATTGATTGGTTGTTGTAGAGAGAGAGGAAAAGGCTCTGTGCTGCTGGAGATTTACAGGTCCAACACACGTACGTGCTATGATTTATTTCATGGGTGAAAGAAAGAAATGATTTGAGGTAGGTACGAACCTGTTGCAGGATCCCATTGTGCTAACACTTATCGAAAGGGGTGACTCATACATGTTGCACATGAAATATATCCAAGTGAAACGAGAATAGTCATTAATAAATAGAACAAAATTGTAACACCCCAACTACAAACTTCACACTTAACCATTAATCGTAGCGGAAATTACATCATAAACACTAATCAAAAGGGCGGTGTTACACGCCGTTAGCCACCCACGTGGCTAACAAGGCTAATACTTACACAGTGTACTGGTCTGATGGACTAGATTACCGAGCACTACACTTTACATTACATTTCCGTTTCTAAACTGAAAACAAATACAATTACAATCCAATTGTACCGATTCTATTACATTCCATTATCGATAACAAGTTCGGGTCTCACTTTACTAACAATTACACCTAACACAACATATACTACCCATGCTCCGTTATTCTCGTCCTACTCTCGAACGAAGGGCAACTTCTTTGTACCTGAAAGAAAAAAGGGTGGCCCCCAAGGGGCTCAGCACCTTTGCTGGTATGGTAATCGTGCAGCCTGCATACTACCAGGCCACGCACAACTAATTGTCATGTGAGCATGCAATTGATTTTATTCAGAGCATGCAAGAAATACTATAAACACACATCATGCTTTATATCACACATATCCAATCAATAGGACACAACCGAGAATGTTAACACATCAACACTTGTTAGATCAAATTATTGTGTTCCTTTACCCTTGAGGGTTTCTACCTTAATGGAACTAAATTCTTATTAGACAACACTTACCCATTGATCGTGTTACAACTAATTACTTCTTATATTAATATGGGGTTGATTTCGGCGATCAACGTACACAACACGACAATACTCATCACGTAATAACATATACACCACATAACACCGCTCTTCTTAGAGAACGTACACTTTACTTAAGATGTGTCGGATAAAATATAGGTCCGAGCACACCGTACACATTTACTTTACTTAGATGTGTCGGCCATAATATAGGCCCGATCACACCATACACTTATCCCCCTAGCCCCAAATAATAATCAAGGTAGGAAAGCCTCTTATTAGACTTGTGGGTGATTGTAATCTAAGAAGGAAAGACAACCAAAACAGAGAGGGAGTTAAATCAAATATAGATATCAACTCCCAAACACACGTGCACGACCGGGACGCCCCAGATTCCTCACCCCCCATAATATATAAATATTAGTTAGAAGTTCCCTTATGGAACTTACCACATCACGACACCATTTGGTGTTACAAACTTGGTTAAACACACAGGGGAGGTAACTTCCCATTCGACAAACATTAACAACATCATTCGTTAAATAACGACATACCAACAAGGGCAACACACATCACACACAACCACAAAATACAACTAACACACAGATAGTTGTAGTTAGAACGTTCCCGTAGGTTGGGACGTTAAGTCCGAATACCGATCTCTTATGTGATCGTAGAGTCGGTTAGCTACGGTTTAACACATATTCGAGGTTAAACGGTATCAGAACTAAAATACGCCACATAAATGAATTACTGTAAACTCGTTACATGCTTTTATCTTATAAGGTAGCAAACACTCAGAAAAACACATTGGCATATAAGCCGGTGTAACCCGGTAGGACACAGGTTGCAAGAAAACCATACCTTACACCATGGATTACTCTACGGTGTCCCCGAGGATTTACTCTTAACGCGTCACCTCACGCTCCTCAGGTAGTTTCCGAACAACTGGTATTATTTCAAACGTTTTTATTAACATCATGATCATACAGTATGTAAGCTAATATTACTCCCGTACTTACCCCGTTGTCCCGTTATCTTTAACTTACTTATGTGATCTGAAGTTCATAACTTACACATTCACTCTCACACTTGTTTATACTTCCAATGGCCTTTAAAAGTCACCAAACAAGGCCTAATCATCATTTAAAACCATCCCCAAACAATTCCCCATCATAACAACACTTAAAAACACTTTTTGGACAATTTTTAGACTGGTCCAGGTTTGTGTCCGGGGTTACAAACCCGGACCAATCCCGGAAAAACCATTCTGCCTTGTTTTTGCATTGGTCCGGGTTTATGTACCGGGATACAAACCCGGACCACATGCTAAAATGAGTTTCTGGGACATTTTTAAGGTGGTCCGGGTTTGTGTACTTGTTTAGAAACCCAGACCATGTCTGTAGGTGTCTAAATTGACAGTTTTTAACCTCTTTTCAACCCCTAATTCACCTCCAATCATTCCCTAAACTTTCCACATGTTTTCTACATGTTTAAACACACTAAAAACACTTAAAACCTCCTCAAATCATTGGTCAAACTCTTGCTCCAATTCTACAATTTCAATTTCATATTTTTCATTCTCTGCACAATTTGCACATCAGTGCACTCCCAAACCATTCCCATTACATATTTTAACCTCCTCCTTCCCACTTGACCACACCACATTCATTCCTAGTCTTTTGCACTTCTAACACCCAAGTTCCTTCATTGTTTCACAAGCTACACACCTAAGTTCATTTCTAGCAAAACCAAAACTCTCAAACATCATCCTTGCTACAGATTTTTGCCTAACTCCATTCCATTATTCAACCAACACTTCAATGTTATTTACTAACCAAATCAATTCCTAACAACACTTAGTTAACACTTAAACTCTTCCAGCTCACATCACCATCTAAACCACTATATTTCTACCGAAATTTCGTCATAACTTCGTTACTAATCTAACTTATCCAAATTCATCATCTTCATCACCTAATCCCAAAAAAATTTATAAATCAACTAACTAAACCCTTAATGGGTTCTAACAGCACACAATTTCATTCACAACTCAACAATCACAACATAATACACAATTTTGCATTACTTGGCTTTCAAATCCCTTAACTTAAGCATTACTTAACAATGCATAAACATAACTAACAATTTCCTCTCAACTCAATCACACACTTTTCCAACACAAATTTTTGGTTCATTCAATTAATTACCCAACCCACAAATTTTTAAAAGCGTAGGATAGAACTAAGGTAGATTATTTACCTTGATTCTCCAAGTTATTTTCTCTCTTTTCTTCTCTTCTCTTCCTCATGTCAATTTCGGCCAAGGGGCAATGCACCCTTACTGGCCACTAGCCAATATTCAAATGGGGACCATAAGTACCAATTATCATACTTAAACACTTAAACTAACTTAGTAAATAAGAGGAAGGTGCTTAGAGCACTAATTTTAGGGTATTACCTTGTAACCCTATAATTGAATTTGTGTCAATTATTAAGGCAAGGCTCCATCCCCATTTTGGAGATGGAATCGGGCCAATCGGCTGGAACAGGAGGCAACAATGGGGTTTAAAAATCTGGACAATTTGCCATGAAAGGAAATGAAGAAAAATGAGTTTTTCTTTGAACCTTTTACCTTAGATGAAAGAGGGGATGCACTAGCTCAAGAAAATGAGCTTTTCTTCTCAAATGGTATTCTAGCCATGGTGGTCAACTTCATCATTTTGGGATTTTGAAAAGAGAGGATGGAAGCCCTTGGTGAGAGGAGTTCAAATATGCAATTATTTTTGAATTTGGATCATGGATGAAGCTTGGGCATGAAGAACAAGAGGAGCAGCCATAGAATCTTGCAAAAATCGTCAGAAATGGGGAGGAGAAGGAGAGGGCTGCCGGCTGAATAAGAAAGGAAATGGGAAATAGAGAGGGAAATGAGAGGAGAGAGAAGAAAAAGGTGCTTCTGTACCTTTTTCTGAATAAAGTAGAAAATTAATTGTGAGAGAGGGGGAGTAGTACATAGGCACACAATGGAAAAGGGGTGTCTGATTTTATTTTACAAAGGAAGGGAGTATCTTTGCTCTTATTACAATTTTCACCCCATAAGTTCCCGGTTTTTACATTATTCACTATTCCGGGCCCGTTTTCTGGATTTTTCTCGTTTCTTTAATTTTAATGGTTCCTAAGCTCCCATTAATGTTTAATTATAGTTATAAGATCAACTATAATTTTTTTACGGGGTCATTTGACTATTTAAAGTCGCGTTTTCGGGTTTTCTTGAAAAACGCGCTTTAAGACTTCGTTAGCGTTTTAACGCATTATTTGGATCCGTTTTCTCCGGGAATTTTTCCCACATGTTCTTAGTGTTAGGTAATTAGGGTATAAAAATATATTTATAAAAATATATAACCCTAGTTAAGTTTATATACCTCCTAAAATATTTAAATACGTGTTTTCACGTTTTGTGACTTTTACGCATTTTCTTTTTCCTTTTTGGTTTTTATTTCTTCATCAATGATCTTAAGGACTTAATCAGCCTTAGAAAATCATAATTACATAATTAATTAACATATTAAGGTTTGGGGTATTTCAAAAATAATAGGATTCACCCGTGGTGGGATTTAGGGTAGGGGTGTCCATTCGGTTCGGTTAATTCGGTTATAACCGAAAACCAATTTTTTTTCGGTTTTTTAACCGTTTTTCATAACCGTTTTTTTTTTATTTCGGTTTTCGGTTAACCGAATTTTATTTCGATTCGGTTTTCGGTTATTGAAGATAATATTTTGGTTAACCGAATAACCGAAATATTTTTTAAAAATTAAAATATTAATCAAAATTATAATTTTCTTTTAAAAATTTCGGTTAACCGAATTTATTACGGTTAATCGCTACTAATTCGGTTTTTGGTTCGGTTTTCGGTTATTAAGTAGAAAAATATTCGGTTTTCGGTTAATTCGGTTATTGAGCTGAATTCGGTTAATTCGGTTATAACCGAAATAACCAAAAACCGATTTTTTTTTCGAAAATCGGTTTTCGGTTAACCGAATTAACTGAATGGACACCCCTAATTTAGGGAAGGTCCCCATACATCAGAATGTATTAAATCAAAAGAAGAAAGAGATTCACTTTTCTTGAAAGGTAGAACATGTTGTTTTAAAACGTTGTGAGATAGTCCAGTTCCTATCTACCATTGGTTTTAAAGGGAGAACTTTAAGAAGCCAACCCTAGTATGAGAGGGATGGGTTGAGCCAACCTATGGTGTACCGGTTGTTATGCCAATAGCAGCGCCAGACAGCTAAGTTGGTCCTATCGGCTCACCTTATCTACGATAAGCCTTCACCCGGCCCGGTGAGGTCCGATGAGAACTCTCAAATGAAATGAAGTGATAGAAAAAGAAGACTACTGGTAGGAGATCTCTATTCATTACACCCTCTTGTACAGTAAGGGGAAAAGGGGCGTAGCGAAGAAAACCTACTCACTAAAAAAGGCGTTAGCAATTGAAGTAGGACATTCTTCATCCGATACTACACTGTTTACATGCTGGGATGAAAATGAAGATATGTAACTACGTGACGTGTATAAGATCTTTTTCCCTTTCAATCGGATATGCCTCGACCTAGATGAACGTGCAGTCTGCATGGAATGGGAAATAAGGGACATAACCATGATCTAATATACCAAAGCACCAAAGACGGAGTCAAAAAAGAAATGTGAGCATCAGCATGTAGGTTATAGATCCAAGTAGTAGTTTCAGGTCCCTTAGCTATTGTTCTTGAAAAATGACCAGGTCTGGCCCATTGCTCAAATGAGGTTTTTATTAGGTCCCTATCTACCAAAATTATCTTGTAATTTCTTCCTTTGTAGTGAATAGGGCCTCTTTATCGTTGATCAGTTCACCTTCGCTCTATTGAAAGGTCTCCATCCCTACGAATGTTTTGTCAACAAACGCATCTCAAGCCAGAAAAATATTAGTAATAGACAGAATTAAAAAAAATTCTATCGGGGTCTTCTCAATGGTTTCGTCTTCCAAGTCTGGTTTTTTTTTCTTTCAATTCTGCACCAAGCCGACCTCTTTACCTTCAGGGACAAAACCGAAGCTTCTTAGTTGTTCATTTCAAAATAGTTATGCCTTGAAACTATTAAACTTGAATTTTCATGAGGGATGCATGACGAGTTATGTGGTAGAATGCATGTGAACCTAAGACTCCTCATCAAACTCGAGTGCTGTCAATCTGTCTGTCGTTCAGAAGACTCGAGCTTTCAACTGTGATGTGCCATCCCGTCGGGAGTATGCAAAGATGACCATGATCTTCCTCTTCCATCTTCTTGTCCACAACAAATGGATCCAATGAACCCTGAGTAGGCTCTTGAAAATTTTAAAACTCTTCACTGTGAATGAGGCACTTGAGCTTGAATCTCTATGAACTGGAAACAAGGCACTTGGGCCGGAATGCTATTAAAGCTGTGAATGGGCACTTGGACCCTAATCTTCTTGGACTGAAAGTGAGGCGCATAGGCCAGAATGGTTTAATGATTGTGGATAGGCATTTGGTGCCTGGATATTTTGAGAATGTGGCACATGGGCCAGAATGTGTTTGGGCTAAAAGTGAGGCATATGGGCCGGAATGATTTCTAAACCGTAAATAGGTGTGTGGGCCTAAATACCTTTAGTTTGGGCATATGGACCAGAAATAAGCTACTGGGCTGAGATAAACTTTAAAGTCTAAGTGAAAGATTTGTTTTGAATTTTTTACGAGCCTTTGGGCTTAAATATGATTCTTGACTAATTTTTGGATCTAGAAAATTATCTTGAATTAAAGTGTATCATTGTATGGGTCAAGACCTAAATGAATGATTTAGATTGGGCTGAAAGGAAGATCACCAAGATCTAGGGTTTTTAGGCTGAAGCCCAGACGAAGGGCTCACCTAAACTAGAACGGGCAATTGGACTGAAAGACTGATCCAATGAAAGGAAATTTACTAAGCTATAAACCATACGCAACCAAGCTTGTAATATTAGTCAGAAAGCATGAAACACATAGATTAACCATAGAGGAAAATCACACAAGGGTTAGTATGCATGTCCTCACTAGGCGATTCCATCAAACATGTATTGGTCAATCTAGAGAAATGTTTGGCGCTTGAGCCCAGATCACCACAAAGGAATTGGGTTTTGTGCGCTATCCTCTTTGGGCTTCCCCATTTATTTCACATCACCGTGAGGTGTGCGTCCACGAGCGGGTCTTTGACTTACCAAACATTATGCCTAGGTAAGGGTATTGCCGAAGAGGTGCTAGGGGCTAAAGCCCAGGTATTAAGGGGGTGTGGTTTACACGACATCCTTATCTTTTCCCCTAACTATTCACATCACTGAAAGGTGTAAGTCTTAGACAGGGACCGCCTAAAGCGGGTCCGGGTGAAATCGGTTTGCGTGAAGCCTCGACGCTCTCATATGATGAATAATAACATAAGGAAAATAGTGCATACGAAAGTAAACCAAACAATAGAATAAAGCCTTAAATGAAAATTTTGAGTGAAGCCCTCTTATCTTAAAATTAAGCTAGTTAAAATTAAGAATTATGTCCCCAGTAGAGTAGCCAGTCTCTGAGCCCGGATTTTTCGAACCTTATCCTATGTTGATTGGGTTGATTAGGATCTGATCAGGTTCTGAGTCCACTTATAACCTAAGCTTAAAAACTATGTCATAAATGATCATTATTAAAATTAGGTTTAGCTGATAAGTGGTGAAATAATGTAATTATAGGGTCTTTATTTACCTTCATTTCATGCAACTATTGACCTATTTCACCACTTTATAGAGCATTCCGTTAGTATAGGTGAACTTATACAATTTTGGTTATTACATAGGTAAAAGCTCACTTGAGCATGATTTTCAAGACTCTCAAGACATTGTGGCCAAGCTTTATCGCCATGAGGAGTGTGCCAAGAACAATGGGTCAAATGAGGAGAATTTCGGTGCAGCAAAACCATTTTTGGTGAAGACCTACCCAGCCGACCACCCCTGTAGGTCGGTCGAAAGTTGTAGTTTCACCTATGGTCCAGATTCCCTTAGCCGTGGGCGGTCGGAATGGAATTTTACCCTGATTTCAGTTTTAAGAACGAGAAACTTTGGACACACTTACTCATTATTCATTCCACACTTCCACACTCGAGAATAGAGGGAGAAAGGGTGAAAAAAAGGAGAAAGAAAAGGAAGAAGAGAAGAAAGAAGAGCTCACCTTCACCAAAGTTTTTTACCTTCATCAATGGAATCTCTTTACTTTTTTGTTGTTTTTCTCTTCTTTATGTTTGAGTAAACTTCATTGTGCTTTGGGATGAGTTTTTGACCCTAAACCCTTGAATGTGCTTGTGAATCTTATTATGGCTTAATATAGTTGTTTCTCTCTTGATATTCATTCAATGCTCTTAAATTGATCCCTTAATTGCATCTGTGGTGAACCATTTCTACAATTTGGTTTTGAGTTAAGGTTTGTGACCAATTTGAGAGAGAACCTTTATTTATACCTTTAGGGTTAGTGGGTATAATTTAGGGCTTTTATCTAGAACTTATGCTTAATGTTATTTAGTGAGTTTGACCCTAATTGGTTTTGAAGTTTAACATTAACTAAGTAAGATTTATCCCATCTTTGGTTTAGAAGGTTATTATTCTGTTTCTAAAAATACAACTATGGTGTAAAAGAATCACAAGTATATATAGGAGGTTTAGGTGATTGTCAAAGTCCCAAAGTACTCCTTCACCCAATCCGACAAATTATCATCTTTAGTTTATTTGTTGTTCTTTCAATTGCTTAATCAACACCATCAAGCTAGCCGTCGGCTAAACCCCCATTTATCATTTTTATTCCAATTACTAATTACCGAGACAAGGAATTTAGGACTAATTTCTTTGTGGATATGATACTTGTTGTACTACATCGATTAGGTGCACTTACCTATTCTTTGCATTTATTTATATACTTTGTTATATAGTTTTTGCACAACATTAGCCCACCGGAACCTATGATGAGTCGTCGCCTAAGCTTTAACCTAAGTAAACTTGCAAAGGTAAGAGTTCAGATTCAGGGGCTCGGTATATAGATTTTCCGAGTTCAAATTACTTTCACTACCCTTGAAGCTATTTCCCACTACTTATGCCATGAAAAGGCTTATTATAAGGTTGATTTACCTAAGTGCGCAAGTTTCTATATTTTTAGGGGTTTTAACATTTTTTTGGCAGAATTTAAATGTACAACTACAAACTAAACTAACCTAAATTAGGGTTTCGGGGACCACGGGCCCTAATTTATCTAAATAATCAAAAAGTTTGAAATTTTAAAAGATGAGTATTTTTAGGTGTGCGGGGCCACGGACAAGGTGCTTGTGGGCCCGAACTTGGCCTAACTTTGAAAAGTTTTAGCCCCCGCCACCGTCTGTAGGCTGTCCGTGGCTTCGGACTGTGCGTCCGGGACCCCGGACGTTCATGGTGTTTCTTGTAGTGTATTTGGATCAAATTTTATGGGTAGATATCCTGAAAGATTCTAAAGTTATTGGTGATTGTATGTTTTCAATTGGACTTTGAATTAATGATGAAACTTAGTGAACAAGTTAAACACACAGAAAGTTATAAAACTCAGTCAAACACATCAAAAAAGAAGGAAACTTTATAAGGGATTAGTGTGGAGAATGTATGGAGCTCGCAAGTTTCCGAATTTAGAACTTCTAATATGTTTTAAAAGCTTCAAGGATTCATTCGCACCACGTCAAGATTCCTTGCTCGGTTTGTCAACTTGCCCCTGATTGATCAACAACCTCTAGCTTCTGATCACACCTCCAAGATGTTGTTCTTCACATGTTGAAGGGTGTTTGGATTTTTATTTGTGATTGGGACTTCAGAGGGGAAGCAAAGATGTGTTTGATGATTTCAGTAGAGTTTCGATATGTGGGTGTTTGGAAATGTGGGGCAGGTTGGTAAGCTTTTTTCCGACCTTGGGAGGCTTTTTGGTTGATGTTTAGGTCGTTTGATGAGGGTCCTTCTATAGGAAAAGGTTGATCCAAAAGATAAAATAATTTTTTTATTGAAAAACATTTTAATTCCTAAAGAGGATCTGAATTAATTAAATGGGCTACAAACTGGGAAAATTTCTGAAATTTTAACCATAGGTAAAGGATGATTTTTATGAATTTTGAAAGTTAGAACCATGTTATTTTGATAAACTGATTTGATAAAAATGTTACAATTTGGTATCTCTCATAATTCATAACTAATTATTGAAAATTAGAAATCTTTAAATTCAAATGAGGCTAGTCTCTAAATGTCATCCCATATCATGTGTTAAAATTTTGTGACATTTTGACCTGGTTTGTGTATTTTCCAAAGGAGAAAGAAAATTGCAAGAATGTTTGAATTTCTCTTCAAATTTTGGGTTAAGGCTCCAAATGAAATTTATGAGGTTTATGACTGTGTGTAGTCATGTTAACCATGTGAAAGTTTTATTTTAATATGTTAAGGTATTTTTTTTTCTATTTTGAGGCCATTTCATGTGTTAATTATTAAGAAAATTCTTATAATACGAATTAAAAGCTATATTTCTAGAACAAAAATTATCTGAAAATTATGAGATGCCTTTCATAATGATTATGATTGAAAGTATATTGAGATGATGAGCAAGTCATATGAAAATAGAAAGTCCTGAGAATATCCTTGGAAAATCCCTACTTGGTGCATTTTGACCATTTTGCCTTTGCCTTCGCGTTTTTTCCTTAGAGCCTTTCTTGAGGGTCAAAATTTTAGGTATAACAACCTGTCTTGCAGAACTATCCTGTCAAATGAGAACTCCATGTCTTTCTTGAATTCAAAATGTTGTCCCTCAACGAACTTGTGAATACTCTCAAAGGTGGTGTCCAATGATATGGTGGATATGTGAAGACAATATTTTAATGCAAAATGTGCGTTCTCAACCCTATGCACGTTGAAATCATTAATTACAAAGATATCTCACAACAAGAAAAGTAAACATTTACTTAAGGATAATTCTTAAGGCACCAGTTAGTTGATGTGTTACTGAAGTGCAAGACTCTCTTAATCCAGGTTCAACGAATTTCTCGCGATGACATAACCATGTGGTCTCTAAATAGATGACAAACGGACTAGAAGCTCCGTACTTTCTAATTAGTCAACCGTATTGTTTGTCATACTCATCAATAGTAGGAGCATAGACAAGCCTCTACTAGTGATGTGTTGCTACTTCGGCGCCTTTGTTCCTATAGTACAATAACTTCAACGCTTCGGCCTTCACATTAATACTGCTGATATTCCAATAACATAGTAGGTGGGGCACACTTGGAGAGACCAGTGTGAGTGCTTTCACCAGTTGTTGAAGCATCCAGGTGTAGGCGGCCTCGTCTTCTCTCACTATGAAACTGAATGCTATGTTGAAGTTTTATGGATGACGTGATTCCAACAAACTCGACTAGCGGCATCTTGTACTTGTTCGTCTTATAACTGTCGTCAATCGGCACGACATATGGAAACATCTTGAACATTGTAAGAGCGAATGGGCACACGAAGAAAATGTGCCATAACCTAGAGTTATCCTCTATATAACAACATTGTAAAACAAAATTCTCAAAACATTGCAACACCATACAAAATTTACTATACAGAGGTGGGATACTTACTTGGATCTTTCTTTGACCACCAGTTGTAGCTACGAATGATAAGCAAATGCATGACAAATGCAACATCAGTACGCCGCCCTGGTCCTCCCTTATGAATTTAGCGACCATATTATGTATTGTAGTTTTGTTCGCCGTGCTGTTAGGGTTCATGTCACACAAATGGATCCACATATGTCGTGGTGCAACTCCACCAATAACGAACCACCCAGAAAGCAGCTCACCACAAATGCTTAGATAGATGGAAAGTTGCATTTCTTCGAGGTAGAGCATTTTTGGTTAGAAGAGGATGATTGTTCTTGGCTATTTTGTGACCTAGTCTGGCCATACCTTTCGCACGTTAACACAAGTTCGTCGACATCCCTACCAGTTTGTCTAATCAAATATATATTGTTATTCTTATCAATGCGGATCATCACAGTAGCTGCCTCTTCTCTGCCAAAAAATATTTGACACATGTTCAATAGATGACGTGTCTATATTCTCTTCTTTGAGGTCATATCCGACGTCGTTGTCACCCTTAACAACACACAAAAATGTGCGGTTAACTAAGGTTAAGAGTGTGGTCAACTAAACAATGGAAGTGCATAATTAAGCAAAAAAGCAGGCAGATGAAGGATAAAGTCATTAAAACAGTCATCTTAGGTAAAAACCTGATCAAATTAAGTCAGAACTGATATTAAAAAAAATGTTAAAACTGATCAAAAATGGAAAAAATCGCCTAACTTGGTCAAAACTGGCCGAACCGTCCGGTTCTGGCGGTGTTGACGCCCGCAGTAAAGGGCGTGCATCACCACCTACTAGAGTTAATCAACACTGACTCGGTCCGGCGGCCCAACCCAGCCTGGAAATAAAACCCGAAAAGCCCGTTTGAAAAATTTTCCAGGCGGGCTTGGACAACAAATCAGGCCTGAATAAAAAATTGGGTTGGGCTTCGGTAAAATTTTAGGCCCATAACTAAGCTTGGCCCGACCCGACCGATTTATTATTATTATATATAAATATTTATAAATATAATATAATATAATAGATATTTTATTTTATTTTATTTATATAATACCTTTTACTATAATTTAAATTCTATAAAATATCTATTGTAACACCCCTACTCGTAATACCATACTAACCACCGTCGCAACAATATTTAAATAACGATCACAGCGGAAAATAACAACAATCGTTCTAACTCTGGGTGCTACCGCCACTACTCATCCATGTGAGTAATGAAGCGTCCAACAACAAACATAATTAACACATTGTAATGATGAGAGATAGATAACCGATATATACAATACTAAGTTCACAATCAAGTGAGCAGCCTAAGTATCCGAATCCATATACAATAGCTATTATACAAAATGTAAGTCTAAAGTGTGATAACCCAAAAGTATACCACTGATAAACCCTCAAAACCCCGCACTCCGGCTTGCGTCTTTAGTCGCACACCTGTAATATGTTTGCCATAAAGGCTCAGCACAACCGCTGAATATGCTACTGTATAATCTTCATGAACCCTTAAACTCCTTGCGTTAATTAGTCGAGTTATCATGCAGTTCATTTACATGCTATTCCATTTTAGCAGTATATAATAAAGCTGTAATGCGGTAAATAAACATCTAACATTTGACCAAAATATAACACACACAGTTTCAATTATAATTTATGCATACAAGCAAATAATAAGTACATACGATAACGATACGTGGGTTTGTCTCTTCGAACGGTTCTTGTTTACTCGGCCTTCAAGGCTCTTTCATTTGTTATTCATATTGACGACCGTGATTGATGTCTTGTACTAACTTGTAACTAGTGTGCATTTACTCATTCATTTAACCTTTTTATTCATCAAATATTGACAGACATCGTGTTGAGACAACCCGTTTGTATACACCATACTCCTTGTTTATTTGAGCAGTAGCCCGTGCACCAATAGTAGTATCCTCTAACCAACGATCCAGAGATCTCTGGATTTCCTCTTTGCCTTCGGAAAGGTGTCTTTAACGGTCGGAACCATGCACCAACAATAGTGTCCTCAGACCAACGATCTAATGTGGCTCATTGGATTTCCATATTGAATGGACCATATTTGGTAATCCTCTCTAGTGATCACTATGCGCAACCAGGTAGTCAATGACTTCGCTGAATTTCCCTTATAACCATTCCTTTCCACCATGTTATTAAGTTAGCTTAATCCTATTACCTAAGATCTACACTTAGGTTATAGTGAATAAAATTTTCCATATAGTTGTCTTTTAGGTCTTACACATTACCTAGAAGTCATCTAGGTCATTTTCATGTTCAAATACTTATGCTCGTGAGGACGGTATTGCCGAACCTCTGCCTAAGTTAACTACCTAGGATTAAGGTTAATGTAGTGTATCTTGTTAATCATAAGTGAGCAATATTTATTTAGTCGATAATCGTAACTCGATTCGAGTTTACTTTAGACATTGCCTTAATCCGATAGACGTTCGCCCACAATTAATAAATGCAAGATAGTCGGCATTTAAATCACATAAGCATAGCAGATATATAATCACACATATCGCTCTTAGCAAAACATCCACACATATATGTCCGAATCCAAGAAAATCCTCAGGAGCAATCGAACCACACAGTAACATACCGTTCACCAGGTAGGAGACGCTACATGAAATCTTGTGCTCGTCCTCTAGATCTCTAGCACTGAAATACGAGGCTAAATATTAGCTCTGTATAATATCAACTAAGTCGATATCCATATATACAATCGCTAATCCCCCAGTGTTTACCCCATGATTGATTATCGTTATCATTCGAGTTTTTAACTCATGTTCGGAATTAGTTATTTAATCATTCAGTTATGTTAGTAACTAACATGTTGTATTATACTACAACTTAGGATTTAATTCTCACATCTATTAGCTCCTTTAATCCATGGGTATATTTATATATATATATATATACACACATACATATTCATATAGTTATTGTTACTATATGATATTCAATATAATGGACCTTTAAAAATTATTAACCTTTGTCATTTAAATTCCACTTATATTGTGAGTTGGTCAACTTGACCCTCTTGGTCAATTTGGTTGACTTGGTCAACATTTACAAGTCAACACTACTATATATTCCATATTATAATTCCTTGAATTATGTATACATAATGAAATTCCCCATCTTACAATAACTCCCCTTACTTTATTTAATTCCTCAATCATGTTATATATATATATATAACACTCCAAATATTCTGAAATACCCCGAATAATTACCAGTTTAAATTCGTGAGGGTTGAATTAAAATATGAGTAACAATTATGATCATACTCAAAAAATATATATACATAGTAAATAATAATAACATCGTATGTGCGTATCGGTACGTAATACACTGATATAAGCTCAAATATATATATGCGCACCTCTGAACCGAAAACGTCAATATAGTCACGCATATATATATATATATACACGTACGTATATACAACCAACGTTATATACATAAGCAAAACGGGGCATAATAGAATAGTCATATGTATATATACATATACAACTAACAACGTGACAAAATAAAATAGTTGTGTATATAACTAATAACGCAACATATTATATAGTCGCACATATATGTACAAGTATACAAAAAAATAGGCATGTATATAGCTGATACAAAAAAAGAGCAAATGCGCTCCCGCTGAGATTCGAACCCGGTACCATTGGTATCTCTAGTGAACGTCTTAACCAGTTGAGCTATGCTCGTATTCGTTAACAAGCTGCACCTTAAGACAAAAAAATAAAAATATTATGTCATTAGACTCAACTACTATAGCACCCACCAAGCTAACTACCGAAAAGGGGAAAACATACTGTGGACATATTTCCTTGCCTGCCACCAACGACAGGTACATCCATATTTCTTTCTGTTTACACGCCCCCACCTTAAAACCCATTACCAGCTCCAAAACTGAAACAGAGCACCATATTCCACGTCCTCGATTTCGTATCAGTGGCGCCAAGCACCAGACACCACCGTCTTCATTTTTTTTACAGAGTTCTCCTCTCCTTATTTCAATTACCGGCGCATGCTCTGGAGAAAGGGCAATCAAAAGAAACGAGGCATATCGGCTCCTCTCTGTATGGCTTCGACAACAACTAAAACTTCCACAGACAAACTTCCTTTTCCTCTGTTCAAGTCGCACGCCTTGGAAGGGAAGTGCCCAAAGTTCTCGAGCGGCAATAGACTCGAAGGAAAATAAATCACTAACACTCACATACCACAATCTGTGCCGATTCCAAGGAAAATAAAGCAACAACAATAGGACCTTAATCAGCTTTCTCTTCTCCCTACTGCTTCATGCACACGTTTTGGAGAAAGAAAAAAAAAACTAGCCACAACAGTCCATCTTGAACTCACTGCACCGGTGGAAAAATCAAGTCATTTCCTCTGCCAAACTCTCGAACAACACTAAACACCCAAACCAGCTTTCTCTTCTTTCCATTCCAAGCGCTAACTCCCGCATTCTTGTCCCCGACAATTACTGAAAACAACATGCACTATCGCGTCCCCTCCTGGTTTTCAGTCTCATTATTCTGTAGTTGATGAGAGTTCCCAACTTGAGTACACTATCAATAGTAAACTGAACAGAAACGATCAAAGCAATAGAGGTAGTGTTTGCTCCTTTACTTTCCTTGCACACTTACGGCAATGCGATAAAACGCAGGAGAATGGACCCCCACCTTCTTGAAGTGGCAACAGACAGCAACAGCTTGCACTTCCTCATTTGTGGGCACAAACTCCCCCAATCCCACTTCCCATGAGCACTGAAACAATGCCTTATACTACCGTCATTTGACCCTGTTCGAAGACAGCAACAAGTTTCTTTTTCCTCCTTCTTATGTGCGCTAGTCCCACTCTGTTCCATGCTCACTCCCTGATAGTAGCAGAAACTAAGACGAGCTCTCCTTTGTCCCAGTCCGCAGGCAGCAAGCAGGCCAACAAACAAGGACCCATTAGTCTCGGTGGGAACAGCAGCTGCGCAGCATCATCGACAAGAAAAAAAAAACTGGTAACACCAGCTTGTTCTTCTCCCTTTCCATTACGTATCCAGCCTGCTATTTCACCAGATTTTTCCACTCTGTTACTACCACTACAATGCAGTCACCCTACCCTACATGAAACTGTAACAATCCCCCAACTTGAATCCACTCGCGGTCCCATAGCTAGCAGGACAGCAACACAACAGAGATCTGTAATCTCTAGCACCTATTCTCCCCTCTTGATCCTACGGTTCTAACTCCTGCCTTACCATCAGATTTCTGCTCCATGTTGTCGCTTAAACACTACTACTTCTCCTCTTCCACTTAAGGCGTTAACAACTCCCTGCACACCACACATCAGCCACTACTTATAGCAACAAGTAGCGAGGAAAACTGAGGTGTAGCGCCATGCATGACACCTACTCCCAGCGCCTTCCTAAAGCCAGGCATAGCGTCTACTTGAGCCTTCCACTCCCGACACAAAACAACAATGGAAAGATCACTAGACCAAGGTAAGCAACTCCATGCATGCACCGCGTGTTATTTCTCCTTCTGGATAACCGAGACACCATCTCCCTCCTCACCCTCCAAACTCCTAGTGGCGTGATATAAATTATTTTCCTTTGTTACATGCATGTAACAACACTAGCAACAGAGAGGGATAGCAAGGGGAGAATTAAACCGCAAGAACCGCCTATCATGGAGCTGGGAGCGTGCGTCTGAGATACCTCATGCAAGGAGCGTGAAGCAATCTGCCCAAGACTCCAGCAAATAAACCGTGAAGTGGGGGAAACTCTTTGATAACCAGACTAAGGTAATGAGGAATATACTCCTTCTCTTAAAAATCTTAAAAACTCACCGATCACATGCTGTATAATAGGGCCGAGAAGGGAGGAGTATTGTTGAGTATATATATACGTATGACTAGACTTGTTAATGCATGACGATATGAATATGCTAAAGAATGGTGGTTACAGGCTGACTTAGGGACCGTGAGTATGGAGTATACTAAGGTAAAAATGTGCTTGTTGATGGCAAGAATAAATAGGTTTGGTATAAGGGGGTTACGAGATAAATGGTGGGGTTAAACTGAAATATATACCGCTGGAGTGATGGGTTGTGGTGTTAATGCGCTGTAAAAGGAAAGGAAAAGAATTGTCCAGATAACATGGAGTGAGTATGGCATTGGGTGAATTAGTAACATTACGAAGTGTATTGGGAAAGTAGAGGAAATCAATGGGTGAGAATATAAGATTGAAAGACTAGTAACTACGTGCTGGTCGAAGGGGTAATGTGCAATTATGTTGTTGTAGATTAGGTATGGGAGAAGATGGGTTTAAAAGATATTTTGTAAAATTCGGTATAGAACCGTGGTTTAGCAAAATTCTAGGGACATTTTAATGTCAATTCTAAGGTAATTTTTATACTACTTTAAGGCCATACATGTAGGCCAAGTCAACATAATTAATTTGGAGCTCTAAATTGTCATTAATAAACTTATAAGTGGATTTCTAAAGCTATGAAAATTTCTGATGCAAGACCATATTCCTAGGGATTATAACTACTTAGTAACACCTTAGGAAAATATATAGGCATAGTTATAAACTTATATAATGGCTCAAATGAATTTTAAAACTCTGTACAAGTATTTTATGTAAATAAATAAATCGCAAATGGGGTAAAATATAAATAAATGAAATATGGAGTGTATAAGGTATTGGTAACCAAGAGGAATAATTTTAGAGATTTTAATAAGTTTAAAATACGAATTCTATGGAGTTAGGGGTTAATTGTAAAATCAGGAAATTATGGGGTATTCCCGTAAACAATAGCGAGCTGGGCAAAGGATAAATTAAGTGGTCAACCTTGACCACACATGGGGGTTGTCCAAGTTAAATTGACAAAATAATTACTGGAGATATTTAAAGGAATATTAAGTTAAACAATAAATATATATATATATATATATATATACCTGTATATCTATACGGAAGAGTATAAGGATTAAAATGGGAGCATTGGAAACCCTAGGATTTTATTGGGGATTTAGGAAAATTTTGGAGCAAGCTTAGTGCTTTAATTAACAACGAGTTATACTATATAGTTAAGTAAGAAATTGTGGCGGTTATAAGGTTAGGGGTAAGTTAGGTAATCACCTTAAACTTTGGGGGCATGGATGAAAACTTAAGTATTTAAGGGGATTAGTATATAACCTAGAAAAGGTTTTGGAAATTTAGTAGTATATAATTAATTAAGGGGTATAGTGTAGGGTTTTAATTGAAAGGGTTGGTTATAAAATAGAGGGTTATGATGTAATTATGGGAAGGTATGGTGAATGGTCGATTTGGATACGTTGGGGGCTCATCTGTAACTAATGTATATGTTTATAGAGAGATAATAGTTGAGATACCTGGGGTGATGATTAATGAGGTAAATCATATAACGAGAATAACAAGCCAAATACGAGATTATGTTACGACCAGCAGGAACGTAAATGTAACGATGATGTAAACGTCCTAGGGGTTAAATAAAAGTCTAAGGTTAATACTTGGAAAGTTTCTAAGGGACTAGTATAAGTTGAACACCCAAAAGTTTACCTAAGGAATTACACTCGATAAAATGGGATAAACTAGGAAATGTCACTACGGTCATCGCATGCAATCATAAACTGACAAGTTGCCTAATTAACTCTAGGGCCGTAACGAACACTAACTGGGACACCGTGTGTGAGACAACTTTTCTTCTGAACCAGGTATGGATATGTGTGGTCCGTATGTTGCCGTGTTACACGGCTTGTGTGTTGTGTGCCTTGTTTGCCAATGACTTCAAGACTAAAGTATGAAAACGGATTGTTTGTTTATCTTGCTTATTTGCTTGCGGTGTGCGTGTGTGAAGCATGAGAACGGATTGCTTATTTAAATTGCGGTATTGGTTGCTCTATACCTGTTATACCTTACGTGTGTGCACACAGTAACTTAGTCACTCCCCGTTTATGTAAAACTACGGGACGAAACGTAATGAATAATACAAACAAATAAGGAAACTACTTATATAAAGGAAAACTCCTGTCTAACTATAGAGGACTCCTAAGGACACCCACCATGGTGTCAAGATATTTATGATAAGTGAATACCCGATTGAGGACTATTATCAACACCCACAATGGTGTCGAGCTGACAAGAAAAAGATATATAATAAGTAAGTACCAGCTGATGGATCATATGGATAATTCGGGAAGAAGGATTCTTGGGCCGCGCGGTTCGGACACTCGGGAGTTGGTATCTGCATCAGATCCTTTGACCGACTATTGTGGAGCGCATCCTGGGGTCTAGAGATGACCCCTCTGCCTCGACGTATGACGCCGGGACTGGAGGATTAGCGAGCACACCCTGGGGTCTAGAGATGACCCCTCTTTCTCGACATATGACGTCGGGAATGGAGGAGTGGCTATGGAGAAGACGTTCTCCAAATTGTGGTGATAAAATAATTCACAAATAATCCTTAAAGAAACAAGGAAAGATTGGCACCTACATGATATAGTCACGGGATCTAACTATATCCCTAGACCTGGTGCAAGGAAAGAGAAAGAAAATACACATTATGGGAGCAAGAGAAAAGAAATGAAAACACACAACGCTCGAATGATCCCATAGTGAGGATCAGGAGTATAACATACCTATGCACACGTTTTATTATGTACATGATTGTTGTGCTTGGTTGCGTGTCTGATGTTGCTATGACGCCAGCATGTTATGCTTGGTTGCTTGTTGCTAATGCTTTGCTACCTTTGAGTGTGTATGAAACCATGATGTATTGTGGCCTGCTTTACTGCTTTATTATAGCATGGAAATTGACTTAATAATATTCGACCAAGTAATCGTGTAGCCCGGCAACATACGGGCTACACACGTTCATACTCAGTGTAGTTTGTTGAGTCCTTTACAACCCAATTTTTTTCAGGTATTGTGCCAGACGATAACGGAGCGTAGGCGGGATGGCTACCATGGGGGTAGTCCATCAGGGCATGACTTTTAAGTTTGTAGTGGCATGTGTAAGATATGGGTTGTTACTAAACCCGAGATGTAATTCTTAGTTTATGATTTGGTAATTTTGTTGTAGACACTCGGTATTTGGGAATTGTACCTTATGTTGTATATGAGTTTGGATAGAGGGTTGTTTCCAGTCATACAGACCGTAACTTGGTGTTGGAAGAGTGGTCGTGTCAACCACGTGGGTGGTTAGCGTCTGTGACACCCGAATGAAGTTTATTCCGCTGCATAGTTAACTTGTAGTATGGCGAGGAATGATGTTTGTATTGTTGGATGTTTATTCGGGGGTGTTACAGAAAGTGGTATCAGAGCGTAACTACGCTCTGATGACTGGAACAGAGAAGTACCGAGTATAGGAAAACTAAAATTTGGGAAACGGGGTTAAGGGTTAGTATGTGAGGCTCGTTAGTTAGGGTTCCTCCCCAGTAATTACTGGATACCTAACAGACACCTAAACCCAACCTCCACGTCCCTAGGGTCCATTTCAATTCATAGGAAAAACGTCGGAGAGGTAGAAAGCCTCCTCACACTCGGGAAAACCCGATCTGGCATTTACACAATGGCATATAATCAATCCGGTAAGGAAAACTAAAGTATACAATAGACCTAAGACTCGAAGCTCTGACTGGGGCGTGAAGTTCAAAGACGTTGCCAAAGGAACAATACCCATAGAGGAACCAATTTTAGCGGCAACTTGGGTCGACATGCTTAGCAGTCGATAGGACCCTACCTGACAAGCAAAAAGGACCAAGATATCCCTAAAATTTATGAAATAAATAAATCTTAATTAAACAATTAATCAAGCCAAGGATGGGATTGAGACAAATTACTCAGTTCATACACTTGAGAGGTTAATTTTAGAAAACCTCTCGTAAAACAATAAAAATAAGAGAATATAGTTTGAGACGAAAATTACACCATAAAATTGGTACAATCTTTAATGCTTAATGAAGCATGACACCATTTTATACACTAAAACATAATATTTCGGGATTCAATAAATTCCCTGCTCCATCTCACGTTTCTCTTCATTCTCTACATTATCTGAGAGACACAACGCCTCAACTGGCGATCGGTACGCATCGCCACCACCTCCTTCCCTCTTCTTTTCAAGTCTCCCAATCTCAGACAATTAAAAATGATGACCATAACTGGTCATTCCCTTCTGCTTCTGCCACCGGCGAACGAGGAACATACATACCAATGCCTCCTTCATTCTCTTCTCGTTCGAGTTGTTTTACCCCTTGGAGCCCAGCAATTGTCCCACTGAGGACAAAATGTTGCTTGTCATCCTTCTACTGTACGATAATATACCATCACACCATTTAAACGAGCAACAAGTTTTCACAATGTAAAAGTGCAAATCAAGTTTGGAAGTATGTGCAATACCTAAATAGTCATCCTCAAACAATATTTGCAATTTCCTGAAATAAAAAAAACGCGCTGGTATAAGGATCATAAACGGATCCCTCAAATATTTAACGAGTATCATGATCATGAAGATCAAATAAGGGAAGAATTGTACGACAGAAAGTTAAGTGTCAATCATGGATGAACACATTCCAAAAGAGGAATTGTTAGAATACCAACAAGCAATGTCACTGATGGCTGAAAATTTCGGTTATAATAAATAAACCCTTTACATCGTCTGTTATATTTCACTATGACTATGAGAGAACCGATACGAAGCGTCACTAATTAATACAGTGAAAACACGAAATTGAAAACTCTAGTTCCAATAAACGGTATTGAAATACCCCAAACCTTAATATATTGTATAAACACTTAAATATGGTGAATTAAGACTAAAAAGAGTCTTAGAAACATTAGTAAACAAATTTAAACAAAAGAAAACACAAAATGTGCTTTAAAGTCAATAAGAGCCAAAAGGTGCTCTAAGCTTGGGATAAACTTGGTTAAGACCTAATGAACTTACCAAGACCTCATTTATACACTAATGAACATATTAAACCAATTACCAAAGAAAACCAAGCTTGAAAATAAGTTTAAACACACAAATGTGCTTTAAGGAGTCTTAAAGCACATTTTTGAAAAATTGTCTTGTAAATGAGTTTTGAGTGGCTAGATGTCCATCATTACTCTTAAATATATATGTGTACTATATAATATCACATTTGGATGTCTATATCAATGGGAAATCAAAAATTTCACTTCTATGTGCCTTGTTTTCATGAATAGTATTTTTATAAGCTATTTTATAACATATGTTGTATTAAGTATTAAATTGACAAACAAAGACTAAAGTACCCTCATATTAATAAAGGGGGCCGGTTTTCTTAAGTGTGGTGACTCACCACTCACTTGTTATTTTGTTAGACAAATAAAGATGACTAATTAAACTTACTTTACTTTATTACTACAAATATCTTCAAAAAGTAATTCTATCTCATCTCATTCTCTCATTTCCTCCTTGTTCACACGGCTCCACACTCTCTTCAACCTCTCTTCTTCCTTCTCTTCCACGGTAATACCACACCACCTCCATTAAACCTCTTCTTTGATCTCTTGTGAAATCTAGCTCACTTGTTCAAATCAAAAACAAACACCACCAATCTCTTCCTCTCATCAAGCTCTTCATTTCTATCTTCTTAAAATTCCAAGACCACCATTTCGGTGCCATGGAGTTCCTCCATTGAAGGAGCTTGAGCTTGTATTTTTACATATTGTTACTCTCCTTTGCTTCTAGGTAAGGAATCTCAAATAAAAACTTCATTTCCTTCATGTTTTTGTGGTAACCGAAAATACATATTGAAGGAGCTCTTTGTGTGACCTTGTTCTAGCTTCATTCCAACTCTTCATGGACTAGGTGGAGTCCTCTCTTGCTAGATATTCAAACTCTCTTCAAAGAGCAAGGTAAAACAACTACATTAATGTTTTTGAAACAATGTAAAATTAGGGTTTACAATGAGATGAAGCTTATAGCTTGAATACTCATTATAATGTTTGTATATTGTTTAGAACTTGTCAAAGAATCAAATACCCTACGGTTTTTAAAGGAAACAAGAAAGAAGTTGTTTGGAAAAAAGGTAAATCTACTAACCTAATGTTGTTTAATGCCTTAGGAGAAATGAGCTTATAATGCTTGTTAAAACTACCTAAAGAGCAAATGGTGAATGACTTAGTAAAGTGTTCCCAAGAGCTTAGTAAAAGGCATATGTGTTGTTGAGTGTATTTGCAGGTCAAAGGCAAATATATATTGTGGAAATTCAGTGTTTATGATTTATGCATCTTAAGGGCCTAAGAGCCATGTCATTTAAGGGCCTAAGTGCCATGCAATTTAAATTATGCACTATATTGTGATGTAGTGCTTTGTGAGTGGAGTTTGTGTATAATAAGTGCTTGATGGATTTTTAGTGTTCTTGGTTGTTTGTTGGTAAAAACAATGTGTTTTGGTTTAGTAATGTTCTAGGAGAACCTATGTCGAAATTTAGGTAATAAATGAGAAGTTCTAAGAGTTAAAATGAGTTTGATAAGTTAAGAGGTGTTTAGGTTGGTTAAGTGTTGTTCTTGTGTAAGAAACATGCATTAAGGTGATTTAGGATGTAACAAGGACTTAGGCATGAGCTTGAGGTTTTAGTATGTACCAAAGTCATTTGGACTTAGATAAAGACTTAGGCAAACTTTGGTAAAATAAGGAGAAAGTGTAAACTTGGAAAAGAATTTCAAGAGACATAAGGAGTTAGTTGTGAGAAATAATGCTTAAGAGATGATGTTAAGATGAGGAGAAAGCATTTTGGGATAGTAGTTATCATAGGTGAGAAACACCATTTAGAAACCTAGTATAAAATGTTGTAAGTGTTAAGGAATTTTACAAGGAAATAAGTAAAGGCTTAAGGAATTAGAAAATGAGTTTCATAGATGTTGTATGTGGATATAAGGTTACCAAATGTTGTTAGGAAGCATTAAGAGGCTTTAGGAGAAGTTTGGTGAAGATTTGACAAAGTTTGGGTAAGTTTAGAGGACGTCCGACCCAGGGGTCCGACCCAGTTGTGGGTCGGACAGCCTCTGTTAGACGTTAGGAATGTGTTCTGTAATGGTCCGACCCAAAAGGGTGGGTCGGACATGGGTCGGACGGTCATATTTCAAAGGAGGGAAAATGTTCTGGAATGGTCCGACCCAGTCGAGTGAGTCGGACGTGGGTCGGACGGGCATGTTTATAAGGCGGTAAAATGTTCTGTAATGGTCCGACCCAGAAGGGTGGGTCAGACATGGGTCGGACGTGTATGTTCTGAAGTTCTCTGTAATGGTCCGACCCAGTCTAGTGAGTCGGACTTGGGTCGGACATGTCTCTGGAATGGTCCGACCCAGAAGGTTGGGTCGGACATGGTAAGGTTCTTCAGACCCGAAAACCACTGGAAGGGTCTGACCCAGTTGTGGGTCGGACGGTGGGTCGGACATACCAAAACTTAAAAAAAAAAAAGAAAAGAATGTGACTTATGTAGTTAACCCTAGGGTGTATAATGAAGGTAACCTAGGGTAAAGTTAGACATTAAACATGTCAAATAATTATGTTAAACACTTAGTAAATTTGGAGGTTAATTAAGTTAATTAACCGACATTCTTGAATCCTGTATAGGAGTGACCTACGGTGGAAACAAATCAAGGCAAGGACCAAGGTATGGTTTTCTTGCAGTCTGTTGCCTACCGGTTTACACCGGCTTGTGTGTTGTATGTTTTTCTGTGTGTTTATGACGTTATAAGACTTAAACATGTAATGAGTTTACAGTTGTTCATATTATTGTGATGTTGTGTTGTGACTCATTTCCCTTGTGTGTGTCTAACATGACTTACCACCTATTGTGTATTGGTTGTTAAGTTCCACTATGAACTTCTAACAAGTGTTAACTGGGAAGTGAGGAATCCGGTTGTCCGGTCATGCATGTAAGTTAAGAGTAGATATCTGAATCAGATTCGACTCTTATGTTGTTAAGATTGTTCTCCTTAATTTGGCGTTCGATCTCCCGCTAGCTTCTTCCAAAGCTTACCTATTCTGACTTATGATCGGTTTAGTGGGAACATGTGTTTGTGTGGTGTGTTCGGGTCACTAAATCCGAACCATCTGTGACTTAAGTTACTCGTTCGTCTAACAGAACGGTAATGAGTGTGTTTAACGAGCTTAACATGAGAGTGAATCACTCTCTAGGCTCTTGTGTTATTTGACCCTTGTGGTTTGTTATTGTGGAACGAAGATCCACTGTGTATGTGATGTTGTGATGTGCACTATTGTTGCTATGCCACATATTAGTTATGTTATGTTATGTATAAATGAATGCCATGTTATCATGACAATTAGTTGCGCGTATCCCGGTAGCCGATGGGCTGCGCGTTAACCATACCAGCCAAGGGTTGCTGACCCCCTCGGGGGATCCATATTTCTTATACTGCAGGATGAGGATCGAAGAAGCGGAGTGGCTCTAGATCCTAGGATGTGATTTACTTTTGAGTACTTTTGGGACGATGGCCCGGGATGCGCCTGTGCTCCCGTGGCGTTATATTTTGGTTGTTGCAGTTTTACAGTGATTTAACAGTGAAGGATGTATGTAATACTCGGTATTGTATATGATGTATTTATGGTTTAGTTTTATGCTCGGGAGTCTGATCATCAGACCGGTACACTTGTATTTATTCTGCCTTGTCAACCACGTGGGTGGTTGACGGCGTTGTAGCACCGAAGCGTTAGTTACTGTTTAGTTATTTATTTCCGCTGCGATTTCATTTAGTGACATGTGCGTAGTAGGGGTGTTACAAAAAGTGGTATCAGAGCGAAGTATCGCTCTGATGACTAGAATACCGAGCTTAGGAATATACCGAGTTAGGAAACCTAACTACAGTTACTTCAGTGAACATTATGGAAAGGTTAACCACTAACTAAGTGTGGGGATACCTTATTGACGGGAAGCGTTATAACCGTTGGACCGATAAGTGTGCAAGCATATTGCTAATGAATATTCATGTGAATACAGATGGCAGGTAGACCGCGGTAGAGGCCGCGGAAGTGGTACTAGTGATGCGGGTGACCAGGGCGAGACACTACGGCTCAGGTTATGGCTGAGGCTGTAGCAGCCGCTGTGGCCCAGATGGTACCCCAGCTTGTAGCTGCGATACAGCAGGGGCAGATGCCCGGAGTTCAACCACCACCGCCACCGCCACGAGAGACCAACTGGGTCAAGGCATTGGCAGACTTGAGACCCCCTTCATTTCATGGGGAGACCGACCCACGTAAGCTGGAGGCGTACATCTCCGAGTTGGAGACCGCCTACGAGACCTTGGCTGTACCCGCAGAGGCTAAGGTCCGTCTTGCCGCTTACTACCTGAAGGGTTCGGCACAAAACTGGTGGAAGCTTGTGAGAGAGGACCGGATGGCGGATCCTCAGTTTGGATGGAGGGAGTACACGGCTCTGCTGCGAGCCAAATACTACCCGTGCACGTTCAAGAGGCCAAGCGCCTTGAGCTGGATAGTCTGAGGCAGGGGGACAAGGTGTCGGTTGATGAGTATTACACTGCCTTCACCGGCCTTGTCCACCTGTTACCGGACCTGGGATACTCGAACCGGGTGCTGGTAAACCGTTTCTATAACGGTCTCAGCCACCGTCTTCGCTATGGGATGGGGCCAGCTGAGTATACCACCTTGCAGGTAATTTAAATAAAGAGTGATGTGAATATGTGTAGTCTACAAGTGAGTATTAATGTGAGTTTGTGAGTATGTATTGCGGGGCATGACTGACCATCCTAAATTCAGGAGTGCTATCATGCCGCTGCTAAGGTGGAGATCACCGTCCGTCTGAGGGACGAGGAGAATGCGCACAAGCGCAAGGCCACGAGCGAGGGCCAGAGTTCGCAGGGGTACGGGGGAGGAAAGAAGAAGAAGAAACCTTATCCCCAGCCCCAGAAGAGTCAGCACCAGGGTGACAAGGGCCAAGCCCAAACCACCACAGCTGAGGAGCCACTGAAGCTCACATATGCTTATGCGGCGAAGCCCCTACGCTCTTACCCACCTAAGGGTAATTGTTTAATCTTGTGTGATAAGTTGATGTTTATTGATAAGTTGTGAAACAAGTACTGAGTGTGTATCGTGTTAGCAGCTAGCACGGGCTCTGGACCGGAGCGCCACTATTACTGTAAGTGGTGCAATGGAGACCACCCCGGCAAGGACTGCAAGGAAATGAGGTGCAGTGTCGTTACTGCGAGAAGTGGGGTCACCGTGACCACGAGTGTTACCGGAACCCCAACAGCAGAGTCAACAAGCCCAGAGGGCAGTGGAAGGGTAAGGCCACAACAGCTATTGATGGCCCGAAGACGGCTAACCAGCCACCCACTGATCAGAGGCACACTGATTCCCAGAAGGGGAAGGGGTCGGGACCTAGCAAGGCCGCCCTGAATGTGGTGGACCGGTCTGAGGGCCAGGGCCCTCTTCTAGACCAGGTACCGCCTAAACTGTTGAATGTAATAAGTGATTGCATACCGCATTTCATGCATGTGTGTATTAATGAGTCCAAGTGTATTATCATGTGAGTAAGGAGTTGAAGTATAGTGTGAAAGTCACCTAATTAGATAATTCTAAACTTAAAGGAACCTTCAATATATGTTATCCAATCCCACCCACACCAAACCCTGAAGAAACCGCCATCAACATCACCGACTTTCCAATGGAGCAATGTCAGGTTATCCAGCCAGGTATGATACTTTTAAATGGATACCTGACACCGGAAGCACAAATCCATGTCATCAGACGATGCGACGAACTTGGAGCTAAACCTGGAGGTTTCTACACACCTGAATATCCGAACGGATCAAGAATGCAATTGAAGATGATGTGCATGGGTAAGGACTGGAACCCTTACACCAAGTCATATCAAGAAGTGCGAGCCGAAGATGGAGCAACAGTACCAAGTATACCTGAGGAGTTCCGTGCGGTCGTTAATCACGCCGTGGGAATTGCTCAACAAGTTGAAACGGATTCAATTCCAGATGTGAAAACAGATTTGTGTATTGTGAACTTCTACCAGAAAGGTGGACGATTAGGTTTACACCAAGATAAGGACGAGTCACCCGAGTCTCTAAGTAAGGGAGTACCCGTGGTGTCTTGGTCCATTGGTGATACCGCAGTGTTTGTGTATGGCGAGCAGAAGCGTGCTGATCTCGCAAGGAAGTTAATACTAAAGTCAGGAGATGTGTTAATCATGGGTGGGCAGGCAAGGATGCTATATCATGGCATCAGGAAGATCAAACTGAATACCGCACCATCGGCAGTGATCAATGCCACACACATGAAACCCGGACGTTTAAATTTGACCTTCAGACAATTCTAAAGCCTTGTATAGTTCTGTAATGTGTTAAGCCAGTATATGTTAAGGAAGTTATGTATGTGTTAAGTTATATCAACCATGTAAACCAACAATGTTGTAAAGAGAAGGTGTTAATGAATAAAGTGGAGTCATTGAAGTATATCAACCGTGTTGTTACCCAGTACTTATTAGTTTGACAATGAATTAGGCTGTGCACTCGGAACGGGAGGTACACTGAGTGTCTGCAATGAGGCAGAAGCCGCAATCCTCACCGGTACCTTTCCAGTGAATGGCGTGGATGCATCAATCTTGTTCGACTCTGGAGCCTCACACACATTTATTTTGCTATCTTTTGCGAAGAGGCTGGGGTTAGATGGAGATGAGATGCCAGACTTCTTGGTCACTCTCCCATCGAAAGAACGGATCAGGTGTACCCGCTACCACCGAGATGCTGTTGTACGAATCAGGGGTGAAGAGTTCCCGATCGACTTGATAGAGTTCGACGGACTTGGATTTGATGTGATTGTCGGGATGAACTGGTTGGAGCGGTACAAGGGCAGAATCCTGTGTGCCGAGCATCGACTGCTTCTTCGGAGTCCATCTGGGGTTACCATATCATACCGCCAGAGGCCCAGGGAGCCTTCGACTCAGATCATCACCGCCATGGCCATGTATCGTGAGTTACGACGAGGGAGTGATGTATACCTCTGCTATGTCCAGGACATAGAGAGAGACCCTGAGTTTAGCCCAGATGTGCCGGTAGTGTCAGAGTTTCCTGATGTATTTCCTAAGGAACTGCCAGGCATGCCGCCAGCACGAGAGGTTGAGTTTGAGATTGATCTAGTTCCGGGCACTGGACCCATTGCGAAAGCACCTTATCGTATGGCTAGAGGTAGAGATGACAGAGCTCAAGGAGCAGCTGAGAGGACCTACTCGACAAGGGCTTTAGATCCGCCCTAGTGTTTACCATGGGGAGCGCCGGTCCTCTTCGTGAGAGAAGAAGGACGGTAGCCTCCGCTGTGTATTGATTATCGAGAGCTGAATGCTGTTACGGTGAAGAACCGTTACCCTTTACCACGCATCGACGATCTATTTGATCAGCTGAGGGGAGCATCAGTATTCTCCAAGATAGACTTACGTTCCGGATACCATCAGATTGCCATCCGTGACAGTGATATCGAAAAGACAGCTTTCAGAACGAGGTATGGGCACTATGAGTTCACAGTTATGCTGTTGGCTTATCAAATGCACCAGCTAAGTTCATGGACTTAATGAACCGCTTGTTCCAAGACCAGTTGAAGACAGTTGACAAGTCTGTGGTAGTCTTCATCGACGACATCTTGTGTATTCGAAATCAACGAGGTGAGCACGAAAGCCACCTGAGAAATGTGTTACAAACTTGAGGAGGAATCAGTTGTATGCAAAGTTTTCGAAATTGAATTTTGTTTGAACCAAATCCTCCTTGGACATGTGATTCTGAGGCCGGGATCGCTGTTGATCCGGCAAAGATAGAGCAGTGCGCACCTGGCTAGGACTAGCGAAGACAGTTAGATATCAGGAGCTTCCTCGGTCTGGCAGGTTATTATAGGAGGTTTGTGAAGGACTTCTCCAGTCGTCTCGAAGTCGATGGACTTCCTTAATGAAGAAGGATGCACCATTCGAGTGGACAGTCGACTGTGAGAGTTCTTTCACGAGTCTCAAGGATGCTCTAACATCTGCACCCAGTCTGACTATACGAGACGGTCCAGATGGTTTTGAGGTCTACTGCGACGCATAGGCAGAGGTATGGGTTGTGTATTAAGCAACACGGGAAGGTCGTAGCATACGCCTCCCGTCAGCTGAAGAAGCATGAGGAACTACCCTACCCACGACTTAGAATTGGGTGCCATTGTCTTCGCATTGAAGATATGGTACATTATTTGTATGGGGTAAGTGTGACGATTTATTCTGACCACAAAAAGCTTAAAGTACTTGTTCACTCAGAAAGAGTTGAACATGAGGCAAAGAAGGTTGGGTTGAATTTCTGAATGACTACGATATTAATTGCAATACAAAGAGGGTAAGGCAAATGTGGTTAGCGATGCACTGAGTCGCCGAGCACACTCTCTCCATTCGCTAGTCTATTCTGGCTTGGTTGAAGAGGTGCGGAGTGCTCAGATGACGGATCAGTATATGGGAGATCCGGCAGAAGCTATTGATGGCACATTCGAGGGTCAGAAGTACGACTTCAGACTCCACGATGATGACCTGATTAGCTGAATGGCCGATTGTGTATACCTAGGAGTAGCGCTGAGTTGAAGGAGCGCATATTGAGTGAATCCCATTGTTTACTACTTCGATTCACCCGGAGCTTCAAAGATGTATAAGAGTGTGAAAAGGTATTTTGTTGGACTGGAATGAAGAAAGAAAGATGTAAGTGATTATGTGTTGAGGGTCTCACTTGCCAGAGGTCAAGTTGAGCACCGAGGCCTGGTGGTATGGTACAGCCAATGCCAGTGCCTGAGTGGAAGTTCCATGATATCTCCATGGACTTTGTAGTAGGGCTTCCGCCTACAAGGGGGGGATGGTCTGATATGATATGGGTTGTTGTTGACCGACTGACCAAGGTGGCCCGATTCATTCCGATGAAGGACACCTGGAAAGTGGCAAAATTGGCAGAACTCTTTGATAAAAATTGTAAGACATCATGGTGTACCGAAAACGATTGTATCCGACAGAGATACCAGATTCTTATCCAGATATTGGAAGTCTACACGAGAGGCAGTGGGGACTGAACTGAAATTGAGTACAGCGTTTCACCACAGACCGATGGTCAGAGTGAGCGCACCATTCAGACACTTGAGGATATGCTACGTGCTTGTGCACTTGACTTTCAGACCAGCTGGATTGATAAGTTACATCTGATCGAGTTTAGTTACAACAACAGTTACCACACTTCGATCAAGATGTCTCCCTTCCAGGCCTTGTACGGTAGACCATGCCGCACGCCATTATGCTGGGATGAGTCGAGTGAGACGGTCATTATAGGACCAGAGTATCTTGAACAAGTTCAGGCAGAAGTTCGCCAGATCCGGGCTAACATGAAGGCAGCTCAGGATAGACAGAAGTCGTACGCAGATGTACGCAGACGTGACCTGGAGTTCGCCGTGGGCGATCAGGTATTTTTGAGAGTATCCCCCATGAAGGGAGTATTTCGTTTTGGCCAGAAGGGCAAGTTGAGCCCAAAGTATGTGGGGCCTTATGTGTGTGACGGAGCGGATCGGCCCGGTAGCCTATAGACTAGACCTACCCGCCGAGCTGGGCAAGGTACATGATGTATTTCATGTGTCCCAGTTGAAGAAGTATATGTCTCATCCGTCTCATGTGCTTCAGCCTGAAAGGCTAACCTTAGAGCCGACCATGCGATCAGTGGAGACTCCGATACGGATTCTGGATACTAAGACTCGAGACACTCGCCATAAGTCTGTGAGACTGGTGAAAGTTCTTTGGTCCAACCAGGACGTTGAGGAGGCCACTTGGGAGCTGGAAGATAAGATGAAGGCGAAGTACCCGTCATTGTTTACTTCTTAGTCCTTATGTGTATAGGGTACGGGGCATACCCCTTTTTAAGGGGGGTAGAGCCGTTTCGGTTATGTGTGTACGACGTGTATTTGAATACATCGTCTATGTATGTTGTTATATTACAGACCGTTGTGTCTGAATGATGTGGATAATGTTGTATGGACCTTGTGTCCAATGTTATGTACCCGATGTTATGTTGTATGGACCTGGTGTCCAATGTTATGTAAGTGTGTTGTTAATGATGTATGGAAGTATGTTTTAAAGTGTTCCCGTGTTCTAATATTTAGGATACGTGGGAAGTATGAACTTTGAGGGCAAAGTTCTTTTAAGGGGGGTAGATTGAAATACCCCAAACCTTAATATATTGTATAAACACTTAAATATGGTGAATTAAGACTAAAAAGAGTTTTAGAAACATTAGTAAACAAATTTAAACAAAAGAAAACACAAAATGTGCTTTAAAGTCAATAAGAGCCAAAAGGTGCTCTAAGCTTGGGATAAACTTGGTTAAGACCTAATGAACTTACCAAGACCTCATTTATACACTAATGAACATATTAAACCAATTACCAAAGAAAACCAAGCTTGAAAACAAGTTTAAACACAAAAATGTGCTTTAAGGAGTCTTAAAGCACATTTTTGAAAAATTGTCTTGTAAATGAGTTTTGAGTGGCTAGATGTCCATCATTACTCTTAAATATATATGTGTACTATATAATATCACATTTGGATGTCTATATCAATGGGAAATCAAAAATTTCACTTCTATGTGCCTTGTTTTCATGAATAGTAATTTTTATAAGCTATTTTATAACATATGTTGTATTAAGTGATTAAATTGACAAACAAAGACTAAAGTACCCTCATATTAATAAAGGTGGCCGGTTTCTTAAGTGTGGTGACTCACCACTCACTTGTTATTTTGTTAGACAAATAAAGATGACTAATTAAACTTACTTTTACTTTATTACTACAAATATCTTCAAAAAGTAATTCTATCTCATTCTCTCATTTCCTCCCTTGTTCACACGGCTCCATACTCTCTTCAACCTCTCTTCTTCCTTCTCTTCCACGGTAATACCACACCACCTCCATTAAACCTCTTCTTTGATCTCTTGTGAAATCTAGCTCACTTGTTCAAATCAAAAACAAACACACCATCTCTTTCTCATCAAGCTCTTCATTTCTATCTCCTTAAAATTCCAAGACCACCATTTCGGTGCCATGGAGTTCCTCCATTGAAGGAGCTTGAGCTTGTATTTTTACATATTGTTACTCTCCTTTGCTTCTAGGTAAGGAATCTCAAATAAAAACTTCATTTCCTTCATGTTTTTGTGGTAACCGAAAATACATATTGAAGGAGCTCTTTGTGTGACCTTGTTCTAGCTTCATTCCAACTCTTCATGGACTAGGTGGAGTCCTCTCTTGCTAGATATTCAAACTCTCTTCAAAGAGCAAGGTAAAACAACTACATTAATGTTTTTGAAACAATGTAAAATTAGGGTTTACAATGAGATGAAGCTTATAGCTTGAATACTCATTATAATGTTTGTATATTGTTTAGAACTTGTCAAAGAATCAAATACCCTATCGGTTTTTAAAGGAAACAAGAAAGAAGTTGTTTGGAAAAAAGGTAAATCTACTAACCTAATGTTGTTTAATGCCTTAGGAGAAATGAGCTTATAATGCTTGTTAAAACTACCTAAAGAGCAAATGGTGAATGACTTAGTAAAGTGTTCCCAAGAGCTTAGTAAAAGGCATATGTGTTGTTGAGTGTATTTGCAGGTCAAAGGCAAATATATATTGTGGAAATTCAGTGTTTATGATTTATGCATCTTAAGGGCCTAAGAGCCATGTCATTTAAGGGCCTAAGTGCCATGCAATTTAAATTATGCACTATATTGTGATGTAGTGCTTTGTGAGTGGAGTTTGTGTATAATAAGTGCTTGATGGATTTTTAGTGTTCTTGGTTGTTTGTTGGTAAAAACAATGGTTTTGGTTTAGTAATGTTCTAGGAGAACCTATGTCGAAATTTAGGTAATAAATGAGAAGTTCTAAGAGTTAAAATGAGTTTGATAAGTTAAGAGGTGTTTAGGTTGGTTAAGTGTTGTTCTTGTGTAAGAAACATGCATTAAGGTGATTTAGGATGTAACAAGGACTTAGGCATGAGCTTGAGGTTTTAGTATGTACCAAAGTCATTATGGACTTAGATAAAGACTTAGGCAAACTTTGGTAAAATAAGGAGAAAGTGTAAACTTGGAAAAGAATTTCAAGCATGACATAAGGAGTTAGTTGTGAGAAATAATGCTTAAGAGATGATGTTAAGATGAGGAGAAAGCATTTTGGGATAGTAGTTATCATAGGTGAGAAACACCATTTAGAAACCTAGTATAAAATGTTGTAAGTGTTAAGGAAATTTACAAGGAAATAAGTAAAGGCTTAAGGAATTAGAAAATGAGTTTCATAGATGTTGTATGTGGATATAAGGTTACCAAATGTTGTTAGGAAGCATTAAGAGGCTTTAGGAGAAGTTTGGTGAAGATTTGACAAAGTTTGGGTAAGTTTAGAGGACGTCCGACCCAGGGGTCCGACCCAGTTGTGGGTCGGACAGCCTCTGTTAGACGTTAGGAATGTGTTCTGTAATGGTCCGACCCAAAAGGGTGGGTCGGACATGGGTCGGACGGTCATATTTCAAAGGAGGGAAAATGTTCTGGAATGGTCCGACCCAGCCGAGTGAGTCGGACGTGGGTCGGACGGGCATGTTTATAAGGCGGTAAAATGTTCTGTAATGGTCCGACCGAGAAGGGTGGGTCGGACATGGGTCGGACGTGTATGTTCTGAAGTTCTCTGTAATGGTCCGACCCAGTCTAGTGAGTCGGACTTGGGTCGGACATGTCTCTGGAATGGTCCGACCCAGAAGGTTGGGTCGGACATGGGTCGGACATGGTAAGGTTCTTCAGACCCGAAAACCACTGGAAGGGTCCGACCCAGTTGTGGGTTGGACGGTGGGTCGGACATACCAAAACTTAAAAAAAAAAGAAAAGAAAAGAATGTGACTTATGTAGTTAACCCTAGGGTGTATAATGAAGGTAACCTAGGGTAAAGTTAGACATTAAACATGTCAAATAATTATATTAAACACTTAGTAAATTTGGAGGTTAATTAAGTTAATTAACCGACATTCTTGAATCCTGTATAGGAGTGACCTACGGTGGAAACAAATCAAGGCAAGGACCAAGGTATGGTTTTCTTGCAGTCTGTTGCCTACCGGTTTACACCGGCTTGTGTGTTGTATGTTTTCTGTGTGTTTATGACGTTATAAGACTTAAACATGTAATGAGTTTACAGTTGTTCATATTATTGTGATGTTGTGTTATGACTCATTTCCCTTGTGTGTGTCTAACATGACTTACCACCTATTGTGTATTGGTTGTTAAGTTCCACTATGAACTTCTAACAAGTGTTAACTGGGAAGTGAGGAATCCGGTTGTCCGGTCATGCATGTAAGTTAAGAGTAGATATCTGAATCAGATTCGACTCTTATGTTGTTAAGATTGTTCTCCTTAATTTGGCGTTCGATCTCCCGCTAGCTTCTTCCAAAGCTTACCTATTCTGACTTATGATCGGTTTAGTGGGAACATGTGTTTGTGTGGTGTGTTCGGGTCACTAAATCCGAACCATCTGTGACTTAAGTTACTCGTTCGTCTAACAGAACGGTAATGAGTGTGTTTAACGAGCTTAACATGAGAGTGAATCACTCTCTAGGCTCTTGTGTTATTTGACCCTTGTGGTTTGTTATTGTGGAACGAAGATCCACTGTGTATGTGATGTTGTGATGTGCACTATTGTTGCTATGCCACATATTACGTTATGTTATGTTATGTATAAAAATGAATGCCATGTTATCATGACAATTAGTTACGCGTATCCCGGTAGCCGATGGGCTGCGCGTTAACCATACCAGCCAAGGGTTGCTGACCCCCTCGGGGGATCCATATTTCTTATACTGCAGGATGAGGATCGAAGAAGCGGAGTGGCTCTAGATCCTAGGATGTGATTTACTTTTGAGTACTTTTGGGATGATGGCCCGGTTGTTGCAGTTTTACAGTGACGTTTAACAGTGAAGGATGTATGTAATACTCGGTATTGTATATGATGTATTTATGGTTTAGTTTTATGCTCGGGAGTCTGATCATCAGACCGGTACACTTGTATTTATTCTGCCTTGTCAACCACGTGGGTGGTTGACGGCGTTGTAGCACCGAAGCGTTAGTTACTGTTTAGTTATTTATTTCCGCTGCGAATTCATTTAGTGACATGTGCGTAGTAGGGGTGTTACAGGTATACTCACAAGACATGCCTACCAAAGAACGCTTGGATCCATATTTGTCTGAGCTTTAACTGAGCGTCCCAGACATGCATAAGACAGTGACAAAAAGGAAGTTAAATTTTGGAAACACCATGCTTAAGTAGCAACCATCAGATGCATAAAATTCTTAAAATCCATACCAAATTTTAGCAGAGACACCTCAAAACCTCAACCGACTGTAAACTTCTCAAGCAGATTATCCAACTATAAGATATTTACTTCATACATTTTAATCAGTGTACCAGCTACTACAACGCGCTATATCATTGTACACTCCAACATCACCTCATAAATTTGACTCCTATGTAAATGTCTGAACAACAATCTACGAAGCTGCTATTATGGTATAATCTTTCCAAAACACATCACATTTGAATGACAAATATTTAAAAATAAATTGTGGAGAACACCCCCATTAATTCTGAAGAGGTTATGATAGCAATAATAATGACAAATAGGCCAAGAAAGAACATCTAATAAGATTGGTAACTTAGTAAATATAACCTAGACGAAGATGGTCGATGTTTAAAATCAAGGCGACCTTGGATAAGTAAGGCTAATGGACTTTTAATCAGAGGCAAACATCACCGAGTAAAACGTAAATAAATAAACACGGGGAACTCTAAACGTGATTTAGCAAACTGATCATACAAGGATATACACACACATCAGAGAAGACTGGATATCAGTAAAACCCAAGGAGTAAATGAAATTCGATTAAAGGAGGTCACGACTAGTAAGTCAAACACACCCGACCTGAGTTAATGTTATAACTTAACGACCGAAAATAAATATTGGGATCTTAGTGGTGGTAATCCCTGAATACTTACCACTAGTTTGGGGGATACACACAAGAAATAATAATGAGGAGGTAACAGAAGGGTTACATGACCCAGAAAAGATTAAGATGGGAATCCGAACAACAAATTAAATTTAACAAGATTATAATGACAAAATATATATATATACATATAGAATTGGACCTTATAGATAGTCCAATCAAAGAACTAAAATTGGTAATATGAAGTCGGATCGAAGAGGACCTAAGCGGTCAAACAAGATAAAACCAGCCGAATTAACTAGGCACTCCAACGAGGAATAGTCCCAACTCAATCGAATATTTATGAATAATTGGGTATTGGAAGTTGGAAATTTTCAACAAAATCAATTGATGGGCTAAAAGAATTTATAAGCGTCGAGGAAATAGTAATAATGTGAAAACATGGGAGTATACAATCGTATATCCCATTAGCGAACACAAAAATTTATGAAACTACAAGTATACGTGAAGGAACATGTATATGTACATACGGTACGAGAATTTTATATATACAGTTTATAAGAAGAACTTGGAAGATCAGGAGGATATAAATATATGTAATAGGGTATCATAAACCTATGGGAACAATCATATGTGGATAAATATAAATCAAGAGGATTATAACACATGGGTATATATATACATGGATGAACAAATATATATATATACACACCTAGAGATCTGTACAGTTAGAGGATTTGAACGATTAATCTAAAGGCTTAGATGGTGCCACTAGTCAATGAATTGATTGCCAAAGGACTAGAAACTAATGGGATAAGAATTCAAATGTGAATAATTGTTTGATTGTGTAAATCGGACGTGCAAAGTTGAACTCGACCTTGGCCAGGTCAAGTGACACTGAGCACAAATTGGGGTGAAGGGGTAGTCCAACACTTACGCTGATCACATCGATGTTGGATGATTCCTGAAACCTCCTACAAGTGGACACACGAACTACAAATAAATGGGAAATCTTATAAGTCAAGATTAGGAAAGTACGAAGGATGGGATATCGGTATTAGATGATACGAGCGGGTAGAATACACTGATACACTATTCGAAACTTTGAGGTTACAAATATGAGAAGACTTGAAATGATGTGATGTAACTATTAACCTAAAAGTTACCACATAAAATACATACTATCGCAACCAAATGCAAAAGGTAACCGGTAATAGTCCATTAATTTAGTTCCTACGAACAATGGTCATGATAAGGAAACTAAGTATCCTATGTTATATGGTTTACAATCATAGAGACTTCTAACATATATAATTCAGGAACCTTTTGACTGAAACCAATTGAAGTCAACCAACAGTGTCAAGGCCATAATTCGGCTGACAAATAAAGATTACTTAAAGATGAAAAACGGCTAATTTGGAGATAAGAAGAGATAGTAATGCTAGGAGAGTGAACTAGCTACCCACACATATTATGAGCGGTAATATAAACTAAACAAAGCGTCGTAACAACGACACATTTTGACATTAAAGAACACTAAACACTAAATCGTTACTACTGAGTATGTATGAATATAAACCTAAAGGGCAGCTAGGAAGAATAACTTAGACGCTTAAAAAGCGCACTAAAAGAATGAATATCCGACCACCAAAGAAAATGGATAGACAGATTACAAGCCACCAAAATCATGCATAAATTCAAATGCCCCACGACAGTTAAAAAGGCCTTATTCCTAAATGATAAGGATACAATTAAACCTGGAGGAAATCAGAGTCGCACAGCAGAAGCTGGTGGACTGTATATCACGTTCCCAGATGAATAACAAGTGACCTATCGGCCAATACCCTAACCCTAGAGTGGCTAAACCCAAATCCGTTATAGATCGGTATGGAAACCGATAAGAATCATTAAGATAGAAACTACCCTTTAACATGATCAAGGAAATTGATAGGATCATAAGGTGAGCTAATAGCATAGAAACTAGAATGCCCCATGAGAAGTTGAAGTAAAAATCTTGAACTGAGGTTCAAGGATGATAGAAAAGGGATTACGTGGGCGTAATCCATTTTTAAGGGGGGTAGGCGCGTTGCGTTTTTACTGGGGTATTACCCGTTTGTGGTGTTATTTTGGATGCTATGTGTGAACTGTGTGTGAATTGGTTTGAATGCATGGTAGTCATAAATGAATGACTTGTTCATCTGGTTGCTATGAGTGCAGTGCATAAATATCATTGGTACATTGCAATATTATTGAGCCACAAATGTGGCGTGGTGCTTATAAGCACAAATGGTGAAATAGAACTGTGGGACTTGCGGGACAGGATCCCTTGGTTAGAGAGAACGTATTCAGGACTTAACGTTTGCACTGTGTGTGTTCCTACAACCACACGTTGGTTGTGTGTATGAGATTGTGTGTATGAGATTGTTATGTGTGTGTATGTACGATCGGTTATGAATGAATGTGTGTACTCTGGTTTACACCTCAGATTGTTATTTGTACATTGCTAATACCTTGGACTACTATGAAAACTTATGAGAAGCCATTAATGTGGCATAGTGCCTATGAACACACTTGGGTAGTGAGAATTATGAAATGTGGGACTTGATCCCTAGGATTAACAAGAATGGGAAAACACCAGTTAAAGAAGTAAGACTTCGGGACGAAGTCTCTTTTAAGGGGGGTAAGTTGAAACACCCCTGGACAATTAAACACATAAAATCATAAATGCGAGGAGTTTATCCGAGAATAACGCGTTACATAATTCGGACATCTGATAATGTATGAACAATTAAATTTAGTATATACATGTACGAAAACATGACAACGTTACATATTAATACGGTCACGTACTTATACATGTATGTATATGAAAATATGCATACGTAACATTACAAAATTACAACGTCGTATATGATAACAAATAACGTAACAAAATAAAGTAGTCACGTGTGAAATTAAAAACACGACATATTATATAGTCGCACATATATACAAATGGGCATGTATATAACTGATACAAAAAAAAAGAGCAAGTGCGCTCCCGCCAGGATTCGAACCCGGTACCTTTCATACCCGCCTCGAATGCTTTAACCGGTTGAGCTATGCTTGAATTCAGTAACAAATACTAGCCTAATCAAACTAGTAACGAGATTACTTGAGTAACAACAAAAAAAACTGTAAAGAAAAAAGAAATACAAGTCATTCAAGACCACTCTCTCATTCACTCACCAGTTACCTATTCTTCCTTCTGTTCCGGTAATATTATTTGACTCAAAAGGAAAAAAAATTCCAACTGAAGCAGGCATGCTATTGTCGGCTGTGAGCTTGAGGAATCAGACAACGGAGCATGGACCGCATCAAAGTTTGAATTCACCAAACTTCCACAAAGTGCTTCATCGGGACTTTATCCCACTACCAACTAATTAGTCCCCGTACGCAGCCCCCTCTTGCCTTGTGCCATCGGAGTACTACTTCATCTCTTCCCTTCTTTTCTACATGCCCACGCCAGTGTGTGACCAGAACCCTCTTCATTCACTTATGTTTTCTCACACAAGTAACTCAAGCCTTCATAATCCTCTATGCATGGCTGACTGGTGCATCCAAGTGGCGGGGGAATTTGGAACAGATCCACACAAAGGAGCGAGGTTCGAATTGTGTTCAAGTTTCTAGAAATCTGGAGCAAACCACTCCATCCCTCTTGAACTTCAGCGCAAGGTCATAGAGAACACCAGCTTCAAAAGCTTCTTGAGTGCTGCCATGGGTAAGTGTCGTGAAACAAAAAAAAAATTCAGTGCACAACTCCTGTCAGTCCCCTGGTTTTCTGTCCGTGAGCTTCTGACCTCTTTAACTTCCCTTTATCCATCTTTTCTCATGAATGAATATTTTTGGAAACCTCTTCAAGGAATGCACCGAAACACCTCAAGGAAAACCCCTGCACCTGGCTCGAACATCAGCTCGAGGTGAGGCCACAAAACAACATCTGTTTCAGGTTTCAACTTCTGGTTTTCTGGTGTCCGAAAAAAAATACAGACCCACTCCCTCATTTTTCTCTCCTTGTTCCGTAGGAATATTCCATGCTATTCCATCTATGAAGGGCCTGAGAACTTTTTGAGCAAGAAACTGTCCCATTGCGCCTAGAAAACAACCAGAGGTAAGCCCCCCCTTAACACAGAAGTGAGGTTGCTCCAGCCCTTCTCTCCCTCTGGTTATATCCCGGTCTAACTATCAGATAACCCTTTCAGCTGTTGTCGAGAGACCAAGCCTGGAAACCTCACCTGGTGCCAAGGATCACCAAGGAGAAAACCAGCTAGAGCACCTAAGGTTGTGAGCTGACACTTTAAGCTTGTTATATGCTCAAACAAAAAAATTCTGTCAAGTTTCATCCGCTAAGTATTTCAAATTCTGTAACATGAATCCTTAGTATACTAGTTGTCTTGGAATGGTATCGAGCTAATAAAGCACCTACAACAGTATATATGTACCTGTCTAAATTATCTAAACGTGAGGGGGCTGAAGAAAAAGAAACAGGAAACAGTTAAGTAACTAGATAGTCTAGGCACAAACCAGCAACCAAATTCGTAAGGAAACAGAATCAGAGAAGCGCAGTCCCATTGCAGTTTTTCTTCACATCTTTATCAGTCCTAATTCCTGGTTTCTAGTTGCAGGTTTGTGTAAGAAGTTTATGTGACTTTAGGCCACTCCCTGGGTTTGTCTTAAAACTAAAACAGTATTAAAGCATATAGCTAAGTAGGCAGACGGGTGTGTAAGAGAATTGAAAATCAAACTGGTGGAAAAAAACATAAATGAAACAGAAGAAAGAAACATCAGTTTCAGTTTCTGAAATTTAGTGTTTTCTGGATATCAACCTCTCAGGGGTATAGCCAATGTATTTGTGTGTTCTTTAGAGCATGGAATCATATTAAGACACCTAGCTAAGCAACTAAATAACTTGGGAAAAAGAAAACTAAGGAATAAGTTGGATAACAGAAACAAAACAACAGAGAAAAACTTACATCAGTGCTTGATTTCAGTTTCAGGTTTATGTTTCCTGTGTAAAGAACTTTCAGAGTTGTGGTATTGGTTATTTTGGGTCTGTTTGGGGTTAGAACTATAGTAACACACATAAAAAGGAAGCTATATGATTTGGGGAGTCATTTGTCATACTAAAACAGAGGAAGAAGAAATAGATATGTATCAGTTTAATGGTTTCAGGTTCACAGGTTTCAGTTTCAGTTTATGTTTCAATTTCTGGATGGTAAAGTTGCAGTAGCTTGAAACCATGTTGTTGGGGTTTGTCTTGAGTTAAAATCTCAATTACACACTTATCTAAGGGGGGGATGCAAGGTCAGATTCGTGAATAAGTAAAAGCAATAGAAGAGGGAACCTCAGTTTTGTTATTTCAGTTCCACAATTTTCCTGAAAACATAGCTCTCTGATTAACCATGTTGCAGAGGGTTGTGTTAGGTTAATAATCAACCTAAATCAGTGATAATACATTTATCTAGGTTGGGTTATTCATGGGGGAGGTTAAGAGACAGTTTAACAGACATGAAAGAAGGAATGAAGAAGAAATATAAAGGTATTGGTTTCAGATTTTCGGTTCTGGATTGTTTCTGTATACTATGATACAGTTGTTGTAGGAATATGATAGGCCTGGAAAATGAACTTATACCCTGGTTAATATATCCACCTAAGGTTATAAACACTTTGGGAAAAGTTATAAAACAATTCAACACATTAAAAAGAGGAACTCAATGGGAGTATGCACGGGTTCATGTTTTCAGTTTTTCTCTGATTTGTGTTTCAATAACTGAATTTCAAAAGAGTTAAGAGTGCGATGATGGCTTAAAAATAAACCCAAACCATAGCTATGACTGTAGCTAGGTTGCAAAGTTGTTTTGAGAAGGCTAAACATCAGTTGAGCTAACTAAAAATAAGAATCAAGAAGGTATGTAGAATGTGGTTTCAGATTTCAGTAGATTGTAGTTTCTGTATAACTGGTCTACAGAGGGTCTAGGAATGTTTAGTGGGTGAGAACTTACCCAGGACATGGGTTAAGGGGTGAACTGAGTAGTTATACACATTTGAGAGAGTAGAGGTCAGGATAATTAACTCAAGCAAGAAACAAACAGAAATGTACCAATTCTGTTCAATTCCTCCTTCTGTAAATCTTGCCTCTGTTAAATGACTCACAGGTGGAGTATAAATGTTGTATTGGGTAGTTAATGGACCTGAACACACCTGATACGTATGAACTACAAGCACTTTGGGAATGATTTAAGTGTCAGATAATCTATAGAAACTATGATGAAAAAAAAGAGAGTGCTCAGCTGAAGGTTGTAGTTTCTATTCCTGGAACTTATGCTTCTGTACGACTAGGTTATAGGAGTGCTAAGAGTGTTGTGGTGGTCTAAAAGTGAACACAAGATATTGCTAAAAGAGTGTGGTAAGTTGCTGTATTCAGTTGGAAGGTTGGAAATCACTGAACTGCCAACTAAAGGGAGGAATAAGTAAGAAACACACAGATTATGTTTCAGGTTCTTCCACAACAGTGTTGCTTCTGTGTAACCGTAATACGGTTGGTGTAGGAGTAGGGAGTAGGTCTGGAAACAAGCTTGAAACCTGGCTAACATATCTAACTAAGGGTATAAATACTTTGGGAAAAGTTATAAAACAAACTGATGCAGTAACAAGAGAACCGAATGGAAATCTGCGTAGGATTGAGATTTCAGTTTTCTGAATCTGGTTTCAGTATGGTTAACTTCTCGAGGTGCTAGGTGTGTGGCGTGGGTTTAATAATGATTCCAAAACAGTACTAAAACATCTAGCTAAGTTGAGGAAACACTCTGGGAAGGATAAACATCAGTAGATGCAATAATGGAGAAGTTAAGCGAGATTCAACACCGAAACCATGTTGCAGTTTTATTAATTTTGGGACTTCTGTATAAATGGGTTTTAGGGGTATTTTAAAGACTATCTTCTTATGATAATAGGGTTAAAACATTGCTAACCTATTTAGCTAAGAAGGGAATACATCTTAGGCAATTTAAAATCCTTCTTTGGTAAACTTGTCACAAGGTGGTGGGTAAAATACTCTAAAACATTAATTAGAGAGGGAACTTAGTTAACGTGTACAACGTCGATGTAAATGCCCTAGGGGTAAGCTAAAGTTTAAGGTTAATACTTGGAGAATTCTAAGGGCTAATATCACCTGAACATTCAACAAAGAATTCACCTAGGGAACGACCCCGATAAAATGAAATAAACTAGGGAAATGTCATAAGGGTCGTCACATGAAATTATAACTGACAAATCGTTTTGATCAACGATAGGACCGTAACGAACGCCAACCGGGACCCCGTGTGTGTGAGACAACCCTTGCTTCTGAATAAGGTATGGACATGTGTGGTTCGTATGTTGCCATGTTACACGGCTTGTGTGTTGTGTGCCTTGTGTGAAAATGACCATAAGATTAAAGCATGAAAAATTGGATTGCCTGTTGTGACTTGCTTAAATGCTCGTTATATATCATTTGTTGCATATTATTTGCGCGCACACAGTAGTTTAGTCCCTTCTCGTTTATGGAACTTGAGATGAAACACGACGAACTACGCAAACAAAACAAAAAGAACTATACAATGAGAAAACTCCTCTCTAACTATAGAGGACTCCTAAGGACACCCACCATGGTGTCAAGATATTTATGATAAGTGAATACCCTATTGAGGACTATTATCGACACCCACAATGGTGTCGAGCTGACAAGAAAAAGATATATAATAAGTAAGTACCAGCTGATGGATCATATGGATAATCCGGGAAGAAGGATTCTCGGGCCGCGCGGTTTGGACACTCGGGAGTTGGTATCTGCATCAGATCCTTCGACCGACTATTGTAGTTTGCATCCTGCGGTCTAGAGATGACCGCTCTGCCTCGACATATGACGCCGGGACTGGAGGATTAGCGAGCACACCCTGGGGTCTAGAGATGACCCCTTTTTCTCGACATATGATGCCGGGAATAGAGGAGTGGCTATGGAGAAGACGTTCTCCAAATTGTGGCGATTAAAGAATTCACAAATAATCCTTAAAGAAACAAGAAAAATTGGCACCTACATGATATGGTCACGGGATCTAACTATATCCCTAGACCTGGTGCAAGGAAAGAGACAGAAAATACACATTATGGGAGCAAGAGAAAAGAAATGAAAACACACAACGCTCGAATGATCCCATAGTGAGGATCAGGAGTATAACATACCTATGCACACGTTTTATTATGTACATGATTGTTGTGCTTGGTTGCGTGTCTGATGTTGCTATGACGCCAGCATGTTATGCTTGGTTGCTTGTTGCTAATGCTTTGCTACCTTTGAGTGTGTATGAAACCATGATGTATTGTGGCCTGCTTACTGCTTTATTATAGCATGTAAATTGACTTAATAATATTCGACCAAGTAGTCGTGTAGCCCGGCAACATACGAGCTACACACGTTCATACTCAGCGTAGTTTGCTGAGTCCTTTACAACCCAATTTTTTTCAGGTATTGTGCCGGACGATAACAGAGTGTAGGCGGGATGGATACCATGGGGGTAGTCCATCAGGGCATGACTTTTAAGTTTGTAGTGGCATGTGTAAGATATGGGTTGTTACTAAACCCGAGATGTAATTCTTAGTTTATGATTTGGTAATTTTGTTGTAGACACTCGATATTTGGGAATTGTACCTTATGTTATATATGAGTTTTGATAGAGGGCTGTTTCCAGTCATACAGACCGTAACTTGGTGTTGGAAGAGTGGTCGTGTCAACCACGTGGGTGGTTGGCGTCTGTGACACTCGGATGGAGTTTATTCCGCTGCATAGTTAACTTGTAATATGGCGAGGAATGATGTTTGTATTGTTGGATGTTTATTCGGAGGTGTTACATTATAGCAACAAGTAGCGAGGAAAACTGAGGTGTAGCGCCATGCATGACACCTACTCCCAGCGCCTTCCTAAAGTCAGGCATAGCGTCTGCTTGAGCCTTCCACTCCTGACACAAAACAACAACGGAAAGATCACTAGACCAAGGTAAGCAACTCCATGCATGCACCGCGTGTTATTTCTCCTTCTGGATAACCGAGACACCATCTCCCTCCTCACCCTCCAAACTCTTAGTGGTGTGATATAAATTCTTTTCCTCTGTTACATGCATGTAACAACACTAGCAACAGAGAGGGATAACAAGGGGAGAATTAAACCACAAGAACCTCCTATCATGGAGCTGGGAGCGTGCGTCTGAGATACCTCATGCAAGGAGCGTGAAGCAATCTGCCCAAGACTCCAGCAAATAAACCGTGAAGTGGGGGAAACTCTTTGATAACCAGACTAAGGTAACGAGGAATATACTCCTTCTCTTAAAAATCTTAAAAACTCACCGATCACATGCTGTATAATAGGGCCGAGAAGGGAGGAGTATTGTTGAGTATATATATACGTATGACTAGACTTGTTAATGCATGATAATATGAATATGCTAAAGAATGGTGGTTACGGGCTGGGTTAGGGACCGTGAGTGAAATAACCCTAACCTTTTAAATATAATTAAATGATATATTAATGATCTAAGATGATTAATAAACATCTAAATATTATTTGGGAACAATCTAAAAGATCTCAACAAGGCAAAACACGCCTTAAGATCGGTAAAGCCAAAAATGTGCTTTAAGACACCATAAAGATTGTATGACCTCAAATAGGATCCAAAGTGGATTCCTAAGTATTATAATGAAGTAAAGAACACAACAAAACCGTTCTCAAGGAGAACTAAGCTCAGGAACACCCTGTGACACAAAAATGTGCACTAAAACACCTTAAAGCACGTTTTTGTGAGATTGCCTTCTAAATTGATTTTAATGGGCTTAAAGATTATAATTACCCTTAAATATGATATTTTATCATATTATATCATATTAGGAATTTAATTCCAGAAATTTACGAATTTTTACAAATTTAATATTAAAATATTAATAAAACCCTAAAGTGGGGCCCGCATGAGTCAAATTGACCAAGTATGGTCAATGGTCAATTAATGACCCATTTGACCCCATGGAAATCGGCTGGCAAGAGGAGAGGAGACAGCTTACAATCATTATTAGACAAATTGCTACCTAATACCAAATTTACAATAGTAAACTTACCTTTTTCAATTATTTCAAGCCTTTCCAATCATTTCTTTCTTCCTTGTCCGATTCCCTCCATTCCAGCCGAGTCCCTTCCCTTCCTAGAAGCTCTCAAGCCTTTTTCTTGAGCATGGAAGGCAGATATAACTCCTAAGCTCTTAAGGTAAGTGTTTTAAGGTCATTTTTAGCTCTTTTTCTTCATCTCTTCACTACCTACACTTAGATTTCGTGGCTCATCTGTTCCTATGGCTCATTCTCAGTGTTCTAAGGTTAGAACAACATCTAAACTCGGTTGAAGCAAGTAGAGGGACCAAGGTTGCTCAAAATTGCATTTTAAGGTAAAAACATACCTTAAGCCTCTCAATCCTTAAAGCGGTTTTCTTCCTTGAATTTTTATGAGTTTATACACTCATAATCTTCATATTACCTGTTCATTCAGTTGGTTAGCCATTGGAGCAAGGGTGGCCGAGATCCAAAGAAATACCCTCTTTTAAGGCATTTTTCCAAGGTAAAACCTAATAACAAGACGCTTGTTGTGATCTAGCTATTTCCTATGTCAATATGGTGGATCTAACACCTTGTGGTGTTTGATTCAGGCCGAATCCACCTAGAAGTTTCCTTGCATTTTAAGGTGATTTTTGCCTTAAATCTTACATTAATTATTCCTTATGGTTAAGCTCAAGCTTGGAGTATAACCATATCTTATTTTGGTGTATTAAACATGTCTAAATAGTGTGGTGAATTTTCCTACAAGTGACCGAGCTCATACAAGGATTAATCAAGGTATAAACACCTTAAACTTATGATTTTTATAATTTCTAAGCATATATATATATATGGCCGAGAGTGAAATTATAAGTATGGGTCATATTGACCTAAAAATGGGAAAAAAATGACTAAGATAAATTAAGCTAGTTATTTAAGAGATTTAATTAACATAATGGTCAAATTATGACATTATGTGGAAAAATAATTAAATCAAGGTGAGGCCGAGAATATATGCTATATTTTGAGACATTTATGGTGTAATTTATTTTGCAAGTTCAAGGTTGTAATAAGGCCATGTCATTAGGCCATTTTAATTTAAGTTTATAAGCTTATTTAGTTAAATTTATGCTTATAATTAAGTTTGGGGCCAAATCGTAATTACTGGAAAATTAGAAAGCCGTGGGCTTAATTTAAAGCAATTTAGGGTTTTTAAATGAATTTAATAAAAATTATAACATTTTATAAAGTTTTGGGTCAAAATTGTAAAAATAGAAAAGTATAGGTTATTATTAGTGATTACCGAAAATTGGTTCCCATTTGGTATTAGAAGTCAAAGTTGACTATATAGGAGACTTTGACCAATTTTGAAGAATTTAAGAAATTAAAATATTACCTTATAAAAAGATACTTATTAAATTGTAAAAGATTTATAAGACTTGGGGTAGTAATGTAATTTCCGAGACTTGGGGGTACTAAATAGAATTTAGAAAAGTCCTTAAATTGTTAGGAATTTTTAGAAGTTTATTTGGTTAAATTTGGAGTTTATATGAATTTTGTAAGTATAATATATGGTATTTTATAACATTGTTACAAATAGGTGACAAATGTATAGAAACCGAGATTTAGTGGAAGAATAAGGTTAGGAATAATATTTATAACCTTTTGGTATAGTTTGGTAATTTTTGGAGTTATATATAAGGTTTTATAAAGAAATGTGTATAATATATAGTTTTAATGGAATTAGAAAACTATGTATTATGAATTGGGATGGAATTGTGATTTATAGAGGTTTAGTGGTGTATAATGGAAGCCGAAAATATAAGGGGCTATTTGGTATTTTATAAACAAAACATAACTATAGGTTATAATTGTTTTAATGACTTAAATGTCATAATATATGTTATATAACTATAATGTAACATTATATTAATTATGTGGTGGATTTTGTAAATATTTAAGAACATAGGTGTTGTTCGGAAATATTAACATTTTTAAATGGGATTTATAATATGGTTTTGATGTTATAAGAATTATAACATTTATAATATAAGAGGTATTCATTAAAAAGAATGAATATATATTATAAGATTTACCATATAGAAAATGGTTCCATAATACATGAATATAAATAAAAATATGGTATGGTGGGAAAATATATAATATGGTTTAATGACCATGTATTTTCATAATTAAAATGACATATGATAAAAGGAAAAAGAATTACAAATATTGGATATGGAATTCTAATGTTAAGAGTGTACATGTAATAATAAGGATTCATGTAATTGAAAGTATGGTTTACATATGAATTATACCACATTGAAAAAAAAAGAGACAAACCTTAGAAAAATAAATACTAAGGTAAGATGTATAATGCATGACAAAGAATCATACATGCAATATAGAAACAAACCATATGATGTACAAACAAACATTAAATTACATGCGATAACAAAGTTCAACAATAAGTATAATAATATACAAGACAAGACTACACTTGTAATATAACACTTTTCTAATCCCGAGTTAAACCTAAAACCCGATAAACATTGACAGTTAATAACGGGGGGTTAACCGGGAGGTGTTAGTGACGGTACGAGGTACCGTAGGATTGTGTTGTTATACAGTATGCTAATCAGTAGCATTATGTATTGTTTAGACTGTTAGAGACTACACAAGGAGCATATGATCTTGCTGATTCATACTCCACCGTAATACATCAGGGTGAACGGTATGTTGTTATGTGTCTCTGATTGTCTCTGAGGGCTTCCTCAGTTCAGACTTCTGTGTGATATGTGATAAGATTGTTTGTCTGAATGTTTAATTAAATATGCATGAACTGTATATTTATAGCTGCTTATTATTACTGTTGTTGAGTTAACAGTACCGGTTCGTATATATGGACCAATATATATAAAACGAACTAGCGGCTATGGTGCTATCTTATATGAAATATAAGGATCGTCAGAAAAACGTTGTAGCACTAGGATAATAAGATATACATATTATCCGAGACTTTTATACAGAGCATTGGCCTTTCTATACGCCGCTCTCGTATCTAACACTGGATCCCGAGTTTACAGACTCCGGATTGGACTAATGACCTTAGTCTGCTGTGTTAGGAAAATTTGGTAATACGATGCGATGGAATAAATATTTAATTAAGGAAGGAAAGTAAAGCCAAGAGGATGTGGCTCTTGGTGCGCGCTGTGATCACAAAAACGATACCAGGATGTCCGCGTACGGGTCCGCAAGTATCAAGAAAATTTCCCGTGAGCTAGGATGGCTCGTTGGTCGGAGACTCTACCGTTGGAGTGGCTACTGCCGTGGGTGACCCGCCATAATATATGGGTAACTAGAGACATGTCGTTTTAACGAGACATTGTCACTAGGTATAACTGAACAAATAATACAGTTAAGAATTATACAGTGGCGAACGATATTGGTTTCTACACCATGGACGAGAACTAGTACTTGTTTATTATTCTCGTTGTTTCGCTTGGTTGTTCATTGCTTATACTTGTGGTTGTATTATATATGTTGATGGTTGTGTTATTGTATGGATATTACTGTTAATTGTTTTACAGTTTTAAATATTAAAACGGTATTGCATGTAATGAACCTCATGCTCTTGACCAAATAATTGAGGGGTCTTTGGGGGCATGACGGGGCATGTGATAACATACTCAGCAGGGGCTGATTCCATACCACAAACCATCTTTATTGCAGGAGACTAGCTGGTGGGTCGACGCGAGGCGCGACTATTAAGTTTACTGTTGGATAGACCTGGTACGGTGTGATACTAAGGTTGTTTGGACTCGGGTTGTTTAACCGAGGTGTGTTTTGGATTAGATGCTCACGGTCTGTAATAATTGGTTATCGTTGAATTTGTTTTAATAGTTTAAGTACTACTATCTATCTCTTGTGGTCACTGCGGGAATACGTTTCGCAAGTTGATTATCAGGTAAATCGTTATCACCCGTATGGGCGAGTGATAACAGTGACACCATTAGGGCGACAGTCTTTTATTTACCGTTGTGAATTATTTATTATGTGCGACATTTATAGGATTATTAGGAGCCGAATTAGTAGGGGTGTTACAGTGTGTATGGAGTATACTAAGGTAAAAATGTGCTTTTTGATGGCAAGAGTAAATAGGTTTGGTATAAGGGGGTTACGAGATAAATGGTGGGGTTAAACTGAAATATACACCGCTGGAGTGATGGGTTGTGGTGTAGTGTTACTGCGCTGTAAAAGGAAAGGAAAAGAATTGTCCAGATAACATGGAGCGAGTATGGCATTGGGTGAATTAGTAACATTACGCAGTGTATTGGGAAAGTAGAGGAAATCAATGCGTGGGAATAAAAGATTGAAAGACTAGTAACTACGTGTTGGTCGAAGGGGTAATGTGCAATTATGTTGTTGTAAAAAGGTATGGGAGAAGATGGGTTTAAAAGATATTTTGTAAAATTCGGTATAGAACCGTGGTTTAGCAAAATTCTAGGGACATTTTAATGTCAATTCTAAGGTAATTTTTATACTACTTTAAGGCCATACATGTAGGCCAAGTCAACATAATTAATTTGGAGCTCTAAATAGTCATTAATAAACTTATAAGTGGATTTCTAAAGCTATGAAAATTTCTGATGCAAGACCATATTCCTGGGGATTATAACTACTTAGTAACACCTTAGGAAAATATATAGGCATAGTTATAAACTTATATAATGGCTCAAATGAATTTTAAAACTCTGTACAAGTATTTTATATAAATAAATAAATCGTAAATGGGGTAAAATATAAATAAATGAAATATGGAGTGTATAAGGTATTGGTAACCAAGAGGAATAATTTTAGAGATTTTAATAAGTTTAAAATACGAATTCTATAGAGTTAGGGGTTAATTGTAAAATCAGGAAATTATGGGGTATTCCCGTAAACAATAGCGAGATGGGCAAAGGATAAATTAAGTGGTCAACCTTGACCACACATGGCGGTTGTCCAAGTTAAATTGACAAAATAATTACTGGAGATATTTAAAGGAATATTAAGTTAAAAACATATATATATATATATATATATATATACTTGTATATCTATACGGAAGAGTATAGGGATTAAAATGGGAGTATTGGAAACCTTAGGATTTTATTGGGGATTTAGGAAAATTTTGGAGCAAGCTTAGTGCTTTAATTAACAATGAGTTATACTATATAGTTAAGTAAGAAATTGTGGCGGTTATAAGGTTAGGGGTAAGTTAGGTAATCACCTTAAACTTTGGGGGCATGGATGAAAACTTAAGTATTTAAGGGGATTAGTATATAAACCTAGAAAGGTTTTGGAAATTTAAGTAGTAATATAAATTAATTAAGGGGTATAGTGTAAGGGTTAAATAATCAAAGGGTTGGTTATAAAATAAGAGGGGTTATGATGTAATTATGGGAAGGTATGGGTGAATGGTCGATTTGGATACGTTGGGGGCTCATCTGTAACTAAATGTATATGTTTATAGAGAGATAATATAATGCTGAGATACCTTGGGGTGATGATTAATAATGGTGGCCACGGGTCCGGTTCCATCGGTTCCGGTTCCACCGGTTCCGGTTCCGGAAAATGTGTATTCGTATTCGGAACCGGTTTGGGCGGTTCCGGTTACGATTCTAAAATCTGGATTCGCTTCAAATTCGGTCAAAAAACCGGTTCCTGCCGGTTCCACCCGGTTCCGGTTCCGGTTCTGGTTCTGATCGGTTCTGACCGGTTCTGGAGCGGTTCCAGAAAGATTCGATCGGCTCTAGTTGCTTCGTTTTAACTCCAATTTGAGATCCGTTTGAGCGCACACGTTGCTCTTTTCATCCACTTTACTCCTAGATAGGTTATTCTTCAAGTTTATAATCTTAAATGTGTAAGAAACAAAGACTTAGGAATTTTTATTGAATTTACAAAAAATAAGGAACAAAGAGAATTTTATTATATGATTCACTGCCTCATTAAAACCTTATTAGGTAAAAACCCATTGGGAAAACCCTAATAAGGAAAAAGAGTACAGCTACTAAGAGGTTACATGATTTCAATTTGCAAGTCTTAAAAAAAGATTACATGGAAAGAAAGTAATACTAAATTACTAATACATTCTAAAATATTACAAGATAGAAGTCCTAAGTGGTGTTATCCCCATTCATCTCATACCAATCATCATGTTGGCCTTCATATTGCAATGCGCGTGCTTGGGATCTAAGCTCGGCTAAGTCTCAATCATACTTCTCAACACAAACCTTGATTGAGTCCAGTGCAAGACCCAAAACAATGTCGTTTTGGCCCGAGACCAACGGTAACTTCAGCCAGTTCCGGGGCGGTTCCAGTTCCGGTTCCACCGGTTCTGGTTCCGGTTCCCGGTTCCAAATTCGACGACGGTTCCAAGCGGTTCCAGGCGGTTCCGGTTCCAGGCCCGGTTCGGGCCCGAATCTCAAAACATATATTCGTATTCGGAACCGGCTGAGGCGGTTCGGTTCCGGTTCCCACCGGTTCCCGGCCGGTTCCGGTTCCAATCGGTTCCGGGAAGGTATGGGTGAATGGTCGATTTGGATACGTTGGGGGCTCATCTGTAACTAAATGTATATGTTTATAGAGAGATAATATAATGTTGAGATACCTTGGGGTGATGATTAATGAGGTAAATCATATAACGAGAATAACAAGCCACATACGAGATTATGTTACGACCAGCAGGAACGTAAATGTAACGACGATGTAAACGTCCTAGGGGTTAAATAAAAGTCTAAGGTTAATACTTGGAAAGTTTCTAAGGGACTAGTATAAGTTGAACACCCAAAAGTTTACCTAAGGAATTACACTCAATAAAATGGGATAAACTAGGAAATGTCACTACGATCGTCGCATGCAATCATAAACTGACAAGTTGCTCTAATTAACTCTAGGGCCGTAACGAACACCAACCGGGACACCGTGTGTGAGACAACTTTTCTTCTGAACCAGGTATGGATATGTGTGGTCCGTATGTTGCCGTGTTACACGGCTTGTGTGATGTGTGCCTTGTTTGCCAATGACTTCAAGACTAAAGCATGAAAACAGATTGTTTGTTTATCTTGCTTATTTGCTTGCGGTGTGCTTGTGTGAAGCATGAGAACGGATTGCTTATTTAAATTGCGGTATTGGTTGCTCTATACCTGTTATACCTTACGTGCGTGCACACAGTAACTTAGTCACTCCCCGTTTATGTAAAACTACGGGACGAAACGTAATGAATAATACAAACAAATAAGGAAACTACTTATATAAAGGAAAACTCCTCCCTAACCATGGAGGACTCCTAAGGACGCCCACTATGGTGTCAAGTTATTTATGATAAGTGAATACTCTATTGAGGACTACTATCGACACCCACAATGGTGTCGAGCTGACAAAAAGAAAAGACACATATTGAGTAAATATCAACTGGTGGAACATGAGAATAACCCAGGAAGACAACATCTCGGGCCGCGCGGTTTGGACACTCGGGAATTGGTATCTGCATCAGATCCTTCGACCGTCTATTGTGGTTTGTGGAGCACATCCTGGGGACTAGAGATGACCCCGCTTTCTCGACCCTTGGCGTCGGGGATGGAGGATTGGCATTTGGTGGAGCATTATCCTGGAGTCTAGAGGTGACTCCGCTTTCTCGACGTATGACGCCGGGAATGGAGGAAATAGCTATGGAGGAGACGTCCTCCAACGTGCGGTGACAAAAGAATTCACAAATAATCCTTAAAGAGATAAGGAACAATTGGCACCTACATGATAAGGTCACGGGATCTAAACTATATCCCCAGACCTGGTGCAAGGAAAGAGAAAGAAAATACACACCATGGGAATAAAGGAAAACATGTGTAATGAAACCAAGCAAATAAGAAAAATTCACAAATGTGATTCTTTAAGAAACAAGAGCTGAATAGCACCTACATAATAAAGTCTCGGGGTCTAACCTATATCCCTTGACTCGGTGCAAGAAAAAGGAAGGTAAACTTGTGTAATGAGAACAAGAAAATAGTATGTAATCTCTTGAATGATCCCATAGTGAGGATCGCCGGTATAATATACCTACGCACACGTCCTATTAAGTACTCGATTGTTGTTGCTACATTAACAGCTTATGGTGCTTGGCGGCGTGTTTGACGTTGCTATGCTACTTGCATGTTGTGCTTGGTTGCTTGTTGAGATTGATATGCTACCTTAGAGTTTGAATGATATCATGATGTGTTATGGTGTGCTTTATTGCTTTATTATAGCATGTAAATTGGAATTAATGATATTCGACCAAGTAGTCGTGTAGCCCGGCAACATACGGGCTACACCTATTCATACTCAGCGTAGTTTGCTGAGTCCTTTACAACCCAATTTTTACAGGTATTGCGCCGGACGATAACGGAGCGTAGGCGGGATGGCTACCATGGGGGTAGTCCATCAGGGAATGATTTTTGAGTTGTAGTAGTATGTTTAATGTATGAGTTGTTACTAAGCCCGAGATGTAATTTTCAGTTTATGAATTGGTAATTTTGTTGTAGACACTCGGTATTTGGGAATTGTAGTTTATGTTGTATATGAGTTTTTGGTAGAGGGTTGTTTCCAGTCATGCAGACCGTAACTTGGTGTTGGTAGAGTGGTCATGTCAACCACGTGGGTGGTTGGCGTCTGTAGCACCCGAATGGAGTTTATACCACTGTAAAGTTAACCTATGATATCGTTAGGCGCTTCGTTTAATCTTTGGATGTTTATTCGGGGGTGTTACAGTATTCATACTCCACTTGTATGAATTATACATTCTCTTTTAATTCATAATACATCCATTATTTTAGGTGAGTTACCATCTCCCTTTAGTTTGTATTATTTTCACATACTAACATTTAGTTCTTATATCTAATGTTAATTCAATATGGTTCCCAACCATATAACCATCAATTTTAATTCATCACATTCTCAACCTTGGTATATAATTATAATACCTTATACTTATATATCCATATATTCCCATACGAATTATAAAATTCCTATAATTAATTCTAACTTCATAAAATGACATATGATCATAGTCTTAATGCTATATCTTATAATCCCTCAACCTTATATTATAATCATCCTTAAAACTCCATATCTCGGCATAGCACTTTATATTTTCATCATTACGCTTTTGCCCACAAATGTTATATAAACTTACAATTACATTACAAATCATATCTTATGATTCTAACTCCTTGTTTCATTTATTCCAAGGTGCTATTCTAACTTAATTTAAATTGCCTAACAAACCCAAATGATATTTCTTAGTGTTAACACTATTTTCCTTAAATTACAAAGTGACCCACATACTTTATAATTCTTACAATTTAATTCCTAACTTATATCCTTTATAATCTTTCAATTTAATATTCAATTTCAATCCAAATTTCCTAATAATTATGAACAAACCCCTACTAGTCTGTTTGGATTTTCATCCTAGTTTTCTTCAAAATTACAATTTGACCCCTTATACTTTCTAAACTTTACAATTAGCTACTAATCTTCCTTAAATTCACATTTCCATCATTTAACTCTCTTAAGTGGTTAAACCATCAACTTTCCTTCCTAAGTTGACCAATAATCTGCCTTGACCTACATTTCTCAATATTTACGCTTTGACCCTTATTTTTCATATACTTTACATTTAACTCCTAATTTCTTCCAAAATTACAATTTAATCTTTTCTTTCTCCAAAGTTGGTCAAAGCCCCAAAGTTCACCCAAGTTAGACCATAAATTTGGCCTTGACCCAACCTTCCAATAATTACAAATTACCCCCTAACACTTTCTAGGATTTACACATTTAACTCTTTAAACTTATAAATTCCTTTATTCACCAAAGTAACCCCAAACCTCTCGGCTATTAATTACATAGCACTCCAAATTTTATTTCCTTATAACCTTTAACCCAACTATAGGTTATATCACCAGTAAATAATTAAATACCTCCTAAGGTTATTTAATGTACCTTTTTGCCCTTAATTCAATCCAAACACTTCCTAAAGTCTACCAAACTTTTTTTGTGTACCCAAACCACTCATGTTAACACTTATAACACCAGATTTTAGCCCATAACATCAAATATAATAATCTATGCTTTCATAGCATATAATATATCCTTAAACTCATAAAAACAAGCCTAAACGTTTGACCAACATAAAAATCATAACATAAGCTTAATGTATGTTATAAATGTCCATAAATACATCATAACTCTCACCCATATTTTTCCCAAGCCCCTAAATTTCAGCTTATTACATATTAAGCCCTTAAACCTTATAATTTTGACTATTAAGTCATTAAATTACCAACTAACAATCATAAATATATTTATATCATTTTGTGTTCATTTTTAGGTCATAATAGATCATTTTTACCAGATTAATTTTGGCCATAATTAACTCCCCACAACAATAACACTTAAGACATCAAAAATATGTTTTAAGGTAAGGTTAGATTATTGTATCAAGCTTGATTTTCCACCTTCTCCACAACAATACCCTTAAGTGTTCCAAGATTGATTTTCCACCTTCTCCCCACACAATCCTAATTTTAGGATAGGGTAAGGTTAGATTATTGCATCAAAATTAAGTTTAGATGGTGCTTACGGCTTTCTATATTTTAGATTAGGGTTTACCTTTGAAAATTAAGATTTTTCCAACTTTGAAGACCTTAGTTTATCCGCCGCCAACTAGGAATTTGAACTCCATTTTTATCCATATTTGAAGACAAGAAAGAGGAACCAAGTTAGGGTCTTTAAGACTCCTTAACATAAACAAGAGCTTAAAGCACAAAAATGTGCTTTAAGAAGAAAGAATTACCTTTGAAGCTCCAAGTGAGTTTTTCTCTCAAATTTTCGGCCAACATTAAGATTTCATGCAAGGAGTTAGATCTTGGGTGGATCTAAGAGTAGAAGGTAGTATAAACACTTAACCTTGATTTAAGACTTACCCTCTTGAAGTCACCTTTGAAGGGTTATCTTGCTTGAATTTCGGCCAACACAATGAGCTAGATGGAGCTTCATTTTGTGTGTAAAAAGATGAAAAGAATGAGTGTAAGAAGGTGATAGTTTTCGGACATAGTTAATCAAAAGAGAAGATGGAACCTTAAGGCATTTTTTTATACCTTAACCTTGGTGAATCTTTTCTAAGCTCCTCCCATGGCTTGTTGTCGAACTTGAGGCTCCAAAACTTGTTGTTTTCAACCTTGGATGGTACAGGAGAAGAGCTTATGTTGTGCTCTTAAGTGTTGGTGAAAGAAAGGAGATGATTTGAGTAGAAAAGGTGAAGTGGGTCTAGTCCACCATGGGAGTGTTATTCAAGGTCTCAAGAAGAAGATGAAGAAAGTTCAAGGAGGAAGATGGAGTTTATTCTCTGCAATGAGAGGATGAGTGAGAGGATGACTCTTCTTTTGATTTCTTAAGTGAAGAGATAAGTGAGTCATGACTAGTAATATGGTGTTTAAGGCTATTAAGAAGATATTTTCTACCTAATGTTGCAAGATGGCATTTGTCCCCTTTCCTAGAGAAGTTTGCCGGTCCTCTTTTGCACAAAGGAGTGTTTGGCTCAAACTTGTGTGTTAATGTAATAAAGTGTCTTATAATGTTCTAAACTTATATGGTGTACACTTGGACTTATTTTATGTGTTAGTTTGTGAACAACATGATTTTCTTGTCCTAAAGTGTGTTAATTTGTGTTTTTGAGTGATTGGTATACTTTACTATTCATTGTGACTGGTTAAAGTATGTTCTTTGATTCACTTTTGATGTTGGTGTTCTTAATTCATGTAATAATGTGTTACATGTTACATTGACTTTAGGAGTTTATTTCTTCCTATTAATGTTCTCTCTTTAGTCCATTATTTTAAGTGAGGTTTAGTGCTCATTTTTGGACTATTCATATTTGTTATATATGTATGTTTAGAGGTTATAAAATCCCTTAGTGAATTTGGCTAATTAGCCTTTCCTTTAATGATTAACCATAGGTATAAACCCTTTAAATTAATTAATCCCTTATTAATGTCATCCAGATGTTCCTAAGATGTCCTTGCAGCGTCATCTTCATTAATTCCGTCTCTTTTATTATGACCTTCAAAAATTTTCTTGAAACCCTTCAAAACTATCTTTCTTTCTCTCTCTTGCTCTTCCTCTTATACGATTTATGAAAATAAATTCACAACCTCCATCATTCTTATATAATGGCATTTGGAAACTGTTTCGTAATATGTCAAAAGTCAGGCTGATATTGTAATTTTTAAAACATTTTGACTCTATTCGGTATGACTGTTTTGCAGCTGTTTTGGTCAGGCTGTTTTACAACGGTTTTATATATGACTGTATATTATTGAAGTAGAACATAGGACCCACGTGAGACCCACCCATTTATGCCACAAATATGCTATAAAATATGCCAAAGGTGAACCGAGCCTTTGAAGGAAGGATCAAAAAATCATTTTCGACTGCACCACTCGATGGGAGCGGATTGTGTAACGAGATCAATAGCATACTGTGACTGTTCATAGTAATATGTGTGGTATTTTTATATTTTTTCTTTTATAATATCTTAATATTATAATTATCAAGGAATAATTATTAATTATACAAAACTTTTACATGACTATATACATGTATATATTATTGTATAATAGTATTTTAATCTTATAATATTTATACTTTATATATATATATGTAAAAAAATAAAGCATATATCAATTTAAGATCATAACTTAATAAACTGAATAATTTTTTTAAAATAGATAATAATATCAAAAACACTAAACTAATATTTACATATTTTTCTAAATTAAAAAAGTGACGTATAACGCCTTTAAAAAATATTGAATGCAAATATATTAGCCTTCAGATTATATGTTATTTTGCATACATAAAAACCAAAGGTTAATGAGTATGTAAAAACGACTCCAACAACTCAGTTTATCGTTTTCAAACATTTATAACCTTCTGATTTATCATCAATCAAACTTTATAAACTGAAAAAAGTGCTAATGAAATATTCTTATGCACAATAACTAGTTATGGGCGACGAAAGAAAAGATATATAATAGTTAGTGTCATCTTTTTTAAAATAGTGATGGAAACTATTACAGAAGGTTGTGTATATGTTTCAAATTATCTGTGGAAACGTTTATAAGCTATTGTGGATATGTAAAAATCAAAAGTTAATGAATATGTAAATATGACTCCAACAACTCAGTTTATCATTTTCAAATATTTATAACCTTGTGGTTTATCAATCAATCAAGCTCTATAAATTGAAAAAAATGCTAATAAATTTTTTTTATACACAGTGATTCAATATGAAACGACTAAAAGAAAAGATATGTAGCAGTTAGTGTCATCTTTCTTTGTAATAGTGATGGAAACTATTACACATGGTTGTGTACATGTTTCTAATTATTAGTGGAAACATTTATACGCTATCATGGATACGTAAAAACCAAGGTTAATGAATACGTAAACTCGAATCCAACAGCTTAGTGTATCGTTAACGTTTATAACCTTCAAGCTTTATCAAATAAATCAATCTCTGTAAATTGATAAATCTACGAAAGTATTCTTATACACGGTGATCTGATAAGAATGATCAAAGAAAATATATATAACAGTTATTGTTACATGTTTTTTAATAATAAGCGGAAACATTTATAAGTCATTGTGGATACGTAAAAACCAAGGTCTCCGAATACGCAAAATCGAATCCAACAACTCAGTTTATTGTTTCTAAACGTTTAAAGTATTCAGTTTATCAATCAGTCAAGCTCTAAAAACTGATAATTAATTGTTAATAAATATTCTTATACATTATGATTTGATAAGAATGGACAAAGAAAAAGATAGGTAACAATCAGTGTCATCTTTTATATAATAGTTATGAAAATCATTATAAAAAGTTGTCTACATGTTTCTAATTATCAATGGAAATGTTTATAAGTTATTGTGGATATGTATTCCGACGTTAACAAATACGTAAAATCGAATTCAACAACTTTGGTTATCGTTTCCAAATAGTTATAACTTTCAGGTTTATCAATCATTCACTCTTAAAACTGATATAATGTAAGAAAATATTCTTATATTCTATGATTCAATACGAATGGTCAAAAGAAAAGATACAAAATAGTTAGTGTCATATTTTCCACTATATAAAATATGGAACATGTTAAACAAGATTACCTTACATATATGAAACTTTTTTTTTCAATTTAGAAGAAATTACACACATTTGGTTTTATATTTTTAAATTAATTTAACTCTTCATAATCTGTTCGAGATTAGGTTATTTAATTTTAAATTGATGTATCTCATATATATATATATATGTAAATGATACATATTATACAAGAATATGAACAAATGACTAAAATGAATAAGATAACATCAAATCGGACGGTAAGTATTTGGTTTGAAAATTCGTCTCCGTCACAAATCCGACGCGGTATGTCAAGTTGAGCCCTCCAAGATGGTCCAAACTTTGATTAACAAGACAATTATTAACTGTGCACAAATTCATTTTTTTCTTTCAAAATACACATATAATTATGAACAATATATATATAAGTAAATAAAATAATTGGTAATCAATTTTCTACAATCATAATCAATAGTCTTAATTTATACTAAAGGTGGATACTGTAGCTTCGCTTTCTTTCTGAAGCGATTTGGGGGCGATTTAAACCTAGATAGGAATTCTGGGAGTATCGCTCATTTTTGAGTCGATTAGGGAGTTATCCCTTATGGTTCTTTTAGCTAAGCTCCACGAAAGTTGAGTGGTTGCTTTATTTCTTCCGGTACGGTTGGAATTTTTTTTTTCTCAAATTAGAAGTCTTCTGGTTTTTGGTGTGGAGTATTCGTTTTCTCCCAGACTAGAAGACAAGCCTATTCGAATTTCAGTAGAAGTACGAGTTGTAGTGTGACACTTCTCAGGTTTTCCAGGCAAGTCGCGGCAAGAGGCGGCGCCGTTGCAGTACCCGGTGCAGTTCTCTTCTTGAAGCAATTTCGAAGTGTTTTCCAAGCATCTGTTGCGATTGTCCTCATCCTAGTACATGATTGAGCTTCATTCATCTATCTCGTTCTGGTTGTTGTTAGAGCCGATCTAGGAGACATCTGTTTTGGGTGTAGCGCTCCAGCCTATCTGGTTTTAAGGAAGAGATAAGTCTCCCATCGAGCGGCAGGTTCTGCTTGTGGCCGACACGTCTGGCAGGGTGTTTGTTCAATTCAGATCAGTTTGTATTTTCAGGGCAGTTTCTGCTTACAGTAAATACGGAGTTGTTGGTCAATTAGAAGTTTCTCTATCTGATAAGCTTCAGAATCGATTTCTTTCTTCTCAAATTAGTCGCAAGATACCCGCCAGTTCAGGTGTTTCTTGGTTAGTTGGGAGATTACAGGTTCATCCTTTGAGAGCTACAAAGGTATTCGATTAGCAGCAGATTCTGATTTACATCAGTTATTCTAGTGATAGCTCTTTTGCTATCAGTTCTGTGTGACAGTGAATTTCGAGAAGAAGACGCAAATGTTTAGTTGTTCTCCTGTTGCTGAAGCTAATTTATAAAGCTGAGTCTGAGAATTTTCTAAGGTCTCTGCTAAAGCGTTCTTAGTTATCTGGTTTTGGTGTTCCTCTTCTGAACTGCCAAAGGATAACCTTGGTCAGTGTACTACTGTTTGATTAAAGATAGCATTGGTGCCTCCTCTTCTCGTGCTTTGCGAGATACGGTGTTTTTGATGGTTTGTATTTCATTAAATTGCAGGGGTCTAGGGAAGCCAGAATCAAAGCTCTGGATGAAAAGACTTATAGCAGACCACAAACCGGAGATTATTTTCTTGATGGAGACGCACAAAGTTCACGAGGATATGGTGGATTATTTTAACTTTTTCCCCTCTTACTATGGGGCGGCAGTAGGTAGTAGAGGAAGAAGCGATGGTTTGGCCCTAATGTGGAGAGTGGGTATTGGTGTTAAAAGTATTAACTCTTCCCCTCATCATATGGCAGTGGAGATTACCCTCCCTGGAGGTATTTGCTTTCATTTGACTGGTTTCTATGGGTGGGCAGATTGGAAACTCAAACACCTTTCATGGAAACTGCTAGAGACTCTAAGGGGTCAAGTCACTTTACCTTGGATTGTAGTTGGTGATTTCAATCAAATTTTGTATAACTATGAAAAAACAGGAGGTAGAAGAAGACATGAAGATCAGATGGAACCCTTCAGGAGAGTTATACAGTTTTGCCAGTTAGAGGATCTGGGCTTCTTCGGGGAAGCAGGTACTTATTCTAATTGTCAGTTGAATGATCGTTACTCGGTGAGTAGGCTGGATAGGGCTTTTAGTTGTTCTTTGGGTATCAATATGTTTCCTAATATCTCAGTGGAACATCTTCCTAGGGAATTCTCTGATCATTGTCCTATTCTTATCCGGTTGTTTGGAGTCCAAAGAATTCCAAAGAAAATATTCAGATTTGAAAATGGGTGGTGTCTGGAAGAGAAATGCAGAGATATCATTATAGAGGTTTGGGGTAATTGTTGTCTGGATCTGGGTCAAAAGCTCAGTGAGTGTGCTAAGAAATTATCTTTATGGAAAGGATGGTCTCTAAAGAAAATCAAATGGAAGATTCAGAGGAAGAGGGGTGAATTAGAAAGTCTGACTAAAAGAGTTCCTTCTTTTGGGTCGGATACCAATAGAAAGAGGCTATTGATGGAGATTGAATTACTGGCTGTGAAAGAAGAGATTTGGTGGAAACAGAGGTCTAGAGACTCATGGGTGAAATCAAGGGACAAGAATACTAGTTACTTCCATTCTAAAGCTTCTTATAACCAAAGAGCTAACAGTATTTTCGGGCTCAAAGACTCCAACCAAGTGATGTGTTACAAATGGTCAGAACTTGAAAGAATCTCTAGAGACTATTTTCAGAATATTTTCACCTCTTCCTCTCCTAGAGGGGATTCTACATTTGAGGATGCAGTCAGAGGAAGATTGTCTGTTGATTTCATCTATGAGTTGAATTCTCCATACTCTGAGTCAGAAGTGGTGGAGGCGGCTAAGCTTCTTGGGGCAGACAAATCGCCTGGTCCAGATGGTTTTAATAGAAAATTTTTCCAAACTTATTGGTAAACTGTAGGCTCTCAAGTCATAGATTCGGTGTTAGCTATTCTTAGAGGAGATTCTATTCCAGATGGGTTTAATGACTACTTCATCACTCTTATTCCTAAAACTAAAGGAGCGGTGGAGATGAGTAATTTCAGACCTATTGCTTTATGTAATTTCACTTACAAAATTGTCTCTAAAGTCTTAGCTAGAAGACTACAAAAGATGCTTCCGTCGATCATTTCAGAGAATCAGACTGGTTTTGTTAAAGGTCGGCTGATCACAGACAATATCATTCTAGCTGGGGAATTACTTCATTTCATGGGGAGGAGTCAAGCTTCAAAAAAAGGATGTTTTGCATTGAAAACAGATTTGAGTAAAGCTTATGACAGGTTAGAATGGAGTTTCATCCATAAGATTCTGATTGCTATGGGTTTTCCTCCTAATTGGCTCACTCCTGTTATGAACTGTATCTCATCGGTTAGATGTGCCATCCTTCTAAACGGGTCTCCGGGCCACCTGTTCCGGCAGACGAGGGGTATTAGACAGGGAGACCCTTTGTCTCCTCTTCTATTTATTCTGGTTCAGGAAGCATTAACTAGCTTCCTTAATCACTCTGACTTGATAGGAGGTTACAAAGGCATCAAAATGAAGCAAGGAGGCCCTTCTATATCTCATTTATCATTTGCGGATGACATCATCTTCTTTGGGGTGGCCTCGTTTGAAAATGTTAAGTAATTGAATGACAGTGTGAACAAGTTTCTCCTTGCTTCAGGGCACCAAGTGAACTTGGAGAAATCAGAGATTATGTTCAGTAAGAAATTGATGCCGCATCTCAAAACGCAGTTTGCCAACGCTTTGGGGGTTGTTGAAGTCCCCTTTTTCTCTAGATATTTGGGCCTCCCTTTGAAGATTGGGAGGAACAAATCTCAGATCTATGAGTATGTCATTACTGCGGTTCAGAAGAGAATCGCTTCATGGATTAAGCTAATGTCTCAAGCTGCTCAATCTATTATGGTGATGAGTGTTCTTCAAGCCATCCCCTGTTATACGATGTCTCTTTTCCTTCTTCCTAAAACCATTATTAATAAGCTTAACTCTATCATCTCCGGTTTTTGGTGGGGAGGCAGTAAGAGCACTAAGTCTATGCATTGGTTGAAATGGAGGAAGGTCTGCAAAGAGAATGATATGGGAGGATTAGGATTCAGAGCTTTAGAAGAATTCAATAAAGCTCTTCTTACAAAGTAGTTATGGAGGGCTTTGGAGCAGCCTAACTCTATGTTGGCTGCCACTTTGAAAAGTTTATACTTCCCTAATAGTTGTATAACCCAAGCTAGTCCTTCTTACAAGGACAGCCCAATTTGGAAATCATTGGTGTCGAATATACCTTTTCTCAAGTCTGGTATCACTTTTCAGGATAATCATTGGATCTGGATGTCGTCAAAGGATAAATCCTACAATGTCAAATCAGGGTTTCAACTTCTTCAACAATCTCAGACTCAGGGTCAGTCTTCGTCAGATAATCAGTGCTCTTTCATCAAAAAGAAGATCCTTCACTCTATCTGTCCTCCGAGAGCAAGGTTAGTTCTTTGGAAATTCCTCAATGGTATAACTCCTTGCCAAGGTAATATTGGGAAGCGTATTCAAGGCCCTTCAGAATGCTTCTTTTGTGGTGATAGAGATTCCCAAGCTCACTGTTTTTTTAGATGTTGTGTTGTTGCCTCTTTGTGGACTACTGTTCTTGATATCCAGGATATTCCTACCTCTGATAATGAAGCTATCATTGATTGGTTTATCTGTAAAGCAAAAAAGTGGGGGAAAAGTAAGCTGTCTGAAGTAGCAAATATGATGTGGGTGATTTATGATGCAAGAAACAAGTGTAGACATGATTCTACCTTGGCTTGGTGGACTGTCATTGAGCATAACCAAGCTTTCATTGCAGCGTACACGGACTCCTCCTCTCTGCAGCAATCGTTTATGGGAAATCTGTCTCCCTGGCGGCCTCCTCCGATAGGTATTACCTCTATCTGTATTGAAGTCTTTAAAATGAAAGACTTTCCGATACAGATTGGTGGTCTTTTGAGAAATTCAACAGGAACCCCAGTGTTAGCTTTTTACAAGATTATAAGTAGCACTTGTAAGGTGCATCTGGCGGTGATAAAAGCAGCTCGTATTGCAGTAGAACTTGCACTTAGTGAAGGTATCTACTCCATCTGCTTTGATAATATCCGTGAAGAGATGAAGGACAGAATGTTCGGATTCGAAATGGTGGAAGAAGGTGGGAGACAGGACTTGGTAGCTTTCAAAAATCTTTGCTATTCCTTAGATAGTTATAGTTGGAGGTCAAATTATGAAACTTTCAATCACTCTACCTTTCTTGTTGCTAAGATGTTTAATAGTGTTTTTGATAAGATTCAGATTTGGAAAGGTATGTATGTTCCTTTTCGTGTCCAAGTTGTGTGTAACTTGGATAAGGAGACTTAAAATTATATGTTGTAATGGTTTTCTAGTTATATATAGAGTACCAAAGTTGATCAAATAGTCTTAACACAAGGATCTCTCCGACATAGAGGTGTTTTACAAAAGGAACAGATGTAGCTTTAAAGCAAGAGACGGACTACATATGCTTTTGGTTAGTTAGATGAAAAGAACATATGCTTTGATTAGAGTTCAAACAACCAATCACGATCTTTAAGGAAGACACTTGTGAACCGGGCTTGTACGCCAAATCAGCCTACGCCGGTCTTCATATTTCTGGCTCTTGTGTGACCCGTCTCAACTCAACGAGAAAGTAGATTTCTTTCTTGTTTCAATCTGTGAAACTCTGACAAGCAAAACAGTGATCCATTGATTTCGAACTATTTTACCTTATCCGTGAAACAGATCATCAGACATTTAGACAATCATTATGGCGTCCTCGGTGCGGCTGCAGATACTCGATCGTCACGTAAGTTTAACTACTTTATCAGTGTTCGTACATGCGCTTACTCGCACAAAATTTTGTTGTTGTTTACCCACGGAATTCGTCTGATCTGATTTTTAAGCTTCCGCTTTATCGTTTTGTAATACAGTCGAACAACCATAATCGAATGTCTGTCGGTTGACGTTGCAGTTCTGTTTTGATTCTTGAGCAGTACCTGATCCGCTGATCAGTGATCACTTGCTTCCTTCTTCTCTAGGAATGTGATATCTTGACTGATATACCATCTCAAGAGCGTAGCAACCATAACTGACATTCATAGGATCGAGTTTACAAGAGTAAGTAGATTAGCTAGGAAACTCAGAAGATGTCGCCACTCCGCAGTTGAAGCATTTAATCGAACAGCTATCGCGCATATAAGTTACCTTGTCCAGATAGATGTCTTTCAATACCACCTACATGCTTTGCTTGCGTCGACCTATTTCACATTCATCTGAAACTAGCGAGTGGACATTGTTCCATTTGGACCGGAAGGAATCTTAGAATTCTTCGTCGTCTCTGTAACGGAGGTGCTTAATGTGAACTGTATATCGCAGGTGGTCATGGATAACGGTATATCGCAAGTTACGCTGACTAAACCAGGAGGGATTGTCACAGGCATACAGTACAATGGGATTGATAACTTGCTTGAAGTTCAAAACGCTGAAGAAAATCGAGGGTATCTTCATTACACATTTTTAAAAACTACGCTAATTGTTAGTATTTTATATTCTATCTCTAAGTAAGTAGTAGTACCACCGTGTTCCAACATTATTTAATTTTATCTGGTATTTTGTTCGGATTTTCGCCTCCCTATGATCTATGTGCAGCTACTGGGATCTTGTTTGGAGTGGCCCAGAGACCAAAGGAACATTCGATGTGTGAGTCTCTCGGTTGTTTCCCCAAACTATCTTTTATATGTCATCTTTTGTTTCTTATACCTTTGCATTACTCAGCTCAGTACATAATTAATCTGCTTGAATTAGAAGCTTTGCTTGTTTCCAACAGAGCTATTTAAAACTGTCATTTACCCTTCACGGCATGCAGGATTAGAGGAACTACTTTCAAAGTCATAGTACAGACAGAAGACCAGGTCGAAATTGCCTTCAGTAGAACTTGGGACCCCTCTCTTAAGGGCAAACTTGTTCCGCTCAACATAGATAAGAGGTAACTATCAATGATTCTACACGTTATGGTATCATATTTACCATCTGGATAGTTGAAAAAGACATATTTCCCTGACCATACACAGAAGAATCAATGGCAATTCGTGAAACCAGTTATCTGAGGCGTCAAGTTTCATGTTTGTGGCAGATTTGTGATGCTGAAGGGATCTTCCGGATTTTACACCTACGCAATCTATGAGCACTTGCAAGAATGGCCAGCTTTCAGCATCGGTGAAACCAGGATCGCCTTCAAGCTAAGCAAAGACAGGTATGTTCATATATTAACAACTTTGGCAACGTGTTTAACGGAATAGATATATCATGCACGCAGCCACTTCGATTGTGCCTTTTTGCTCATACAGAATATTCTGATGATGTCTATGTAACTATAGGTTTCAATATATGGCTGTAGCAGATAACAGGCAGAGGGCCATGCCCTTGCCAGATGATCGAACGTCACAGAGATGCCAGACGCTTAGCTACCCTGAAGCTGTTTTGCTCACGAATCCTGTGGAGGAACAGTTCAAAGGGGAGGTATGTAAGGATCTTTAATAAGGGGCTAACTACTACAAGCGTAACTACCAGCGTTGTTAGTAGTCTGTGTGGGATCTCAATCAGTAAGATCCTTGCCTTTTTGGACAGCGCAGGTGGATGACAAGTACCAATACTCATGTGAAAATAAGGATATCCTAGTTCATGGTTGGATGTGCTCTAACCCGCCAACTGGGTTCTGGCAAATTACACCTAGCTACGAGTACAGGAATGGAGGCCCCGTTAAGCAAAATCTAACCTCTCATGTTGGACCAACTACGCTCTCGGTAAGTAAAATATGCCCTCAACATTTAGTGAGACTCTAAATAAACCTTTCTCGTAATACGGTAGTGGGTAAGTTTTGAACCTAGGACCTTTGGTTCTTGGATATCACTTCACTACCGATCAAGTCACAGGGGTTTGGCAGTATGCCCTTAACATTGATTTGTCTTCTGAACTTTAGGCTTGCCAATGACCATTTTCTAAGCTTGTTGCTCTTTTCTACTAGATTTTCCATTGATCAATGTTATTGACAGGTTTTTTTGAGTGGGCATTATGCTGGACAAGATTTGTGCCCCGATTTTGGAGAGGGGGAGCCATGGAAAAAGGTCTTCGGTCCTGTTTTCATTTACTGTAATTCTGTGGTGAACCAGGAAGACTACCATTTGCTATGGCAGGATGCAAAATTACAGGTAGGGTAAATATTTTGCACAGAGATGATTCAGATATAGTTACTCTTGTTATGATAGATTTGCTTTTATCTAAACAAAAAGAGTATTTCTATTACTTTTACCAGTTTGCAAAAATCTGACCATACTGCTCATGCCAAACAAATTGCGTTGTTATAAACTCATATAAATGGTGATCTTAAACAAATCATGGAGAAAACAGTACTGATTTTACATTATGATGGTCACAGATGATGGCTGAAAGGCAATGCTGGCCCTACAGCTTCCCAGCCTCAGATGATTTTCCCTCGCCTGATCGTCGGGGGAATGTTTATGGTAGATTGTTAGTGAAAGACAGGTAAGGTATTGTAGTTTAACCACACTAGTTAAGTATGATCTCTGTAAACCTATGTATTATTTTAATATTAATTGGAACTACCACTGTCTTAACTATTTTATTCTTAATTGTAGTAGTCGTTTACATCACATTGCATTTCACAATCTAAATGTGATTTTATCTTACTTGGACTTTCCTATCTCATATTCATGACATCCACGAACAGCTATGTGAGTAACGACAATCTACCAGCAAAGGGAGCTTATGTTGGACTAGCCCCGCCAGGAGATGTAGGATCATGGCAACGAGAGAGCAAAGTAAGTAACTAAAACTATACTAATGATCGTCAATCATTCTTTACTTTGATTTATAGTTATCCGTCTATACATAACTCTTATTCTAACTATATATGTATAAATCACTGTGTGCGAGCGATTTCAGGGATACCAGTTCTGGACAAAAACAGATGATAATGGATACTTCGCTGTGAATGGCGTAAGGGAAGGGAACTATAATCTTTATGGATGGGTCCCGGGTTTCATTGGAGATTATCGATATGAAAACATTATCAATATAACTCCAGGTATTGCACTCATATAATAAGTCCTGGTATATATAATGTTAACATTGACTGTTGAAGAAGAATACGGTTTTGTTTCCTAGTCAAATTGTAATTATCTGGAAATTGCGGGTACAGGCTGTAGTGTCAAATTAGAAGAGATTGTGTTTCAAACACCAAGAGATGGACCAACGCTGTGGGAGATTGGTGTCCCAGATCGTAATTCAGCAGAATTCTTTGTTCCAGATCCTAATCCTAATTATGTCAACAGGCTTTACATTAATCACCCAGACAAGTGAGTTGCTGCATCTCTAGCCCATGCACAAACGAGTTTTTTTTAGCTAGCTTCTTAATACATTTGTGTGAATCCTGCGTGTTGTTGTGACGTATAGAATTATAATCGCATTCTGATGATCAGGTTTAGGCAGTATGGATTATGGGAAAGATACACAGAACTGTACCCTAATGAAGATCCTGTCTTCACAGTTGGGGTCAGCGATTATCGAAAGGATTGGTTCTTCGCTCACATACCTAGGTGTAGTATCTTACTCTTAGATGATGTTCCTGTTAAAACACCAAAATTAATAGACTAATTATTTCTTTTTCTTATGGAAAATTGAAACAAAAAATATGGTTAAAAAATAAGGAATAATTTTAAGAAATAAATGATAAAAAAAGTTACAATATATGATATTTTGAAAAAACTGACAAACTACTAAATTTAAGATGTGTGAACTGTTATACTAACATGAATAAAAATAAGGGAAAATTACATGCCCACCCATGATGTTTGGTGAAATTTCACATTCCACCCACGTGGTTTCAAAAATTACTTTCCTCACCCATGTGGCTTCTCCTGTTTTACATCCAGCAACTTTTCTAATTTTTGTTCAATTCAAAAGATGCTTAAACGTTGTCCGAAATTGATGAAACTTTACATGGATGATGCTAAAGTGATATATTTTGATCTTATATCAAATTCGAAGTTTTTTAAGCTTAAATGTGACCTGTGGGACCCAATAAAACATGCGACATGTTCATTGGGTCCCACATGTCACATTTAAGCTTAAAAAACTTTATATTTCTCACTGAACCAAAATATAACACTTTAGCATCATCCCTGTAAAGTTTCATCAATTTTGGACAACGTTTAAGCATCTTTTGAATTGAACAAAAATTAGAAAAGTTGCTAGATGTAAAACGGGGGAAACCACATGAGTGGGGAAAGTAATTTTTAAAACCACGTGGGTGGAATGTGAAATTTCGCCAAACGTCATGGGTGGGACATGTAATTTTCCCTAAAAATAATGATATGGCTTTTGATTGACAGGAGAAAAGACGACGGGACATACGAAGGAACAACATGGCAGATCAAGTTTAACCTCGACAATGTTGATCAAAACGGTATTTATAAGTTACGCTTGGCCATAGCATCTGCTTCTCTCGCCGAAGTACAGGTAACACACCCCTCCCTGCATAGCTATAATGTTCTTTTTTTCACGTAACCTCTGAATTGTGCAATCTGCACTGAACTTGTATGTACATGACTGGTTCACAGGTTCGAGTGAACGACCCCACAGCGAATCGACCAATCTTCACCACCATGCTGATCGGAAGGGACAATTCAGTAGCAAGGCATGGAAGTCACGGTCTCTACTGGCTCTACAGTGTGGATATAGCTGGAAGGATGCTCGTGCAAGGTGAGAACACACTTTTCCTTACACAACCTAGGAACCAGAGCCCCTTCCAGGGGATTATGTACGATTACATCCGCCTAGAAGCCCCCCTAAGAAATAGAACAGGCAAGGATATATGAAAAGGATCAATGTGAATATTCATTTGACATCATTAGTTGACCAGCTTTCATTGGTTTGATTCTCATGTAACTTTATTCATTTGTTTGTATGTGTGTATATGTACATTTATAACTTGAGATAGGTAAATCCAAGCGTGTGTGATAGTCAACAACGTACGTTTGTTTTCTCATGGTTAATATATAAGACGTCTCAGTTATCTTTCTCTTATAACGCAAGACACATTCTCCATGCAGAACAGGTTGCAACCGCTGAAATTCTAATTGATATAATATGATGATTCTAATTTGTGAGTACACAACATGTTGTTAACTGGGTTCTCTGAGTATTGAATCATATAAAGATCATTGATTTGAAAATTGCTAGCATTCTTTCAATGCTGGACCTAATTCCATAGACGTTAGGCTTTCTCATGCTATGTGAAGCGAGGGCCAGTATCAAAGAAAAATGATCTTTGGGGCAAGTTGTGCTTTTTTTTTTAATAATATGACACGGATTCAATTTTAATGTTATAAAGGTGATTAGTGGACATTCCTAAACTATAACTTTAAAACAAGTTGGAGTTTTAAAAAAACTTTAAAATGAGTTGGAATAAAAGAAAATATTACAAAATTAACTTAACCTAGTAGTTTTGATACTAGTAAACTAGGTCATAAGCGGTCAGATTTGTTAATGGCTCTCTCCCTTCTCCTCACATTCCTCCCAATCCCTTTGAGCCATGTCATCATCCCGTATATCCCACCCCCACCGTTCCTTTGCACCACCACAACCACTGTCATCAACATTAACAGAACAAGTTTTTGAGGAATGTATGTAAATGACCAGCTCACCTTATTGAGTATCATAGTGTGAGTAGGTACACATGCACAAGGTGTGAGCTAGCTAGGTTAAGTAAATGTACGAGGATTCGAGTCATTTTAGTTTCCAGTCTGTATTTTAGTTCTCCTCGTGCTTCAATTTATGCAAACACACTTTGAAGTGAAGAAAGGTTAAACAAGGAGCAGGAAGCAGGTTGATGATTACACTACTAAATGGCAGGATTTAGGGCCTACAACTCCATGTTTAAAGACAGAACGACCCCGAATACGTTCCTTCTTTAAACGGCTCATCGCAAAGTTGAAGGCGACAACAGAACGGTATATTCCGTCTCAAATGGCGAGGAATCCATGACGAAATAATTCCTCACTACTTCTTGAACTGCAATGGGATGGAGATAGAATTATTTTTGATAGTTAGAGACAAATATTTCCGTTTCTATATTTCCGTCTCTATTCCATGAGAACAATATAATTGTCTCAAGTGTTTCAGCCAAATTCTACTAGCACAGACGAATATCCCTCGTCTCTATTTTATTATTAATTCTTCTAATTTTATTATAATTTTTAAAATGGTTATCAATAATCGTATTTGATGTCAACATGTACCTAAATTTATGTAAAAATAAATACTCGTGATGTAATAAAACAAACAAATTACAAATGTCCAAAGTAACTTACATAATTGTGTCGCAAGCAACTACACATGTTCCAATAAAGTCAACATCCAAAAGTAAAATTGGACTACCCCAATCATCCAACACCATATGATTGTGCTCACTCACTTCAAATATACTAGCAAACTAAAGTCTTACATTTTTTTTTAGTGGCTGGCTTAGGAGTGATACTGAGGTTCTAAATGAACCTTTCTCGCAATACGGTAGTAATGAGTTTTGAACCCAGGACCTTTGGTCAAGGATACCACTCCACTACCGACCAAGCCACTGGGACTTAAACTAAAGTCTTACATACTCATACTAGATAATAGAACAAACATCTATATTTAACAAGTTTGAAGACAACACGAGCTAGCTAGCTACCTGATTTTGCATCTCGTGTCTGAACATAGTTACTATCCCAACCATGTCCTTCATCTCACCCATGTTTGTCGCCAGGACACTGCTTCCAACCACTTCCATTATTTCTTAAACCAACGTGAGTACCCCCCCCCCCCCCCCAACTCGTAGGAGCAGCTATAGTATGTGAGCCACCATGCATCATATGTGTCAACTGCTCATGAATCATCTCCTACAAATCCATCCTCATTTCATCATGATAATCATAGCAGGCCTCTTCCCGAGCCTCTTGGTGGGCCTCTTCCCGGCGGATCAAAAGCTAGGTCTCGGGGCAAAAATTTATTTTGACACTGTCACTTTTTAAAATTTTATATCATTTTATACATTTTCAAAAACTTATAAGAGCATTTGACAAATTTTCAAAAGTTTCGTGAGGTCGTGCGCCCGGCCCCCTTTCTATCTCCTCACAAATCTCATCACGATATCGTATGTCAAATTTCTAAGTTAGTTCCTTCATAAACTCTTAGCTTAATTGTTTGATCAACACCACTAGGATGTCCACCACTCCTAGTAGAAGCTGCCAATTTTTTAATAATACTGTAAAGCACACTCACGTATCAGTCCATAAACCCCACCGCCTCATTAAAAAACCTTTTTAGGATCCACCGATGGATGCTTAGATGTGCCCTCTTCTTCATTGTTACCTTCAACTTAGGAAGCATTTTCGAGCATCTTTTTGTATGTTTCCTTCATTAATCCAACAAATAATGAATTAATAGAAAATAGCAATTCGTGTACCAAATTGTACATGCCAATTTGAATGAAATACTTACAGCACAATTTCCAACTTTCTGATAGTAGGTTCCATTTCGTCCTTAATTTTTTTTGATAATTAGGGCTTAAAGCCAATTTATTAAAGAAAAAGAAGTGGATATGTTGGGCCTCATTAAAACCTCCAAGACAAAACCCAATGGGAAAAAGCCAAGGAGGAAAAAGAGTACCCACCACTTAAACTTACAAACTCATGTCGACCGCGGAGCAACCCTAATTCGAATCACAACAAAGCCAAGACCCATATGAAACACTACCTACGCACCATATGAAAAACTCCAACCAACACCTCAAAATCCTACCTCTGCTAACACATACTCCCGATGAAATTTTGCTACACCCTAAAAACTCTTCTCCTTCCTATACGTATACATCCCAAAAGGCTTACGAAAACACTAAGCATAAACTACGAGTTAACGAAAGGTTGGAGCTGGTATTTGATGTTAGCCTTAGCAAGGGCTGGATCCGGGACTTCACATCCCATTTGGTACAACAGGCTAAGACATGCCTCTGCTTCTGCTTCCACATTAACAATCCTCCCATATTTGTCTCGAGCTTCAGCGGGCTCCACATCCTGGATTAAAACAGGCTCCATAACACCCACCCCTCTTTGTACTGCCGCACTATTGTCTTCAGACAAATTGTCTTTATTGGCTCCACTTTTCAGAACGTGAGAAATTGCCACCGCATCTTCCCCATGTGCCTCTCCCCTATCTGCACCACCTGCAACCTCGGTAATCTGATCAGCCAAATTACATGACTCTTCGCTTCTATGCTTCTTTGAATTGCCTTCTCATCACCAACTTCAACTATGGACACCGGGAAGGATTGGCCCTCGACTATGACTGAAATTTTTAAGTTGATCAACTGCAGCGTCGAAGTTTCTACATGGACACGAATTTCAGCATTCTCCACAAACTGGTTTTCTTCATCTTCTATCTTAATAACGTCGCCCACTGTTTGTGCAATTCTCCGCACATTAACCTTGTTCCATGCATGGAGGGGGATACCACGAACGACCACCCACGTCCTACGCTTCTCGACTTGATCCTCCCTTCCCCAGTGGTGCACTTCCAGTCCTTCAGGAGTTTTGCCACTTGCCTGAGCCTCATTAACCACAACCTTGGCTTCATCAATTGAATTGAAAAGCATGAGGAATTTCCTCCTTGAGAGGGCTAAAAGCCCCGACAAATTCGGCCAGCGGCTACTTAGGACTTCCAGTGCTTCCCTTGGATTCTTATCTTCTTGGTGCGTGGATACCGCACATCTGGACAAGCAAGCTTTCATCCCTTCATCAGCTTTAACCTTAATGGAAAGTCTGGACTTGACGCTCATGTATTCCTTATGGACCCGAGAAAACGAATTACTAGGCTGCGAAGACCTAGTATCGGAAACAACTTTTCTCTCTTTCACCTTGTGTCCCTCTTTCACCATATGTCCTTGGAACTCCATTCTCGCCCAAAGACTACTTCCGTTAATAATCCAGCCTTTGATACCGTTAATAACTCTTTTGGCATCCTCTACGCAGCAGACATCAACAAAGGCGCAAGCATTACGATTCCAAGATCTCCTTTTTCTGCTAATGTACAGCCTACTCCATCTAGCAAACCTTCTCACTATTTTGCCCAACTGGTATTCCGAAACACCTCTGTCAACATTATCAATGAAAACTGTGGTAGTATATGCACCTTTGGATCTGCTTCTGTCTCGACGACACCTCTCACCTACTTTTGCTCGCTCATGTCTTCGCGTCGACACTTCCGAGCCACGACTTAACTCCGCCTTACGGGACCTATCTTTCCAACTTGCTTTGTCACTGTGTCGATTGCCTTCCCATCGATTTGATTGGCAGTAGCCACATCGAGCCCCTTTCCTCCACGAATGAGCTCTAAACCTTCCCATGGTTGAGCCGATCAGTAACGGAAGTGTGGAATGGTGAGCAGAGTTCGGTGAGATTGCGGAAAAAATTGAAGGTGGTAGTAAAACTGTATACGGTGGTTTGAAAACTGAGTTTCTGGAGGCTTTGTGTGTGGGCGTATGGAGGTATTTTGTTTTTAGGCGTTGGAAGGATTTTGTTTGGGATGAGGTTGGTAGAGAAGTTACGCTGAGATAGAGGAGGAAGAAAAGCGACGGACATGGCGGAAGGAAGAGGGGGGATAGCGCCGAACAGAGTGTGGGAAGAGAGAGGTGGGAGCGCCCCCCATTGACCTAGTTGTTATCCTGCGCCCCCCAAAGCAAGTGCCCCCCATTTCGTCCTTAATCGAGCAAGTGTACATAAATAGCTCATATGGTGAAGGTTCTCTCCAGTGGCGGAGCTACGTGCTCCATTGGGTGGGCTTGGCCCCCCAAATAAAAAAAAATTCAATTGAAAAATATTTATAATATAAGATGTTTTATACTTAGGCCCCTCTAATCCCCTCCGATTTTCACAGGCTGGCTTCGCCCCTGTTCCTCTCCACATTCTTTTGAGTTTGTATACAATAAACAAAACACTTAACAAATCAAGCTACAATTCATCTCAAAGACATACAACACATTCTTCTTTTTTTTATAAGTCATCAACGTATATAGGTAGAATCAAGTTAGACACTTGGAAAAAAATTCGACAAAACCTCCCTTGTTTTTTTTTTAAGTTTTCTTCCTTGTTTTCATGTTCCCTACTACACAGTTCAATCCACAATTCATCTCAAAGACAGACACCACATTTTCCACAACAAATATGCACAGAGTGATCAACACTCACAAGTGCACTTTTATAGTCTGAACCAAGAACCCTTCACATAACACTATTGAACCAATGTTCATGTCAAATAGCAAGTCTAACAAGATCAAGCGACTTACCAAATCAGCATTGTGATCCAACATGGCAAGTGAGCCGCACGCATGGTTAGACATGCTAGCCCCAACTGCATACTCTGACATGCGGTTCTTAAAGTTTATCTCACTAATCATCTTGTACTTGGGAGTACGTCACATTTCCTCCCAACTTCTATAAATCTCATACCTCACTGTTCTTCTTGGTTTATTGTTCCCATCATTTTGTTGAGTGTATCCAAGTACCTTTTGAAAGCAAGTGCACAGAAGTTCCTATACACAATCGTCTCATCCTCTCGATCCCAACGAAATAGCTTTTACAACATTATTAAGATACATTAAAACACGTAAATAGGACAAGTTTAGATATAATTTACAATCTAAATAATAATGAGCACAAGTACAAATATAGTACCTTAAATTCATCAAAGTAATGTTGTTTTTTAGCATCACTCAAAGCTTTCTAGTTACAACCCCTAACAAACCATATTTTTCTCAAAGTAGTGTAAGAAAAATTGACCGACATAATAACAGTATAGCAAATGTCTAGAAATGGATACAATTATAAATAAATTGATATAGTTAAATGTATACCTCTCAAGGGGTGCATCCATCTGTATTGAATTGGATCTCATAAACTTGCTTCATGAGCTAAATGAATAGGAAGATGTTCCATAGAACCGAACAGACTGGTTAGAAATATTTGCCTCAACTTGCATAGATTAACTACAATGTCTTCATTCACTCGTTGAAGGTTAGATTCCACAAGCAAGGAGGATATCAACTCTTTGAAGAAAATACATAGATCAGTAATCCACAGCCATACTTTCTCATCAAGTAAATGTCAGAAAGCTATGGGCATCATCCTTTGCATAACGATATGGTAGTTGTGACTTTTCATTCTGAACATTTTTCTATTTGTCATATCCACACATCTCCTCAGGTTAGACGCACACCCATATGGGAACTTCAGGTCTTCACCCACTCACCCAAGATTTTTATCGACTCTATCCAAAACATACTTAACTTTTGGATATGTGTTAGTAGTTAAATTAGGTGTCAATTTAGGACAGTGACAATAGTCATTCAGCTCTTCACGTGACTTGATGGTGTCTTTGGTTTTTCTTTGACATTCAAAACCCTGTTAAATATGTTAGCAAACACATTCTTCTCAGTATGCATGACCTCTAAGTTGTTCTTGATTAATAGATCTCCAGTACGGTAAATCACAAAAATGTACTTCTTTTAGTCCACCAAAACCAGAAGTCTTAGAAATAAGAGCATTCACTACATCTGAACAAACCTCGGTTACTTTCTTCAAACCTAAACGGTCCAACTCTGATAATATCCCTTCACCACTTCTAATGGATGAAGCTCCCTTGGTAACCTTATGACCTTTTTTTAAAAAACTCTTGTCAGTACAGAACTTATGATCCAATGGGAGAAACTTCATAGCATTATCAAACCATGATTGCTTCCTACTAGAACATAAAGTGAAAGCATCATTATCATCCATACATTGTGGACATGTCAACCAACGCTCCATCTAGATTGCATTGCATACACTGGGAAGTCGTTAATTGTCCAAAGCAATGCTGCTTGCATCCGAAAATTTCTCTTATTTGACACATCATAAGTGGTGACACTATTATAGCTTCATGGTTGCTCACTAACAATAGAAGTAAGTCAGCCGGCAGGCTGATTTCTGTGGTGCGCTTCCTTAACAGAGAAAAGTAAAAAATACACCTGTCCGGGAATTATGGTGGAAAACACACGCGATAGGGAATTGAGTTGGTCAAACGACCTTTGACCGGAAATTTTCCTACGTTACGCTACAACATATAAGGTCTATGGAGGCAACTTTTATTGCCTCTGAAAATCAAAAAATTGCCTCTGTAGATATTTAGAGGCGACAAAACCATTACCTCTAGGTTGCCTCTAAAGGGTCGCCTCAGTTGATTATGGAGGCAACTAAAATGTTTGCCTCAGTTGACTTATAGAGGCAACTTCAGTCGCCTCCATTGATCAGAACCTATTGGGGCAATCATTATCTCGCCTCCGTTGCTCTTAAACTACTGAGGCAATTAGATTAACTCGCCTCCGTTGAGCCGTGTGTAGGATTTGTAGAGAGTAAACAATGGAGGCAACCAAAGCGGGTCGCCTCTATTGACGTCTTACAAACGAGGCAAGGCCTCCAACTCGCCTCTATTGCTTTGTGTAGATATTAAACAACAGAGGCAACCTTCTTCTACTCGCCTCGGTTGATATCCAACAAGCGAGGCAAGGATCCCAACTCGCCTCCGTTGCTTTGTGTAATGAATAATCAACTGAGGCAACCTTCTTCTACTCGCCTCCATTGATATCTAACAAGCGAGGCAAGGATTTTAGTCGCCTCTATTGTATTATGTAGAGAATGAACAACAGAGGCAACCTTCATCTCCTCGCCTCTGTTGATTGTCCAACAAGCGAGGCAATTGGAAAGTTGCCTCCGTTGATCTACTATTTTCAAAAAAATATATGCAAAATTCATATATCAATTACGTTGCATTATTATTACAGAAAAAGGATTTGTAAAATCATTCATTTTACTACATTGAACTAATGACATTTCCAGTAAAGATCAATTACTTGTCAATCAAAGTTTCACAATTCTTTCATACACATGTTTACCCTAACAGTTGAAACCATTATCATGATTCATGATACACCTCCACTCAAAAACTTGGGGCGAATTCTTTGTGCTTCTTATGTGGTTTATTGGCATCATGATTGGCGTCCTTCGACTTACTTGACGGTTTTCAGTGACTCCCAACCTAATTCTCTTGAACCTTTCAATTTCTGGCTCGAATAGCAAACATCTGACTCAAATTCCCAATAAACTCCTTCACACCATCATCACCCCTGCATAAGCAACATAAAATAGTCAAAAACGGCAAGACATTCAAATTCTACATAAGCTACCATATAGCAATTCTGAAGAGACTAGCTCAGGGAAATGAAACACCATCACATACAGCAACATACGCATGAAACACAACCAAAGAAGAGACTAGCTCAGGGAAATGAACCTTTGAATCAACTGGGACCAGGCTACACACTAACACTATTTCATGAACTCAAGTATTTAACTGGATTAAAACAGACACAGTTAGAAGCACTACAAGCAGTCTTACAGACATGCCAAAGAAAAAAACATTTTACCAGGCCAAAAGATTGATGTAAGCATAAGTATCTGCAATTTGACAGTAGTGCAGTGACTTTTCTATTCTTATATCTAAGTCAAAGAACAAATATTTAATAGTAGAAACTCCAAAAACATCAGTTCATAAATCTCAACATCATGTCCCCAGAGATCTGATAGAGTTCATGTTTATCCTCTAAACTTGATTGGATATGCATGCTAATTTCGTAAAGAGAGAAGTTTATAAATGTCTGTGTGTAGGAGGTGATAAAAAGGCGAAATTACCGCCTCCACCAAAAGAATCTACATATGAAAGTGAAGAATATGACCAGACGAACAATGCCAGCCAATGACCCAGCAATCAGTGAGGACTTAAAAAATGATAGCGTCTGAAAGTAAATAATGTAATCGAAAACAGAAGAGTAAAGTTTACGCACATGTCTTTTGTTAGTCTCTGGAGCTTCTTGGTTGTTCCTTATAATTCATCATGTATGTGTCTTCTGTTAAGGTCTACCACCACCAGTACAACAACAAAAACACTGTTAAAACAAAGCAAAGGAAAAAAACGATCTTAATACTCACATAATGGAGAGGATTGGTATACTACCTGATGAACACACTTACGGCTTGCTAATAGATGCTTAAAAGCATTCAGACATGACACTTGACACAACAAAAGACTGCACAATTATGATTTTCAACATTCATATCACTCTCTTACCAAATACGTATAGCGCAGCTAACCAGCTGAGGGATGAGCCTCTTCAAGATTTCAACAAACCCAAGTATATACATACCTGCACGAGCCTGCTGGTTTTAATTCAGTTGTTTCAGCTGGTTTCACTTTAGCAGGCAGCAGTACAGAGCTAACAAACCAGCAAATATAATGTCCCACTGCTACCCTATAGCAGCTGCAAAAAACAAAAAAAAAATGTACCATTAACGTATGCAGCAGCAAAACAAGGCAGAAAAGGGAATCCTCTCTTGACTCATGTTCTATAAGAAACAATAATGCAGTTTAAATAATCACTAGTAGTTCTTTGATCGAGAATAATACATGAAGAGAAATAGAACCATCTCATGAATTACCATTTCAGGTTTGTTAATATAATGATTAATTAATTCTTCCCAAAGTTCATCATCATTCTGCATACTAACAAACTCTACAGCCTGATACATTCTGATAGCTTGGAAACAGCACAAAAGACAATTAGAGAAAATATAAATAGATAGAAAAGAATCGTAGCAAGAATGCTAATTAGACTTCAATAGGAAATTCATACCAGTGACCCAAAGAAAATGTGAACTTATAAAATCTCACACCCAGATGACCAGGTATATACACAAATTTATTAGCACGAATGCTAATTAGACTTCGCATCAGCTTGCAAGAAAAAAAAACTCACCTGAGACTACAAAGGAGTTATAATGTTAGGCGCTCGCACTTCAGCTTTCTCAGCATATACTATTTTAGCATCATTCAAAACAGATTCAACCAGTCTGCGGTCTACCTCTTCGGACCTTAATAATATTGAAAGATCCTTCAGCCTTAACATGCTCTGGAGTCGGCATCAAATAAATTGTTGAATAAAACATAAAGGAGTTAAACCATCTTACAGAGACAAAAAAAAAAATGAAAGGATAATAAGTAAGAACAAACATGAGGTAGTTGACTGCAACTAACAAGTGTTTGATGGCTCATCTTATGTAGACCATTGTTGCATATATAATCAGTAACTAAATCTCCACTGTAGTCTCAGCCAAGATTTTTCCTTCAGTATATAAGCATGATTAGCTTGCTTATTCAACAGTTACAAAGTTACTAAACAACAATCAATGATATCAGTTATGTTGGACTGATTTAATTGTGGAAATATGAAAAAAAAGTAACAATTAATTGATATGTAAATAGATTTAATTAGGATCCTACACATCATCATGGCTACTATATTCACATTCGAACGTAGTTTCCAGACTTAATGTAACTACAAAAGTATCAAAAACACCAGCGACTTTCAAAACACCAGTGACTTTCCTACTATGGAAAGAAAAACACTACGAGGTTATGTATTCATCCAGTGGCTTACGAGCAGCATCTAAGAACAGATTTTGACTTATTTCACAAAAGTTTCGATATCAAAGAGTAAGTTTCCAGATTTATAGATAAGCATTTGTCATCTTCTCAGTGCAGGTCGTGATACAGGAAAAAAATCTGATATGACTAGAAAAATCTAACCTTTTACCCAGGAACATAATAAAATTGTTTAATGTAAAATCTAAGGCGGCTTATGTACAGTAATCTACTTTTTGTTTCATTGAGCAAACCAGCCAACCAACTTTGCTGACAAAGAACCCAACCGCTTCTAAAGTGCATAAACTAATACTATAAAAGATGAAATTACCATTTCTAAGACGATGATATCATTGCAAAACCCACTAAATCTAGCTCTCTCACTAGCTATGCAACAACAGTGTTCAACCACTAGTGTTGCCCTTTTGCAAAAGAAAACAAAACCACTTCAGAAAAAAGCAACAAAAAGAAAAAAGGAAAGCTTGGCTTTTGTAGTTGAGAGCTTGGCTGTAGCCGAGATATGTGTCCTTCTGTAACAGAAGTGTCTCCAATTGCCAGAGACTATATGCCACGCTTGATATCAGATGAACAAAGGTAGTAGTATAGAAGACCTCTTTGAAGTTTTGGCTCAAAATAGATCTATTTTTATTCAATGAAAATTCTATTTACAAAAGCTATACTACTAATTCCTTCAAAATAAAACAATGGTAGTAGTATAGAAGACCTCTTTGAAGTTGTCGTTTGCCATGCAGAAACTGAAGCGTTTCTAAACTTGGATGGTAAATGACTGTAGATTCCGAGTCAACTCAATGAATAAGCAAGATGAACATAAAGGAATAAGATATACCTGCAGCCTTGGCATTGTGAAATAAACTTCCCCGCCACACTCTTATATAAACTTATGGAACTCGTACAAATTTGCCTTAAGAAGCTCACAGACAATCAACAAATGCTCCTGGAATCCACAAAGTGCCATAACCAATTAGGCTAGCTTTTTTAATTTTAACCTCTTTAGAGTCAGGAATAAAGATGGTTTTCTTGGCAAACAACAGAGAAATCATGTTCTTGTCAGTAAAATATAGTAACTATTAAAAGAAAAGAAAAGATCTGACATTACGTTTTCATCCAGGAATATAATACAAAACTAACACCAGTTATAGTAGGAAATGAGGATGTGCTGTTATTCAAAATCCAGATTGCGTAAGCCTACAAACATGGATGTATGAAATGATAAGCAGAGTGCATCCATGTTAATAAAAAAATAAGAGCAGTGCGCCCTCCACACATACACACACAAGATGATGAAAGACATATATATGAAGTAAGTAAAATTTGTAGGAAAGACATATATATGGATACAGAGTAACTTAATCACTAGTAGTATGTACACACAACACAACCAACCCACATGAAAAAGAATGATAAAACAAAAGGAAGGAAAAATGTTAATAAATACAATGAAACCTATATATATAAATAGACTGGTACTACAAACGTACAACAAATATAACAAAACAAATAAATAATAATTCACTACCTCCATTCATCCATCCACCTACTGATTAAAAAAGAAACCAAACAATATACTCCTATATGAAAGAAATTCAATATATTTATTTCCATATCCTCCCCAGATAATTGTATCTTTCTGTCTGTTGTCTGTCCATCTATAACAGTTCAATACAAAATCATCTTTTTGCAATCTGACTATTGCCGAGTATGCCACAACTGAGTTTCCAATAAATCCATGATTACCTTAGTTGCTTGAGGCTTTTGTCTGGGTTGGAGACCCTCAGTCACTTCTCATTCATGGAAGAGGTAAATACGATTGCTCTCTCGTCAAAGGCGATTCAGTCAAAACCGGCACATGTAATTCCACCAGTCTAGATTGCGAACCGTTCAAGGTGGACGTCGCTCCCGGAAAAACCTACCGCCTTCGTGTTGCTAGCTTGACAAGCCTTAACGCTCTCTGCTTCACAATTGAGGGACACAACATGACAATTGTCAAAGCAGACGATCATTATGTCGAACCCATTGAGGTTACCAACTTATTCATCTACTCAGGCGAGTCATACTCAGTCCAAATCAAGTGAGGAATTAAATTCGCCAGAAACGCTCGAGTGAGGAATTAAATTCGCCAGAAACGCTCGAGTGAGGAATTAAATTTGCCAAAAACGTGAGGAGGAGGAAGGATGAACTCACCGGTAGATGTCTTCGATGTTTGGGTTGCAGTAGGGTGACGGTGGATGAACGGGAGAGAAACGCTTGCCAGAACGGTGGAAGTAGGGTGACGAGGAGGACGACTGTGGATGAACGGGAGAGAAACTCGAGGAGTAGAACACGAGAAGTAGGGTGAAGGTTGAAGAATGAGTGAATGAATGTCAGTGTGTGTTATACGTTAGGTATAATGATGTTAATAATTAGGTTAGCTACCATTACGACCAAAACTAATTAGATTAGCTACTCATTAATCTTTTTACACTTACGGCTTGCTAATACTGATGATGGATGGGATTGAGTCGGACAATGTAGTTTAACTTATCATATTATGATAAAATAATATGTATATTGCAATGGAGGCGACCTGAGTCTGTTGCCTTTGTTGATTATCCTAGAGAATTTACAATGGAGGCGACCCGTAGTAGTTTGCCTCTATAGAACATCAACCGAGACGACTAAAAGGTTGCCTCCAAATATGTACATAGTAACAAAGGCGACCTGAGTGTGTTGCCTCTGTTGATTATTTTAGAGAATTTACAACGGAGGCGACCCGTAGTAGCTTGCCTCTATAGATCATCAACCGAGGCGACTAAAAGGTTGCCTCCAAATATGTACAAAGCAATGGGGGCGACCGGAATATGTTGCCTCTATTGATGATTCTTGAGAATGCACAAGGGAGGCGACGGTAGTTACTCACCTCTATTGAGCTAGTCAATGGAGGCAAGATTCAAGTTGTCTCTGTTGATCCCACCAATAGAGGCGACTTCTCTTCTTGCCTCTTTTGATTTCATTTTAGAGGCAAGTTTTTTGTTGCCTCGGTTGATCTAATGTTGTAGTGAATTAGGGTGCTTTGTATTTTTTATCTTTGAATCTGCTATCCACTACTTTAAAATAAATCATTAGATATAACTCAAAAAAGGAATATTATAAGTGGTTGTACGTAGACCCGGCAATTTGGGTTGCTGGGTCGGGTTGATATCAACCCTAACCCAACCCATTTAAAATATCATCAACCCATGCCCAACCCAAAAATGGATGGGTCAGAAAATCATGACCCTAACCCAACCCGTTTAAAATCCTTCAACCCTAACCCAACCCACCCAACCCATTTTTTAAGCATGCAATAATTTAGACGGATTAGGAGTAGACTTTAATAAAAAAAATCCAAAAATATCCAGAGCTAACTAATTAGGATGAAACAAAAGGAAGAGAAGTAATCTTGCTTGATCGACCCAACTTTAAACGAATTTCATGTTATGCAAAGAATGTAAAAGTACTACACCAATTTCCCATGAATAGAATAACACGTACTTTTTCCATAAGTTTATATTTATCAATATGAGCATAAAGCTCTACCAATGTTGGGGAGGAATCCTATCTAGATATGCACATGATCCTAGTGCCCTTAATAAAGAAGGAACGAAAATGAAAATCTTCATTATGCATTAGAGAAATATACTAAAGAAATCTTCTAAAGTTAGAAATAATTTATAAACTGAGAGCTCAAAGCCTTTAACTATGACTAATAGTTTTAAAAATAATTACACCTGTTTAAAATGAGTGCTCATGCTTGAGAAAAGTAAAATCACAATCACTTAATCGTTACCAACAGTTGAAGAACTTCTATGCAGCACGCTATCTGTATTGTTGGCTTCAAAATTTACTAAGAGGTCTATAATCAAGATCCTACTTACAAAAAATACATATCACCTACTTTTGTTCACCATTCTAGAAAATCTAAACATACATATGTTCTCAAGAACAACTATGGCAGTGAGAATAAGAAAAACAAACCTTGGGCAGAGATGAAGAGCGACATAGACATGAACAACGACGTAGAGATGAAAAATGGATGTGAGTCTACAAGACGAGAGTATTTGAGTTTTCAACATTATGTTAAGGTCTGGTTGGGCCCTTTGTTTGATATGCAGCTGGTTAGGCCGTCTGTTTAGTTAAAAGTATGTGATATTATTAAAGGTGGGATAGTCCAACTGCACTTGGGCTTAAGGCTAAGGTATAGTTTCATCTGAAAATAACATATATATAATTGTGAATTAATTATTAACAAATATATTTTCGGGTTTCGGGTTGGGTCATGGGTTATGATCTCTACCCTAACCCAACCCACAAAATTAGCTTATTACCCTAACCCAACCCAAAAAATAGATGGGTCAATAATCAAGACCCTAACCCGCAAAAATATGGGTTGGGTTCGGGTTGGGTCAAAATTGCCAGGTCTAGTTGTACGGTGAGAGAAAGTTCCAAATGTTGTCCTACCCATAATTATCATAAAAATATTATGCTTTATCGATGCCACTTATCATGAAGTGTGTACAACCTTTCGTGGTTTGAGGATGCAGGGTATTTTATAAGGTCTGGCAGTTATTTGCATATGTTTTCGTAGCAAAAATTTGACTAACTACTTCCTATGAGCAGTGTATTTGTCACAGATATAAATGTGCTACTTGTAGTTTAATGATAGTTGCTAATTCCTTCCAGTTGTATCTCCCCATTGACATCTCATACTTTTTAAATGTCGATAGTGATATCTTTCTAATTCGTATGAAAAGCTAACTATCACTATCAATTTTAGAAGTTGTTCATAATGTGACGATTAAACATGACTATTTTCAGTCATAATTCGCCATGGTCTCATAAGAGAAGGACACATGTATAGTTCGTCCTAGTCAGTAGAGAAACTTCTTCACTCCTAAAGGGGAACTTTGTGCTGAAGGAGTCAGGTTGTATGCTCACTAATTATGTTTATTTTTTAGGATGTCTTTCTGTCATTCAAATTGTGATTTATGTGAGTTCGTGATGCAGGGATTGATTCAAGCATCAAAGCAGAGATGTGGTCGTTCCTCCTTAGTGTGTAAGCCTATAGGACCTTTATTGTTCCTATCTTTGCTTCCATTCATCTTGAATTTCAAAAGCTTTCATTTAGTGTTTGGTTGTTGATTGGTTTACTAAAAGGTTAACATTAGAATTATTTGTCGCTGATACAAAACATCACATTCTTATGTGTATCTTTTGGTCAATAGCAAATGATAAAACACTGGGATTATATGCGCAACTTATATTTTCTTTAAGCAAATTGATTTTATTTGGTGTTCGTTAAACTTCGTGTCATTTTTATAGATTTTGTATTTTCTATTCTTGTGTTACTTATTATATTTATCTTCTTGTGATTATTACTGGTGCACCCATATATTTAAATGTCAGACAATGATTGTAAAGAATTAGACAAATAGATTAGGGAGGTAGTTACTAGGGATCCTTTTTATGAAGTTTTGTCACATTAGACTATATTTCTTGACATGTCATTTCATTTATTTTTCTCAGTTACTTTGCAAAATATTTATGTAAAGCCTTTGATATATGTGTATTGAACAACTATTATAATATGTTGTTGTATGGTTATGAATGAAGATGTCCAAGTATCTTTTTGTATGAAGCATCTCATGATTATATATTTACAATTTTTTGCATTTTAAATAAGTATATTGATACATACGGTAAAGGAAAGCACTAGTATGTGAATGGTTAAAAAACGTATACTACATGCAAAATTTAGTCGCTAACATTTTATATAAAATAAGGTATATAATGTCATTAGTTACCAAAATTGATGATTGCCATTAAATTCAAATTTAAATTTGATCCCTTTCACTATAGACACAGACACATATAATGGTCTCATATGATATTAACGGCTAATTATATTGTCAGTCGCTAATGCACTAGCGATCAATATCTTGGTTTGTGGCTATTGCATTAGCAACAATGTAATGATTGGTCGTTAATGCATTAGCAATCACAATATTTGGTTGGTCACTAAAGCCATTAGCGACGAACCTTTAGTGACCACCGTTAACGAACTCTAGATTTGATCGTTAATACCATTAATGACAAAAATTATCATCATTGGCAACCAATATTGTTGATTGTTAAAAGCCTTTTTTCTGTAATGGGTGACGACAGGATAATGGTGAGTGCAGTTACCAATGGCATTTGAGTGTTTTTTTGTCAGTGAAGCTCACGCACGATTTTGACACATGGCGAGAGGAGGTTAGAGCATCAGAAGGTGTGGAAGTGAAGGTTGAGAGGGTGAGGAGGGCCATCTGATATACCCAAATTTTAACCCACAGAAGAAATCTCGTTAAGCATAGGGTGTAATGGTCTAAAGATACGGAATCACAAATTGTTAAGGACGTTATCAGTATTTTCTATCTTTGCATGATTAACCCACGCATCTTAAAATGTTCGTGACAACTTGATCATCACAAAAGGAATTTTTCGTAATTTTTGAAAAAATTTGTTTTGAAAAATTAGCTTTTAATACATATTATAAGCTAACTTTTTTAGTAATCAAAGCCCTAAATTTTCAAAAATTAAAAGAAAAAGACTTCCAAACATTGAAATAAATGTTACAATCTAGTTATTAAGCTTATCCATGACTAAGAACTCAACAAATTTTTTTTGAAACCCGAAGCCCAAAAATTAAATGCAAATTCAAGCCATCTTGTAATTTTCTCCTCCAAAAAGGGCTTAAAACAATTCGAAATGTCATAAAATTTTAACATATGATAAGGGATTAAATTTAGAGCATAATAGGTTTGGAATTTTGAATTTTTGACTTTCCAATAATTATCTTTTAATTTTGAGTAAATTACTGAGAACCCCCTTGAGAATTTGGAATATTACAGTTAACCTCCTTGTGTTTATCATAATTATTGGTAACCACCTCAAGGTTAAGGTATCTTTGACTACGAGCCCCCAAATTATAACTTTGTGATCAAAAAGTTAACTATGTGTTGACCTATCAGCTTAATCATATTAATAATGATAGGCTGGACAACAAAACTGCTTAATCAACATCGTCTAACTCTCTCTCATCCCACTTTAGATGCATTTTTTGACATATTTAGGAAAATAACAATACAGATTAAGTAGTGTTTCTTGTCCAGCATGACCTTATTAATATGATTAAGCTGATAGGTTAACACATAGTTAACTTCCTGATAACAAAGTTATAGTTCAGGGGCTCGTAGTCAATGATACCTTAACCTCGAGGTGGTTACTAGTAATTATGATAAACACAAGGGGGTTAACTGTAATATCCTAAATTCTCAAGGGAGTTTTGAGTAATTTACTCTTTAATTTTTGACTTTCCAATAATTTTCTTTTAATTTTTCCTTTTCCAATAATTATCTTTTAATTTTTGAACAGATATGATGAAAATTTGATTTTAAAAATACAGGAATATATGCTAGTAAAATTTCATGATCAGATTTCTACCGGATCAGTTTTAGTAAACTTAGATCTTTTACCGGATTTTTCTTATCTCATTTGTTGTCTATATAGCAAACCTTCCCAATCAACTCGTTAGAAATTCGAAAACCCCAACAAGTCATAAAATACATCCACCAACCCCCCTCCCACGATTTTCCACCCCGACCACCGAAAACATACCAAAACACTCCCAAAAACCACAAAAAAGAAGTCTTTGAACTTCCACAGAGGGCAGCACCTAGTACCTCCTCTAGAATGAAAACAACAATAGTTGGTTATATGTTTAAACAACTTCCCCAATCACACAATATAGCATCCATATACAGTAGCTGCTTATATGTTTTTATCAACTATCCAATTTCCCATTCTTTCTTTTCCTATCGCATGAGCAAGTATTCCATTCCGGCTGCAAATCCAATTGAATGAATGGTGAGAGAAGAGCAGAATTCCAATTGAATTATGGTGCGAGAAGAGAATTGCAAGTTCCTACAAGTAGAGGTGTTAGTTGACTATAGAGCAAGTGTGTGCAATAATATGTAGCTGATATGAGATAAAAACTATACTATGTCTATAGCTAAAAAATCAACCGAATGAATTCAAATACAAAATCATCTAGATCATCACATTCTACAGATCAAACCCAAAGAACAGCAGGATACGAATTACAAAGTTCAGATCCTGTCATAAACAAAGTGACTAAAGTGCTGAAGCAACTTAGCAAGTTATGAAGCATCAATTTTCAGCTACAAGACTACATTGTAAACAATCAAATCGCTCCACCTTTTGAAGAGAGAGAAGGCCACGTGGAATGAAACTAGCAATGGAACCCACATTAGTTTGAATAATCCAATGTAACTAGAAAAACATTTGAAAGGCAACAGCAGCGAAAATTATTTTATAACGCAATTTTGTTTTGTTGAAATAACAGCACAGCAGGCAGGTTGCTCTTTCTTTGCACCTTTCCCGAGCTAGGCCAGTCCGAGGGCATTTCTTATACTGTCCTCCATACCTAGTTTCTCTTTTCCTATATATATATATATCTCCACACTATGTAATCTTAGAATATCTCTAACCTATCTTTCTTTCTTTCATCAATATTTAACTAACCAGTAGCAAGAAGGATTCGAATTTCAAGTAAGTTGAGACTTGAGAGAAAGCAGAAGAAGAAACCATATGGCAGGCGGAGGGTTCAACATAAAAAAAGGAGATAGTATGAAGTACCTGTTACGATAAAATCCTTATCTCTCAAATAAAATCCATGTCATCTTCATCTCCCTACAAAGAAAATGTTGAAAAAAAACAAGAATTAAAGGAAGATTCATTACAATAAAAAAATAGGGTAGAACTGTTAAATGAGTTTAACTTAGTACCGAATCTAAATCAATAACATCTCCCCCAGCATCATCCACTGTATCGTGATCTTCTAAGATTGTAGCACGAGCTTTCATAGTATGAAGAGAAGTATCTGCTTTGGAAATAATAAAAACTACAAGCTATAAACTAGAAGTAATCGAACAAGTTTATAATAGGGATGTAAGTAAAGAAAATATTTTTACCCGAAGTAAAATCTCCAAGAATCCAATTTTGCATGCACATTAGCGCTTCCACCGTACTTGTAGCAAGCCTAGAACGGTGAGGGCTGACAACTCTACCACTCATACATGCACTCTCCGATGCAACAGTAGAAGCTGGAATGGCTAGAATATCCTTGGCAATCCTTTGCAATGTTGGATACTTGAGCACGACATTCCAATATTTTAAGATATCAAAATTATCGCACTCTGGTAAGACATCTTCCTCCAAATAACGATCCAACTCCGACTTTACATTTACCTTCCTTTTCTTAGTTTTTTTCACTCTACTCCACTTATCATCTAGCTTATTACCATCAACACCTCCAAGAAAACTAGATTGGGTAGTAGTGAAAGAATTGTCCTCACTTAACAAAATTCTATCGTGATACTCATACACGAGTTCGTATAAAGTTGCTTTCACCCTCTGAATCTCCAAATCAGCCCTTTCACCATAAATCTCATTGAAATAAAACTCAACACACTCCAATTTGTTCCTAGGATCCAAAATAGCTGCTATAGCTAAGACCTCATTGACAGTCTTCCAATACTTATTAAACTTCTCCACCATTTGTCCTACCATATCTTTGATGACTTGTGTCTCACTTTGTAACCAAGAATCAAGAGCAAGTTTGATTTCACAAGTGGACGGAAAAACAAATTTGAAGTGGGATATCTTTGACCAGAGAATAACTTAGTTAATTTGTGAAACTTTTTCAATTTTTCACAGACTAATAAAGCAAGTGTCCAATCTTCTTGGGTAGGGAGATTGAATTTCAGACAGGGACTTAGGCGCTTGATACTGGCAAACACTCCTTATAAGGCAAGACAGTTTGAAGCATAAAAAAGGTTGAATTCCATCGAGTTTGACAATCAAGAAACAACTTCTTAGCTTCTTCACCTTTCATGGACTTAACTGTATCCTCAAACATCTCTATTCTTTGGGGAGTGGCTACCCAAAAAGAGACACAATCACGGATCCTCTCAATCCCTTCACCAATGACACACAACCCGTCTTGCACAATTAAATTCAAAATATGTGCAATACACCTCATATGCAAAAATCTGCCCTTCAAAAGAAATGATTCCTCACCCAATCTTGGCTTTAGCATATCTAACATAGCCTCATTAGTACTACAATTATCAACAACCACAGCAGAGATCTTTTCAGCAATGTTGTACCCATTCAATGTGTCTAACAAAACTTGTGCAAGTGTATCTTTGGTATGTGGGCAAGGCACATATGCAAACCTACATCCCAATGAAAATTCGATTCAACTATATAATCACTAAAAGAATCTAAAAACAGCTAGCATATAAAGCTAAACAACATGGATTTTTCATCTCCTCAATGAGATTGTAATAAAGCAAAGAACTACCATATATAACATAATAGACAAAAAAACAATAATAAAGAATGAATAATAATAGTAAAAACTACCTTAAGTTTTGTCATGCAAAACCCACAACTGGTCGATGTAATGCGCAGTGACAACCATATAACTTCTCTTTGATTTGAAGTTGTCCACATGGCAGTAGTAATGGCGATTTTAGATGGGTTACTTTCCAAGACCTTTTTCAAACTTGTTTTCTCACTTGTATACATCTTCATAATATCAGACCTCAAATATTACGAGATATAATCTTGAAGTTTGGATTTAAACTGTTCACAAATCTTCTGAATCCAATATGATCTACTATAGCCAAAGGAAACTCATGCAGAATCACCATGATTGCTAGTTCCTTCCTAGACATCTCTTGACTAAAGTTGGTCGAATTCACAGTTGCTACCCCACTTCCATCAGCTTTCCCACTAACACTTAACAATTTCTGTCGTATATCAACTATTTTATTCTTTCTGGAACACCTCTTTTCTACATGATCCTTGAGATGAGAAGTCTCATTTTGACTTCCAGCTGAGAACAACTGATCACAATAAACACACTTAGCAAGTGCTTCACCATTAACTACCATCCTTTTGTAATGAACCCATACCGCTGAAGTGTGATTTCTTATGCTTCCCGTGGATACAGATTGGCTCATATATTCTCCATCACTTTCAAAAGAATCAATAGGTAGAACGGGTGATGCTCGAGAAGATGCAGATTCATCATTAGCATCCATAACCAAATATGCCTATAATTTGATAATCCACATAAGAACATCACAAATCTGTATGTATTATTGATGTTGTAACAAAACAATTCAATAATACAACAACACTCATAATTCATGTAAGAACATCAAAATGTGTAAGTTTTTATCATATCAGCAACAATTAAAACAAAACAGGCATACAAAAACAAGATTTTATCATATCATGGAAATGGACAGGATGCTATGCTCATGCAGCCCACTTCAGAAAGTCGATCTTTTAACTAGGCATTGTTTGCTTTATACTAGTTTTTTTATAGGCGTAGACTGTTTACTACCATTTTCAACCCCACACGACTTGCCAATGGAGAAGGTTCCACACTGGGACACTCATTTCAACATTAAGTTAGTCAAGCTTACGCATTCTCAAGAAAGGTGAAATCAGCAACATCAGCAACATCAGCAACATCTCTACCATTTTCAACTCCAGTTCTCAATGCTGTTTGGTTTCTATGTACGCATTGGCATATTCCTATACAGGCTCTGCACTAGTTACCAAGGCGCTATGACTGATAAGTGCCCAGTTGCTTCATATCAAAAGTGCTAACTGGATAATAGGGATTCGCCTTGCAGCATCAACTATTCACAGTTTAACAAACAAAGGCAAATCACTTCTGAAAATATTTATCGAACCAAAGCACTCTTGAACGAATGAAAACCAGAAGGAAGAAGAAACAAGACCCACTCAGTTTCCACTATGTCGTAGAAGTACCCCGAAACCAAGCTGGTGTAGAACTTCAGTCAGACGTTATGAAGATGGAACTGAAATTAGGAAGAAGTTAGTCAGACGTGATGATAAAGGAACTGATATTAGGAAGAAATTAGTCAGACGAAATCAAAATCAAATTGGGGAACATGTAAACCCTAAGTGTAGATGACATGGAATTAATACAAATGGACGGGAACAAGCCTGAAGGAGGTAGCTTCGCCCGCCGGCGTCGGGGGATGTTCGTTGGCCAGAAATCGAGAGTCTGCTGCCGGTTATAGTCGGATTGGAACAGTGGTCGCGGGAGGTCTGTCTGGGTGTGTTGGAGTTTGAAGATGAAAACGGGGAATACGAGAAGACGACGCGGGCTGCTTTTGAATTCCCTGACTAAAGCAAAACGACGCGGTTCTACCTGGGTCATTATTTTTAGGAAAATACTTAGGCACCGTTTGGATTCGACAAGGGAACGAGAAAGGGAATGAGAATGGGAAAACAAGGAGAATGGGAAAGGTGATGGGAAAATATATATGTTGTTTGGTTGTGTTCACAAATGGAAAGGGAATATAATTGATTTTGAAGAATAATTAAAAACATAAGCTTGAAATTAAAAATAGTTAATTTATATTTTTGTTGTAATTATACTGACTATATTAGTCGGAATAATAAAAAATTAAAATGTCTTGATTAATTAGTATCAACCGTGTAGTATATAGTACATTTTATGGCATTGATCATTACTAATTATTACACATTTTTACTATTCAAAAAAAAATTATTACACATTTTATGCACAACCATAGAAACTATAGTTAATTAATAAAATCAATTTCATTTAAACAAATAATATAAAACTGGACTCATATTAAACAACCTACGATTCCCGTACATTATGCAAGGGAAACAAAATTGAATGGAGCGGGGAATCTCAAGGGAAATGTTCCCCTTTCCCTTTCACAATTTTCGTATAAACAAACATGGTGAAGGGACCGAATTGCAAATTTCCTTCCCTTCCCTCGGGTTTCCCTTGAAAACAAACATTGCCTTAGTTCACCATGGGGTATTAAGAAATTACAATAACTACCTATGAGTTTTAGAACATTATAATGTTCACCCATGAGGTATTGGAAATTGCAGTCCCCACCCATGAGCTTTAAGAAATTATAGTGTCCACCCATGTACTTATTAAAATGAGGTGAATTTGAATATGTAGAACAATAATTACCTTAAATAAGAACTTATAAAAACGGTAAAAAATTGAAAGAAACCCTAAATTTATATTGTATGAACTCTTATAAGTCAAATAAATGAAAGATACCTAAAAAGAATAAATAAAGAAGCAAAACCAATGATAAAGCGGTGAATACATTACAATTCCTTGTAAATTTTGCGTGATTTTTCTTTAATTTCCCACTCTAACATTACACGGGGTAAATTTGGGTTTCTTTTTAATTGGTTTACATTGTTGAATCACTCCAGTAATATAATATTTACTAAGATCTTCATTTTCACCTCATTTTAATAAATACATGGGTGGGCATTGTAATTTTTAAAAGTTCATGGGTGGGGGGTTGTATTTTCTAAATACCTCATAGGTGGGTATTGTAATTTTCTAAAGCTCATGGGTGGGCATTATAATTCTCAATACCTCATGGATGAGCATTGTAATTTTCCCTTTTTTAAGGGTCCATTCGTTGGCACCATTAATGCCATAAAGGTGGTATTAATCTTACCGCCAGACGGGACATGTGGGCGATATGTGAAACAATTGCAGCGCGGAACATCCCAAAAGTAACTTTAAAATAGAAGTAGGTTTTGTTGCATTTGGAAAATAGAGGTGCTGATGGGGATGGACTTTTACCCTTTAGTTTTTTCATGTTTCTACTTCGTTTACCAGTCTGCTGATGAAAAAAAACTTTACGTTTCATTCTCTCCCCCATTGAGAGCCCTAGCCCTAGTCCCTCTTTTCAGATCTCTTCCTCTTTGTCTCCTCTTCTTTCCTCTTTGTTTTCTAATTTGTTGTCTTCCACTCCATGTATCCTCTGAAAATCTAGAATATCAAATTTGCAAGCTTCCTTTTCGTTTTTTATCTCAAATGATTATAAACGGTGAAAATCTGTAGTGATTCCAGTTGCGGGTTTAAAGAATTCATACATGCTATCTTCCTTTACATTTGAAAATGAAATAGGAGGAAAGAATTCCATTGGACATTTCAAGGGTATTCATGTATTTTTCCATGATAATGAGCGGAAATATCCAGCTAGCAAACAACGGGTCAATTGGGAAAGGTGCCTAATGTGAACTTTTGGCACTCAATTAATGTCACATTAATGGACATCGGATTTGGACCGCACAAAAACAAACGAGACCTAAATCTAGAATTGTCATTTGAGTCGAAATTAAAATTACATCTCGATTTGAGAAGAAATAACATATCAGCGGAAAATATCGTCTATATAATGAAAAATAATTTTAAAAAAAACAATGTTTCATTTATTAGTGGATCAAATCAATAATTTGATGACTATTGTGAAGGAACACATGCATAGCAAGAATCTATTTGAACTCACTCTCAAATAAGATAAGTTCAGCTTGATGTAATTGGTGAGGGCATGAAAAACTAGATTGGGCCGTAGGTATGTTGTTGTAGATTATTATTGCATAAGTACTATTAGGGTAGAAGTATCAAGACCTTTAAGTCAACTAGTAGATGAAGTATTCATAACATTTAACATGAGCACCAACAAAAGACCTGGTAATCTACTTTTATAGTTGATAAGAGGATTTTGTGAGGGTTGTAGGTGAATGGTAGTTTGGTGGGTTGTCACGCGGGTAAGTGGGTTGTGTTTGTCGTTCCACCGAGACTTGAAGTCTATTATGCTCAATACTAGTTTTGTAATGTATATAATATATACAGAATGGTAAGTGCAATAAATTTTGGGGTTTTTGTTGTTTTGAAGGATAAACAAAAATAAAGGAAAACAATAAAACTAAAATGACTAACAAATATAGGTGGGAATGGATCTTTGCCCCTATTACCCTTAACCATCAATTGTCAATTCATGAACTCACAGCTAAACAACGGGAACACTGAACTAATTAATAACAAATCATGGTCATACTAATATTGATAGACACCCACAATAATGCTAGACTAATCGGCACCCTAAAATCTATCTCAAGATCTAATATTGATAGACTTAGAGCAACCCAAATCCGACGCATAAATTAGAGAGTAAACCCTAAGCAAATCTATGAGGCCGGTTTTTTTTAACCTTATCCTATATGATTGGATCTGTTTAGGTTCTAGGTCCCCTTATAAGCTAAGTTTAACAACTATGTGAAAAACAATAGTTATTAAAAACTAGGATTAGCCCACTAGAACCTATTAGGATTCGCCACCTAAGTAAACTTGGAAAGGTAAAAGCTCCAGTTCGGAGGCTTGGTAATATAGCTTTTTCGGGTACAAAATTACTTTCACTATCCTTAGATATAGTTTTCATCTACTTATGTCATTAAAGGCTTATTATAAAGTCTAATTAACCTAAATGTGCAAGCTTCTGTATTTTTCATCTTTTGGCATTTTTTGATAGAAATTAAATGTGAAATTTAAATCTACCTAAATTAGGGTTTCTGGTGCCCAATTAGGTCAAAATTCGTTACCGTCCGTGACCACGGACCCTAATCTATCTAATTAAATAGAAAGTACAAAATTACAAAAGATGAAAATTTTGAGGTGGCCATGGGCCCCTATCAGTGGGCTCGGACTCTAACTGAATTTTAAAGATACTGAAAGTTTATTTTTGGTATCGTCCGTGGATGGTCTGGGGTCCTGGACAGGGCGTCCGTGGGCCCGAGCCACCACTAGATGGTGGTTTTGACAAGGTTCATGTCTGAACCTTGAATATTATGTATATTATTTCAACAGAGAATCATTTACAGTATATGAAGGAGAGTACAATGTAGAAGACATAAGAGAAGTGTTTCTATACATCGGTATATCTCCGGTATATTGACTATCATACTATATATCTATCTGGAGGTTTATAACAATCAGAGTGTGCACAGTAAAGAAGTAAAACGTATTGAGCCGCTATACATATTGGACTAGAGCCAACTGATATATTGGGCCTCTCAACACTTCCCCTCAAGACTAGCATGTCTTCATGTTGAGTCTTGCTTCAGGTAGAGGCCAATGTCTTTCAGTATGTTGGTGTAGTCACGACCATACAGGGGATTTGTGAGGAAATCGGCTAGTTGCTTCTGTTGGAGATATGTCTAACTTCAATAAGCCCATCTTGTATTTTCTGTCTCACGAAATGTATATCAACTTCGATATGTTTGGTTCTCTGATGTTGGACTGGGTTCCGAGCTATATAGACTGCAGAAAGATTGTCACAATGAACTGGGATTGGGCTTATGTCTTCAACTTCCAACTCATTCAACAATCTACTTAACCAGGCAAGCTCCGTTGTCACACTCTTCATGGCTCTGTATTCTGCTTCCGTAGAAGAAAGGGAAACACTGCATTGTTTCTTCGACTTCCAGCTATTGGAGAATTTCCAAGGAAAACATAATAACCGCTGACTGATTTTCTGGAATTGGGGCATCCTGCCCAGTCGTTGTCACAAAAAGCTTGCATCTTGAAATTATTGCTGTTTGAGAGGAGAATTCCATAGATGGTAGTCTTTCTTAGATATTGGAGAGTGTGGTGAGCTGCTGCCAAATGAGTCGTTCTTGGTTGCTGGAGAAACTGTGACAGCAACTGAGTTGTGAAAGCTATGTCGGGTCTTGTGTGAGTGAGATAATTGAACTTCCCAATCAGGCTTCTGTATTCTGTTGGGTTCTGTAAGACTTCCCCTTCATTAATCATCAGTTTCGTTCCTGGCTGTAACGGAGAAACACTTGTTTTTCTTTCCTGAGATTCATGGTTAGTCAAGATATCCAAACAAAACTTTTCTTGAGAAATAATCAGACCTTTGTCTGTATGTAAAAAATGCATTCCCAAGAAGAAATTCAAGCAGCCAAGATCTTTTATTCTGAATCTGTTGTTTAATTTTGTTTTTAGAGTTCTGATTTCATCAGGATCATTACCTGTCACTAATATATCATCTACATATACTGCTAGGTAAGTCACAAAATATCCTTTTTTTCTTCAGAAATAGGGAATAGTCATTATCAGATTTCTTATAGGCAATGGACTCCAAAAAACTGCTTAGTTAGAGAACCATTGTCTAGAAGCCTGTTTCAAACCATATAACGATTTATTTAACTTACATGCATTCAGACCTACGATAAGCCTTTGGGGATTTGCATATAGATTTCTTCTTGCAAATCTCCATGTATGAACGCGTTGTTCACATCTAATTGATCCATGATCCATCCTTTTTTAACAGCTACAACTAATAGAGTACGGATGGTGGTCATTCTAATAACGGGGGGGGGGGGGGGAAGTTTCATTGTAATCTAAACCCAACCTTTGGCTGAAACCCTTGGCAACAAGTCTTGCTTTAAATCTCTCAATTGAACCATCAGATTTCTGTTTGATTTATAGACCCATCTACACCCTATGGCACGTTTATGTTTGGGCAGTTTCACAGTTCCCAAGTATGATTCTCAGTCAAGGCATTTAATTCTTTTTCCATGGCTTCAACCCACTCTCTGTTTTGGCAAGCTTCCTCATAATTATTTGGTTCTTTCAAGACATTCATCTGGTTATGTATTATTTTGTTATCAGCAGAAGAGATATTGATAAGATGATTGGGAGGAAGGTCTGTCAAAGTCTGGATATTGAGGAGGTAAGTAGGATTATTTGACTGTATGCTAATTCTGTTGGCCAAGATCTCACTAAAGATGTCATGATTAACATGGAAGCCTACATAGTAATCATCTAAGTAAGATGGAGGGTGTTTCTCTCTGGGATCTCCTTACAACTTCCATAGTTTCCTGCGTAGGAGATGTTTCTTCCCCTGAAGGAGGATCCAGATCAGAGGTAGTGATGTCTAAAGTATCTGCATCAGTAGTGAGATCATTATTAGGAAAAACAGAATAATCATTGGTATCATCATCATATGCACTAGGGTGTGGAATATGTGGTTGTAAATCTGGTGAGGTCTCTTGATGCAAATGAGGGAGGAAAACAGAAGATGTTTGAATGGAAAATGTTGTTCATGAAAAATCGTATCACGAGATACAAAAACAGTGTTGTCAGAAATTTTAAGCAGTTTATACCCCTTTTGGTGTTAAAGAATATCCTAGGAAAACACATGGTATGGCTCTGCTATCAAACTTTGCTTTTCCTTTATTCAAAACAGTTGCATAAACAAGGCATCCAAAAGTCTTGAGAGTTGTATAATCTGGTTTGTTTCCGTAAAGGATTTCAAAAGGGGTTGATCCTTGTAAGCTGGCACTTGGTAATCTATTAATAAGATATGCAGCTGTAAGAATACAATCACCCCAAAATTGTGAAGGAACATTTGATTGAAAAAACAGAGATCTTGTTGTTTCCACTAAATATCGATGTTTACGTTCTACAATCCCATTTTGTTGGGGGGTATGGGAGCATGAAGTTTGATGGAGTATGCCAATAGAATTAAAGAATTCTTTACCTTCATTTGAACTCCCCAACTTGAAAGCATTGTCTGATCTGTAGGTTTTTATCCTTTTATTAAAATGTCTTTCAGTGTATTTTGTAAAGTATTTGACAAAGTCAAAAGCTTCTCCTTTTGTTTTTAAAAGTTTGATCCAAATAGCTCTTGATTTATCATCTACTAAACTCAAGAAGTATCTACACTAATCATGGGTAGGATTTTTGAAAGGTCGACATATATCAAGGTGGACAAGATCAAATATCTCTTTACTTGTAACACCCCTATTCCTAAACCTGTAATAACGTCGCAAGTCGTAGCATAATAAATAACAATTCGCAGCGGGAAATAAAACTATCTACCTTGGTGTTACACGCTGTTACCCACCCTTGTGAGCAACAAGGCATCCTTACTCTTTCCAACAATACAACCCCTCACGCTGTGATGAACAGATACTGAGCACTTCTAATTATTACAAACCAAATCCAACTAAATGAGCAACTAACTGAATACAACAACCTCTTTAATACAATGCAAAATAAAACCAAAGGTGTTTGCTGAAAACACAACAGCTACCCCCGTGTCCCGCACTCCGGCTTGAGTCTTCTTCAATAACCTGGAATGTTTGGCCCATTGAAGGGCTCAGCAATCGAAATGCTGGTATGCTAAATGTAGTCTTGAATCATTTGGATTCCTTAAGTCGTTTTAGCTATCTTGATATTAGATTCATTACATAAAATACCGGTTTACAATGATAACGGTAATAATTGTAAACATTTAACAATCACATAACAACTCTCCTGTAAACATCAGTGTACGATAGCACACAACACCAATAGCCACACAACAATAATCCATAGCAATAATCAATAAGTACACATTAGTAATCCATAGTAATAACCAATAAGCACACAGTAGTAATCCTTAACAATCACCAAACAAGATACGCGTATTAAACAGTACTTGTTAGTTAGCCACCTGACCTTATCTTTTAAACCAATCTTTTAACCTTTTCCAATTAACTTCCACCACAAGTGTCATGTTAAGTCAAACCTTAATAACTTATTAATGGACGAATGTCTCCTGTGTTCCATTGGAACTGTTTACCAGCTGACACTATGGCCCTGGTTAATTGACCGATCTGGTCGAACCTGTGCACCAACGGTAGTGCCTTCCGCCATCCCCGAATGTGGCTGATGGATTTTGAGTGACTCTCCATTGAAGTCTCTCGTAGTGATCACAATGCGCAACCAGAAAGTCGAAACGATCTGGATTCCTCTCTTTATAAGTTAGCCCTTTTGTCAGTGACATAATAACCAACCCTTGAGTAAAGACTATAATAGTTGACCATCAGTTAGGTTCAATAATACCTTTAGGTCAGTTAGTCTTATTCCAGTTTAAATGTATAAACTTCCAGTCATAAGACGTTCGCGTAAAAATAAAACGCAACAAAGTTGAATACAGTATACAATATCAATCACATAAAATCACAGATATCGCTCTTAAACAATTAACACATAATGTCTGGACCTTAGGATAATCCTTAGGACATTCAGACCACACAATTAACATACCGTTCACCAAGTAACTGCTATCTCGACACACTCCTGTTCAGTAGTCCTTCCCGTACGCTGTTGTTTAAACATGCAATACCGGGTAATATTAATATAACTATTCGTTAAATGTTATAGTACTGTCACTGTAATGTTTATACCCGTTGTATAATAACTTCGTATGTCCTTTTATTTCCCCCTGTTATTTTACAGTGACTCTAGGTAGTTCAACAGTTCGTTATTTTATGTGATATTCACATGCGATAATGAATTTTCACCTTGTAGTATATTTCTACTTCCTTAATTATATACTCATAATTATTTCCACTTATTCTTTATATTATATCCTTGGTCATTTTTATTATAACCACAATTATTTTATAAACTTTATATTATACCCCATAATATACCATAATACATTATATTACCTAGTTTACTTCCTTTCCTTATCGATTACAAAACCAACCTTATTATTTCGGTATTATATTTTATATCCAACAACTTAATAAATTACTAGATAACCACATATATTTCAGGTAATCATAATTTGAACCCATTAACTTTTACAACTTACCAAATAACCATATACTTTTATAATTTACTAAATACCCATATTAATTTTCGGAATTGTAAAACAATTATATTAACTTCTATAAATTGCCAAATAACCTTTTAACTTTTATAATCCAATAATTACCCACATAACCTTTGTAATTATTAATTAACCACATTACCTTTTAATTTAAAATGTCCACCTTAATTTTTTGTAAATAACAATCTCATCATACCAACTTTTATAAATTACAAATAAACCCCTTTAACTTTCAGTTTTCACTTATATCTTCCCTTATTCTCATTTTAACCCCAAAACTTTATATAAGTTACATATTAACTTATAAACTATAGTTTAAATATTTTATTTCTTTAAATAACCGAAACAGCCCACAACTTTCTTCAATTTATATTTCCGCCCATATTAAATTCTATTTTTCATATATACTTCCATAAATTACATATTCACCCAAAAACTTTTATAAACTTAATATTTATGTCATAAATCATTTTAACCCAAAGTTTTTGGTCAACACTTTGACCAAGAATTAATTTCACAATTAATACTTTAATATGCCCATAAAATCATAAGTAATTTTCGGCCATACATTATATTTTCCAATAATTACAAAATAGCCCCAAAACCTTATTAAATGTTATTTAACACTTAACCACTTATTTAAATTCACCAAAATTCATAATATTAATTCCTACCTTATATTATAACATAAATATACCAAATCAACCCCTTTGTTCTCGGCATTTATTATTTATACACTGAACTTTTCAAAATTTACATTTTAGCCACATAACTTTATAAATTAGCCATTTAAATACTTGTAGCTATTTTTAATACTCCCAAAACTTATAATATAAGTTAATATACTTATATATTTCAAAAATCACCCAAATAATACATATCATTCTCGGCCTTAATAATACCTTGTCATATAGTTTTAAACTTGATTTAAACCTTATAATAAATACATATAAATGTATATAAGCCATATAACACTTCTAAAAATTATGCTAATGACTTAGAATGATTATAAACTAAAAATAGAACAAATAATTCTTAGATAATTCGGTTTGATAATATGTGTGTCCTATTTAATTTTGTGACACAATTTAATACCTTAAGGTAATAATCTTACCTTATATGTTATAATTTATTTTCTTGACAATATAACCTATGATTTTCGGCCATAATATTTTTAAAGGTTATACATAATTTTTATACCAAGGTTTGAAGCTTAAATTAAGCTTAAACTTAATAAACCTTACTTATATAAACTTACCCTTAAATTAAGACAATTTGTGTACTTGATTTCTCCTTGAATTCCAAGCTCTCCAAATGCTATTTTGATGAAGAGAATTCGGCCTCCTTGTATATATATGTAGGAGATCTATTTGTTAGGCTTCTAACAAGAGTTTATAAATAATATTTGTAGTAATTTTTACAAGAGTTACCTTAAGAATTTAACAAGGTATTTTTGATACACCTTGGGATGATTGTAGATCCAAGTTTCCTTCATGAAATAATGAAGAGAATATATGTTTAGAAGTTCCTAAATTTTCGAAAATTACTTAAGGAATTTTCTTAAGATTTTCAACATGAAAATATACCTTAACTTGATCTTGGTGTTCCTTGTATTGTTGTTGATTAAGAAGCCTCCTTAGAACACCTAAGCTTGGCGATTTTTGCAAGGTTTCTAGGTTGATTTCTTGCTTCAAGACTTGATAGAATTAACTAGGAAATTACATTAAAATGGTGTTAGGAACTAGTACACCATTAATGGAGTTTATTAGCACTTAGGAATTAACTTAGGAAATGAAGAAAAGAGAGAGCTAGATGATGAACTTACCAATCGGTTTAGGTGTGGCAAGTGAAATGACTACTCATGTAAGGTATATAGAGAATCAAAGCTTACTCACAATGGAATTATTAGCTTGTCATTAGTCATTATTTTATGTCATGGTTATGTTTATTTTGATTACTAAATTTAGCTACATAGATCTCTTTGTTGGATAGGTATACGACTGGGTGGGTATAGTGGAATTAGGCCATTCCAATCATATAGGCTAACGGCTAAAAGAGTGGTAGAAACTTAATTTAGGTTAATTAATAGTAGGCCTTTGTTTAGGATGTATTAGTTTGATTAATGCTGTTAACTTGTTTTATTCCTGCAGGTGCGATCGGCATACAGAAATGGGAGCAATTAAGCAGCTCTAAGTGGACTAGACTTACGGCTCCAACCATCCTAGGAGACCACTTTTAGTTTGTTAATTGTTGCAAGTGGATAATATAAGTTAGGTATATGTTTTATTAGGTTAATCAATTGGCAATTATACAGCACCTAGTTCCTTAATGCTCTACCCATTTACGGTAATCATATCCCCTTTGATCAAATGATTCAATTTGTTTAGTTGTCTAGTTGAGGTGTGACTAGATTTGCCATATTAATGTCATTATTTTTAGTTAAGCTAATGTGTTGTTCTCCTGCAGGTAACCGATGGGTGAGAGCTCCCAAATTGACTGAATTATTTGTTACTTATCATATAATATATGCTAGGTGAGTCACATTAGCATAAGGCATTTTTTTTGTAAAAATCTAGCCAAAATGACCTTAAATCTCGCCCATCATGGAGGTCAAATGGAACTGATTTTTCATTTGATTTTTGTTACACTATATTGTACTAAGATCATACTAATATGTGTAATAGGTTCCAGCATTTAATTGGTACATTTTTATTATGGTAAAAGATGAAAGTTTTAAGGTAAAAATGCTAATTTTAGGTACCTTTTTGTCCTAAAAATCGCCCCCATTTGTACTATGAGTTTAGTACTGGAATTAATTGATTTAGATGATAAATTTATCCACTTTTAAGTTGATCAACTCGTGGCTCCTCAAAAACTTCAAGGAATTTGCGTAAAACGCATTTTCGTGACACCCGAAGGCGTTTTTGTGCTTTAAGGAATTTCTGGAAAATAAGTAGTCGCTATGTGTTCCAAGTGTTTATAAACATTTTTTATAGTCAATAATAATATGTTAAGGTGTTACATTGAGTTATATGGGGTTATACTAGCTCAGAACACAATTCTCGGGCTACCCGGGCAAAAAGGAGCGTTAAGGAATCCTCCCGAGTACTTTGTCTTTAACTGAAAATTATCTTGAGAACTTCATCTTAAATGTTCATTAAGGTACTATTATGCATTTAGTATGAGGTGTGATGCCTTACTTTATTTTATAAGGTATTTCCGGGACTTTCGGGCCTTAAGGGGCCCTTAAGGGAACTCCCGGGCATTTTGTATTTTCACTCAGTTCTAACTGAGGACTTGTGTTTTAAAGGTCATAAAATGATACTTGGTTAACTTCGTATGAGTTTCATAACTTATATAACTTGTTTATCTTAAGGTCGGGCTTTAACGCAAGTTTTTAACCTTAAGGAGTTTAGGTGCGTTTTTAACGCCCAAGCGTTTATATGCTTTTCTTAGGGTTTAATAAACCCTCAAATAATATTTATTTACTTATATTTAATTATTTAAATATTATGGGTATTTCAGTCTACCCCCCTTAAAAGGACTTCGTCCCGAAGTCATAACTTATACTTGTTCATCCTATGGAATCAAGTTCCTCATATCTACTCCTGTCTACTTATCATTCTTGGGTGTCAATACTGTATTGAAACTACTATATTCCATATATAGTCCAAGTGTATGCAATTCATACACACTTATTCTTACTCATGATAGTCCATGTAATTATAGTATAAGTACTTGGTAAATACTGTAAAACCATACATGTTCCAACTTCCTAGCTATCCCACTCGGTCATCACTGCACAAGTGCAATACCAAATCCTCAGTCCTACAGAGTGCAGAGGCGTAAACCCTTGGCAGTGAATCTCTTGTGTGATTGTAGGAATAAATATAAATATACTGTATAGTAATTAAGTTCATAAACATTCAAGTGTTACATAGAACACAACAATAATCATACAAGTGTCTCACAAGACATATCATTGATAACCAACCATTGTCACATAGGACATATCAACAACCATTCAACCAATTACACACATGCGCAACAATCAACCACAAATAACCATACACAAAACCAATATAGACTGCAGATATGCAAGTCACATGTGGTGCTCTACCCCCCTTAAAAAGGGTTACGCCCACGTACCCCACAAGTATACACAAGACTATAAGAAAGTGACATATACTTGTCATGCATGGAGTCCTCTAACGCCCATGTCGCCTCCTCAATGTCATGGTTTGACCAAAGAACCTTGACCATTCTAATGGTCTTGTTCCTGGTCTCCCTAGTTTTGGATTCTACAACGCGTATTGGGGTCTCCTCATATCTAATTGTAGGATCTAGCTCGAGTGTCTCGGGCTCTAGAATTTGTGATGGATGATGCACAAACTGCTTTATCTGTGAAATGTGGAATACATTGTGCACTCTCCCAAGCTCAACAGGTATGTCTAACCTGTTACCTAATGGGCCCACTCGCTCCGTAATAAGGTACGATCCTACATGCTTCGGGCTAAGTTTGCTATTCTGCTGAAATACCCCAAACATAGTTATGTTGTTTAAACACTAAAATAAGGTGTGGTAAGACTAAAAAGAGTCTTAGAAACATTAGTAAACAATTTAAACCATAGAAAACACAAATAATGCTTTAAGGTCAATAAAGGCCAAAATGTGCTCTAAGCTTGGTAGACCTAATGAACTTACCAAGACCTCATTTGTATACTAATGAACATATTAAACCAATTACCAAAGAAAACCAAGCTTGAAAACTAGTTAAAAACACAAAATGTGCTTTAAGGAGTCTTAAAGCACATTTTTGAAAAATTGTCTTGTAAATGAGTTTTGAATGGCTAAATGTCCATCATTACTCTTTAATTAACATGTGAACTATATAGTATCACATTTGGAAGTCTATATCAATGGGAAATCAAAAATTTCACATCTATGTGCCTTGTTTTAGTGAATAGTAACAAAATAAGCTAGTTTGTAACATATGTTTGTATAAGTAATTAAATTGGCCAACAAAGACTAAAACACCCTTAGTAACATTAAGGGGGCCGGTTTTTATGAGGTGAGTCACCACCTTGTAAGTTAACAAAATAAATAACAAATGATAAAGCAAGTTACTATTTGTTTACTACTTAATATCTCGTAAAAAGCAAACTTATCTCATTCTCTCATTTCCCTCCTCATTTCCCATGGTTTCAAGCTCTCTTCTATCTCTTCTTCATTCTCCATTCACGGTTTTGCAATAGTACCACCACCATTCTTCATCTTCAACCTCTTGTAACTCCTAGCTCACTTTGCCAAATCAAAAACAAAGACCACCATTCTCTTAGTCTCATCAAGCTCTTCATTCCTATCTTCTCAAAATCCCAAGAGCTCCATTTCGGTGCCAAGAGGAATCACCATGGGAGGAGCTTGAGCTCATCTTTTCACATATTGTTATTCTCCTTTGCTTCTAGCTTCATTTGAATCTTCCAAGGGCTTGGTGGAGTCCTCTCTTGCTACATATCCAAAATATCTTTCCATTCCAAGAAGTTGACAAGCAACTAAAAGCCTTGCCAATTTAGTCAAGGAAACAAGAAAGAAGTTTGTGAGGAAAAGAGGAGTGACCTACGGTGGAAACAAATCGAAGCAAGGACCAAGGTATGGTTTTCTTGCAGTCGATTGCCTACCGGTTTACACCGGCTTGTGTGTTGTCTGTTTTTCTGTGTGTTAATGACCTTGTAAGACTTAAATCATGTAATGAGTTTACAGTTGTTAAATATTATTGTATTGTTAAGTACGACTCTCTCTTCCCTTTGTGTGTGTGTCTAACAAGACTTAACAGTAGTTGTTTGTGAATTGTTTATTGAGTTCAATGTTGAACTACTAACAAGTGCTAACGGGGGAAGTGAGGAGTCCGGTCTGTTCCGGCCACGCATGTGAGTATGGGAGTCGATGTCATAACCGGTTCGATTCTCTTTGTATGTTATGGTGTTTTCCAATTTGGTTTCTAACCTTCCCTTTAGCTTAACCAAGGCTATTTTACTGATTCACGTCGGGCCACAGGGGCATACTATGTGTTGTTCGGTGTGCTTGGATCACTATATCCGGGGCACCTTGTGCTAAGTTATCCGTTCAATCTAACAGGACGGTAACGAGTTATGTAACGAGCTTAGCATGAGTATGGCAACATTCTCTAGGCTCTCCATGGGAACTAATTGTATTGGTTCACTTCCTAAAAGGAAATGTCTTGTATGTTATGTGTGATGTTGTGTACAATACTTATGTTGTGATATATGTTTATGATGTATGTGTTAAAAAGAATGCCATGTCATCATGACAATTAGATGCGCGTATCCCGGTAGCCGATGGGCTGCGCGTTAACCATACCAGCCAAGGGTTGTTGACCCCCTCGGGGGCTCCATATTTCTTTTACTGCATAATGAGGATCGAAGAAGCGGAATGGCTCTAGATTCTAGGATGCAGGATTACTTTTGATTATTTTTGGATGTTGGGCCCGGGATGCGCCTGTGCTCCCGTGGCGATATATATTTTGGTTGTGAACAGTTTACAGTGATGGTTTACAGTAAAGGATGTAAGTAAATACTCGGTATTGTGTTTATGTATATATGGTTATTAGTTCTATGCTCGGGAGTCTGATCATCAGACCGATACACTTGTATTTATTCAGCCTTGTTAACCACGTGGGTGGTTGACGGCGTTGTAGCACCAATCGTTTAGTTATTGTTTAGTTGTTTATTTTCCGCTGCGACTCCAGTTAATAGTAAGTGTGTAGTAGGGGTGTTACAAAAGTGGTATCAGAGCGAAGTATCGCTCTGATGGCTAGAATACTGAGCTTAGGGATATACCAAGTTAGGAAACCTAATCATAGTTACCTAAGTGAACAGTCATGGGAAGGTTAACCACTAACTAAGTGTGGAGATACCTTATTGTCGGGAAGATGTTACAACCGTTGGACCAATAAGTGTGTAAGCACAGTGCTAATAAATATTCATGTGAATTCAGATGTCAGGTAGACCACGAGGTCAAGGCCGCGGGCGCGGCATTGGTGATACTGGGAACCAGGGGGAGAACCCTACGTCACAGGTCATGGCCGACGCTGTTGCGGCCGCCGTAGCCCAGATGGTCCCACAGTTATTGGCTGCGATGCAGCAGCAACAAGGCGGTGAGGGTCAACAAGGGCCACAATCGCAACCACAGCCGCGCGAGACCAACTGGGTCAAGGCGTTGGCGGATTTGAGACCACCGTCGTTCAGTGGGGAGACCGACCCTAGTAAGCTGGAGGCGTACATCTCCGAGATGGAGACCGCTTTCGAGACCTTGGACGTTCCTGCTGGTGCCAAGGTTCGACTAGCCGCTTACTATCTTAAGGGATCGGCTCAGACATGGTGGAAGCTGGTAAGGGAGGGAAGGGTTGGTGATCCTACCTTCTAGTGGAGGGAGTACACGGCCCTGCTGCAAGCCAAGTACTACCCTATTCATGTTCAGGAGGCCAAGCGCCTAGAGCTTGACAGTTTGAGACAGGGAGACAAGATGACAGTTGATGAGTACTACACCGCTTTCATCGGACTCATCCATCTGCTGCCGGATCTGGGCTACTCAAACCGGATTTTAGTGAACCGTTTTTACAACGGGTTGAGTTACCGTCTACGCTACGGCATGGGGCCGAGCGGGTATACTACCTTGCAGGTAATGAACTACAATATAAGTGAATAAGTATGTATGGTATGTTAATGTGATGAGAGTTTGTTTAGCGGAGCATAACTAACACCCTAAATATAGGAGTGCTACCATGCCGCTGCAATTGTGGAGATCACCGTCCGTCTGAGGGACGAGGAGAGTGCGCTCAAGCGCAAGGCCATGAGCGAGGGCCAAGGCACGCAAGGGCAAGGAGAAGAAGAAGAAGCCATATCCCCAGTCCCAGAAAGGACAGCAACAGGGTGGCAAGGGCCAGACCCAGACCACCACTGCTGAGGAGCCTCTGCAGCTCACCTACGCGTATGCGGCCAAGCCCTTACGCTTACCCACCCAAGGGTAATTAATAATTTCAATACCGAAAACTAGTGTGAGTTATTAACTTGTGAAGTATGTACTGAGTGTGTGATGTGTTAGCAGCTAGCACGGGCTCTGGACCGGAGCGCCACTACTATTGTAAGTGGTGTAACGGAGACCACCCCGACAAGGACTGCAAGGGTAATGATGTGCAGTGCCGATACTGCAAAAAGATGGGGCACCACAACTATGAGTGCTGGCAGAACCCGAACAGTAGGAACTACAGGCCCAAGGGGCAATGGAAGGGTAAGGCCACCGTGACCACCGATGGCCCGAAGACGGCAAATCAGCCACCCCCGGATCAGAGGTACACAGATTCCCAGAAGGGGAAGGGGTCGGGACCTAGCAAGGCCACCCTGCATGTGGTGGACCGGTCTGAGGCGTCAGGGCCCTCTTCTAGACCAGGTACCGCCTAAACTGTTGAATGAAATAAGTGATTGCATACCGCATTTCATGCATGTGTGTTAGTAAGTCCAAGTGTATTACCATGTGAGTAAAGAATTAGAGTATAGTGTGAAAGTCACCTAAATAGGTAATTTGGAAATCTAGGAACCTTCAATATATGTTATCCAATCCCACCCACACCAAACCCTGAAGAAACCACCATCAACATCACCGACTTTCCAATGGAGCAATGTCAGGTCATCCAACCAGGTATGATACTCTTAAATGGATACCTGACATCGGAAGCACAAATCCATATCATCAGACGATGCAATGAACTTGGAGCAAAACCTGGAGGTTTTTACACACCCGAATACCCGAGCGGATCAAGAATGAAACTGAAGATGATGTGCATGGGTAAGGACTGAAACCCTTACACCAAGACATATCAAGAAGTGCGAGCTGAAGATGGAGCAACTGTACCAAGTATACCCGAGGAATTCCTTGCGGTCGTTAACCACGCTGTAGGAATTGCTCAGCAAGTTGAAACGGATTCAATTCCAAGTGTTAAGGCGGATCTATGTATTGTGAATTTCTACCAGAAAGGTGGACGGTTAGGTTTACACCAAGATAAGGACGAGTCACCCGAGTCTCTAAGTAAGGGAGTACCCGTGGTGTCTTGGTCCATTGGTGATACCGCAGTATTTATATATGGTGAGCAGAAGCGTGCTGATCTCGCAAAGAAGTTGGTACTAAAATAAGGAGATGTACTAATCATGGGTGGGCAGTCAAGGATGCTATATCATGGCATCAGGAAGATCAAGCTGAATACCGCACCGTCGGTAGTGATCAACGCCACACACATGAAACCCGGACGTTTGAATTTGACCTTCAGACAGTTTTAAAGCCTTGTATAAGTACGTGATGTGTTGAACCAGTGTATGTTAAGGATGTTGTAAGTGTTAATTATGGCGACAGTGTAAGCCAACGAATGTTGTAAAAAGAGTGTGTTAATGAATAAAGTGCAGTTGTTTGAAGCATGTCAACTGTGTTGTTACCAAATACTTATTAGTTTGCCAATGAATTAGGCTGTGCACTCGGAATGGGAGGTATACTGAGTGTCTGCAATGAGGCAGAAGCCGGCAAGAGCGGCACAATCCTCACCGGTACCTTCCCAGTCAATGGCGTGGACGCTTCGATCTTGTTCGACTCCGGAGCCTCACATACATTTATTTCGCTATCTTTTGCGAAGAGGCTGGGGTTAGACGGTGATGAGATGCCAGACTTCCTAGTCACTCTCCCGTCGAAAGAGCGGATCAGGTGTACCCGCTACCACCAAGATGTTGTTGTGCGAATTAGAGGTGAAGAATTTCTGATCGACTTGATAGAGTTCGACGGACTTGGTTTTGATGTGATTGTCGGGATGAACTGGTTGGAGCGGTACAAGGGCAGAATCCTGTGTGCCGAGCATCGCCTGCTTCTTCGGAGTCCATCTGGGGTTACTATATCCTACCGCCAGAGGCCCAGGGAGCCTTCGACTCAGATCATCACCGCCATGGCTATGTGTCGTGAACTACGACGAGGGAGTGATGTATACCTCTGCTATGTCCAGGACATAGAGAGAGATCCAGAGTTTAGCCCAGATGTGCCGGTAGTGTCGAAGTTTCCTGATGTATTTCCTAAGGAACTGCCGGGCATGCCGCCAGCACGGGAAGTTGAGTTTGAGATCGATTTGGTTCCGGGCACCGGACCAATTGTGAAGGCGCCCTACCGTATGGCTCCAGCAGAGATGACTGAGCTCAAGGAGCAGCTGAGAGACCTACTCGACAAGGGGTTTATCCGCCCTAGCGTTTCACCATGGGGAGCGCCGGTCCTCTTCGTGAAGAAGAAGGACGGTAGCCTCCGCCTGTATATTGACTATCGAGAGCTGAATGCAGTTACGGTGAAGAACCGTTACCCTTTACCACGCATCGACGATTTATTTGATCAGTTGAAAGGGGCATCAGTATTCTCCAAGATAGATCTACGATCCGGATACCATCAGATTGCCATCCGTGACAGTGATATTGAGAAGACAGCATTCTGAACTAGGTATGGACATTATGAGTTTACAGTTATGCCATTTGGTCTATCCAGTGCACCAGCCAAGTTCATGGACTTAATGAACGCTTGTTCCAAGATCAATTGGACAAGTCAGTGGTAGTCTTCATCGATGATATTCTTGTGTACTCGAAATCGAGAGGTGAGCACGAAAGCCACCTGAGAAGTGTGTTGCAAACATTGAGAAAGAATCAGTTGTATGCGAAATTTTCAAAGTGTGAGTTTTGGTTGAACCAAGTATCTTTTCTTGGACATGTGATTTCTGAAGCCGGGATCGCTGTTGATCCGGCAAAGATTGATGCAGTGCGCACCTGGCCTAGGCCGAAGACAGTTACCGACATTAGGAGCTTCCTCGGTCTAGCAGGTTATTATAGGAGGTTTGTGAAGGACTTCTCCAGTGTCTCGAAGCCGATGACTTCCTTGATGAAGAAGGATGCACCATTCGAGTGGACAGTCGACTGTGAGAGTTCTTTCCAGAGTCTCAAGGATGCTCTGACATCTGCACCAGTCCTGACTTTACCAGACGGTCCAAATGGTTTTGAGGTCTATTGCGACGCATCAGGCAGAGGTATGGGGTGTGTTGATGCAACACGGGAAGGTCGTAGCTTACGCCTCCCGATAGCTGAAGAAGCATGAAGAGAACTACCCTACCCATGACTTAGAATTGGGTGCCATTGTCTTTGCACTGAAGATATGGCGACATCACTTGTATGGGGTAAGTGTGACGATTTATTCTGACCACAAGAGTTTAAAGTACTTGTTCACTCAGAAGGAGTTGAACATGAGACAAAGAAGGTGGGTTGAGTTTCTAAACGACTACGACATCAATCTGCAGTATAAAGAGGGTAAGGCAAATGTGGTAGCTGACGCACTGAGTCGCCGAGCACACTCTCTCAATTCGCTAGTCTCTCATTCTAGCTTGGTTGAAGAGGTGCAGAGTGCTCAGATGACGGATCAGTATATGTTGGAGATTAGACAGAGGCTTATTGATGGCACATTCGAGGGTCAGAAGTATGACTTCAGACTCCACGATGATGACCTGATTAGGCTGAATGGCCGACTGTGTATTCCGAGGAGTAGCGTTGAGCTGAAGGAGCGCATACTGAGTGAATCCCATTGTTCTATGACTTCGATTCACCCCGGAGCTTCTAAAATGTATAAGGGTATGAAACGTTATTTTTGGTGGACTGGAATGAAAAAGGATGTAAATGATTATGTGTTGAGGTGCCTCACTTGTCAAAAGGTCAAGTTTGAGCACCGACGGCTGGTGGTATGGTACAGCCAATGCCAGTGCCTGAGTGGAAGTTCCATGATATTTCTATGGACTTCGTAGTAGGGCTTCCGCCTACAAGGGGAGGTCTGAATATGATTTGGGTTATTATTGACCGACTGACCAAGGTGGCTCGATTCATACCGATGAAGGACACCTGAAAAGTGGCAAAACTAGCAGAGCTCTTTGATAGAGAGATTGTTCGGCACCATGGGGTACCGAAGACTATCGTGTCTGACAGGGATACCAGATTCCTCTCTAGGTACTGGAAATCCACACGGGAAGCGCTTGGTACCGAGTTGAAGCTAAGTACAGCGTTCCACCCACAGACAGATGGTCAGAGTGAGCGCACCATCCAGACACTTGAGGATATGTTACGTGCATGTGCACTTGACTTTCAGACCAGCTGGATTGACAAGTTACATCTGATCGAGTTCAGCTACAACAACAGTTACCATGCTTCGATCAAGATGTCTCCCTTCCAGGCTTTGTACGGTAGACCATGCCGCACGCCATTATGCTGGGATGAGTCGAGTGAGACGGTCATTATAGGACCAGAGTATCTGGAACAAGTTCAGGCAGAAGTTCGCCAGATCCGGGCTAACATGAAGGCAACTCAGGATAGACAGAAGTCGTACGCAGACGTGACTTGGAGTTCGCCGTGGGCGATCCGGGTATTTCTTAGGGTATCCCCCATGAAAGGGAGTATTGAGTTTTGGCCAAAAAGGAAGTTGAGCTCGAATGTGGGGCTTATGTGGTGGACGGAGCGGATCGGGCCGGTAGCTTACAGACTTGATTTACCGCCGAGCTGGGCAAGGTACATGATGTATTTCATGTGTCCCAGTTGAAGAAATATATGTCTCATCCATCTCATGTACTTCAGCCTGAAAGGCTAACCTTAGAGCCGACCATGCGATCAGTGGAGACTCCGGTACGGATTCTGGATACTAAGACTCGAGACATCGCCATAAGTCTGTGAGACTGGTGAAGGTTCTCTGGTCTAACCAGGATGTTGAGGAGGCCACTTGGGAGCTGGAAGATAAGATGAAGGCGAAGTACCCGTCATTGTTTACTTCTTAGCATTTGTATGTATAGGGTACGGGGCGTACCCCTATTTAAGGGGGGTAGAGCCGTTTCGGTTATGTGTGTACGACATGTATTTGGATACATTGTCTGTGTGTGTGTCATGTTGTTACCCTGTTATGTTACAGACCGCTGAGTCTGAATGATGTTGTGATGTTTTGTTGTTTGGACTTGGTGTCCGATGTTATGTAAGGATGTTGTTAATGTTGTTATGGAAGTATTGTTGATATGTGTTCCCGTGTTCTAATATTTAGGATATGTGGAAGTATGAACTTTGGGGACAAAGTTCTTTAAGGGGGTAGATTGAAATACCCCAAACCTAGTTATGTTGTTTAACACTAAAATAAGGTGTGGTAAGACTAAAAAGAGTCTTAGAAACATTAGTAAACAATTTAAACCATAGAAAACACAAATAATGCTTTAAGGTCAATAAAGGCCAAAATGTGCTCTAAGCTTGGGATAAGCTTGGTTAAGACCTAATGAACTTACCAAGACCTCATTTGTATACTAATGAACATATTAAACCAATTACCAAAGAAAACCAAGCTTGAAAACTAGTTAAAACATAAAATGTGCTTTAAGGAGTTTTAAAGCACATTTTGAAAAATTGTCTTGTAAATGAGTTTTGAATGGATAAATGTCCATCATTACTCTTTAATTAACATGTGAACTATATAGTATCACATTTGGAAGTCTATATCAATGGGAAATCAAAAATTTCACATCTATGTGCCTTGTTTTAGTGAATAGTAACAAAATAAGCTAGTTTGTAACATATGTTTGTATAAGTAATTAAATTGGCCAACAAAGACTAAAACACCCTTAGTAACATTAAGGGGGCCGGTTTTTATGAGGTGAGTCACCACCTTGTAAGTTAACAAAATAAATAACAAATGATAAAGCAAGTTACTATTTGCTTTACTACTTAATATCTCTTAAAAAGCAAACTTATCTCATTCTCTCATTTCCCTCCTCATTTCCCACGGTTTCAAGCTCTCTACTATCTCTTCTTCATTCTCCATTCACGGTTTTGCAATAGTACCACCACCATTCTCCATCTTCAACCTCTTGTAACTCCTAGCTCACTTTGCCAAATCAAAAACAAAGACCATCATTCTCTTAGTCTCATCAAGCTCTTCATTCCTATCTTCTCAAAATCCCAAGAGCTCCATTTTGGTGCCAAGAGGAATCACCATGGAGGAGCTTGAGCTCATCTTTTCACATATTGTTGTTCTCCTTTGCTTCTAGCTTCATTTGAATCTTCCAAGGGCTTGGTGGAGTCCTCTCTGCTACATATCCAAACTCTCTTTCCATTCCAAGAAGTGACAAACAACTAAAAGCCTTGCCAATTTAGTCAAGGAAACAAGAAAGAAGTTTGTGAGGAAAAGAGGAGTGACCTACGGTGGAAACAAATCAAAGCAAGGACCAAGGTATGGTTTTCTTGCAGTCTTGTTGCCTACCGGTTTACCGGCTTGTGTGTTGTCTGTTTTTCTGTGTGTTAATGACCTTGTAAGACTTAAATCATGCAATGAGTTTACAGTGTTAAATATTATGTATTGTTAAGTACGAATCTCTCTTCCCTTGTGTGTGTGTCTAACAAGACTTAACCAGTTGTTGTGAATTGTTTATTGAGTTCAGTGTTGAACTACTAACAAGTGCTAACGGGGGAAGTGAGGAGTCCGGTCTGTTCCGGCCACACGATTGAGTATGGGAGTCGATGTCATAACCGGTTCGATTCTCTTTGTATGTTATGGTTGTTTTCCAATTTGGTTTCCAACCTTCCCTTTAGCTTAACCAAGGCTATTTTACTGACTCACGTCGGCCACAAGGGCATACTATGTGTTGTTCGGTGTGCTTGGATCACTATCCGGGGCACCTTGTGCTAAGTTATCCGTTCAATCTAACAAGACGGTAACGAGTTATGTAACGAGCTTAGCATGAGTATGGCAACATTCTATAGGCTCTCTATGGGAACTAATTGTATTGGTTCACTTCCTAAAAGGAATGTCTTGTATGTTATGTGTGATGTGTGTACAATACTTATTTGTGATATATGTTTATGATGTATGTGTTAAAAAAATGCCATGTCATCATGACAATTAGATGCGCGTATCCCGGTAGCCGATGGGCTGCGCGTTAACCATACCAGCCAAGGGTTGCTGACCCCCTCGGGGGCTCCATATTTCTTTTACTGCAGGATGAGGATCGAAGAAGCGGAATGACTCTAGATTCTAGGATGCAGGATTACTTTTGATTATTTTTGGATGTTGGGCCCGGGATGCGCCTATGCTCCCGTGGCGATATATATATTTTGGTTGTGAACAGTTTACAGTGATGGTTTATAGTAAAGGATGTAAGTAAATACTCGGTATTGTGTTTATGTATATGGTTATTAGTTCTATGCTCGGAGTCTGATCATTAGACCGATACACTTGTATTTATTCAGCCTTGTTAACCACGTGGGTGGTTGACGGCGTTGTAGCACCAATCGTTTAGTGTTTATTTTCCACTGCGACTCCAGTTAATAGTAAGTGTGTAGTAGGGGTCTTACATCTGCCCAAGTCTAAAAATTTCCTTCATAGGTGAAACTCTAAGGAAGACTCGATCGCCTACTGCGAATTCGAGGTCTCTCCTACGGACATCAGTATATAACTTATGTCCTACGAGGTATAACTCTCAAGAATCTATGTATTCCTTGACATGTTTCATAGTGCATTAGTATGTTTTGATATTTGAATACTTGTGTATGTGTGAAGGTAATCTGCCATCTTGTATATTGCCAATGTTATCTCGTGGCTTATTTAAATCTTTAGGTCATCATCTTGTGATTCTCGTATTTGAGTTTACTGTCGCCATATACGGCCTTCATTTTCAATGTAAGTATGAGCTACGGTTGAGCCGTGCATCTTATTTATAATATAGAAATATTTCTTGATATTATTGATTCACCAATTATCGGTAGTATATACACGATTATTATTGTCTGTTCATCAGGTATACCACAGTAGGGTTCCTGCTAAGGTTTCTAACAAGGTATAGTTTTGTCTCAATTGAACATGCTCTTGTAGTTGTGAATCAACTCACGTGAGTATTAATTTAATGTTTCTACTCTTTATATTCTACCATGTTATAGGTAGGTTTCCATTTAAATATATTGGGTTTGAATTCATAAAGAAAGACATGGAAGTCGATCTTTCCTCAGATGGCAATTTGGCCATAATTTAGAAGGTAGCTTGAGAATACTATTATTATAGGTAATTTTCTCTTGATCTCATGTTTATTTATTAACATGGTTCATGGAATAATAATAGTTAGTATTTTCCTCTCAACTGACTATTTTTCCGACATACGCGGAGTTGTTTTAGCTATTTAATCTCTTCAGGGTAGCTTGGAAAACTTAACTCTCAATTTACACCTTTTACATCTCATATACTCATTAGTCAAATTTTATATTAGACTTAAGAATAAATACTTACGTATTACTGAATATTTGTGACCACTTGTAAGGAGTCTCAGGAATCATCCAACTCTGACGGGGTCAGCGTCAGTGTTGAACTATCCTTCCACACATTTTGTGTTTGGTTTTCCCTTGATTTGACCAGGATCAAGTTCGACCTCCCACATCAAATATCAAACAATCACATAATTGTCATTTTCAAATTTTATCTTATCAAACTTTGTGACGTGGTGGAATACTACATTTCCTCTGACTTGACTACTATACTATTAATCCAATATCTGTTATACCTATACTAATCTAGTGTATTCCCCAAATCCCGGAACAATATTCCTTTGATCAAATCATCAGCGGGGAAGCCAGTTTTTCCTCTTGGCATAAAAGATAAATTCTTATTAACACATCTAGGCTCATACTGTCTAATAATTATATCCATCAATCATTTCAACTCTTAAATCCATCATACAAGTAGTATAAGTCCCATCATGGACTTGCATACCTTAGAATACTCTTTTCTCTTTACAAGGCTTATCTAATATTTCACTCATCAGAGCTTGATTATTGCCTATACTTTGATTACCATCACTTGGAGCAAAGACAGTCACAGTTAGACTTCAAGAAAAGTTTTCATATCTCCATCCACAATTACAGTTCCATAAGTACTATTTCCTTCTCCTTAAAGCTTGGCTTTTCTTATTCCATCTAAACTCCATAAATCAGGTGAACCATATGTTCAGCCTAGGTTAAGTACCTCTTAATATTAGTACCATCTCAAACTAAGGGTTTCCAGTTTGAATCCTTTGGTTTGGTAACAGGACAATCAAGACTTATTGTTTGTTTCTATCTTTTAGAAACGTGGTTAATCCACAAGCTCAATGGCTTCCAAAAATATGAGGATTAGGGTATCAAATAGAGATTTAGAATCACAGGATTTAGTATATAATGTTAGGAAATTTTTATGTGTAAAATAATTGTTACAAGTCAAGGGGTATGTTTCCCTACTTTTAATTTTAATTTACACCATTTTTTGTGTATATATTGTTTCAAACTCTTATATACCTTACACTGCCTTCATTGCAAGTGTCAAGGAGAGTTATTTGTTACTATGTCCATGTTAAAAATTTATATTACATATGGGTTAACCTTATTTGATTTACTGCGATCTTTATTCGCATTCATAACTTGAGCTGTCATAGCAGACATATGCTTGTATAGAACCATAAGGATATTGTAGGACTTAAGCCTCAAAATAGGGTAGGTATATTTAATGATACTTTAGCCTTCTGAAATGTGTTATGCTTCCTCAATGTTTTAGGTTTTCAACCTCCAAATTATATGTATACTATAGCATTTGGTATTGCTAATTAGGTAGTTCTCCCGACTTCAGAAAATATATATCCAAAGTCTGTTCTCTCCCCTTCATTAATTAGGGGTCCTACACTGTTATATATTGGTACTAGCTGAGACCCTTGTTATTCGTTCGGGTATTTTAAAAATCGTTTTATCCATGATGGATGTTTAATTATATATTTTGAGATCCTGTTTTCTCTATTGTCATATTTCAAGGTTTTGCACTATTTTCTCTCGGAGTTAATAAGGGATTGTAAGATTTTGTAGTCCTGCACTGAGCGGTAAGCTCGGTGCCTGGGTATCCCATAAAATTTAAGTGATTGCTCTTTACGTGTAGGTCTTCCTCAAACCCTCTGTCAATTCTTATAGTCTTAAGTATTTTATATTAATTATTGTATTCCCTTTTTATGACATCTGCTCGTCATTTAAGCAGGTCATACTTTGTAGTAACTGTAAGTTTGGACAGTTAACAACGCCCTTCGGCGGTTCAAGCAAAAATTAACTTACTATTCCTCACTGTACCATCTCACATACTGTATCCCAAGGTTAATCTCGGTTTAATACTTTTAATATTATTCTTATGGTACACTAATCTGGATTCTACACCAGATATCAACGCATCCCCTAAGTTTAAAATAATTGTTCGCCTTTTATACTCTTCTTATTACCATAAAAACTCACATCACCTCCTGTGGAGAATGCTACAACTGGGATCCCAATCCTTACCCATACTCCTCATATATAATTTAAGTTTTGATCCACTCTCATATCCTGGAATATAAATCCTCCAAGGTCTATCCCCAAGTTCTACATTATATTATAATAGTTATTGTTCATTTATAGTTAAGTATTTCTTGAGTAGGATCATGTCGGGTTCCAATTACTTGGCAATATGCCTCCGGATATTCCCGACCTTGCTCATAGGCTCAGGTGACCTCGGTCTCATAGGTAAGGAAACAAGTATCGAAGTATCTTATTAGGTGAGAGGTTACCTAGATTAGGTCTCTCTAAATTTTGATACTTACTACTCACATATAAGTCTCATTGACTAATAATATAAACACATATTCATGCATCATGCATTAGGTTTAAGTTCTAGGCTTACCGGTTTCGCGCTGAGCGCTAGCCTCAGCGCCTGAAGTTCCCACTGTGTACAGGGTGTTTCTTCATGGGATTATCTCCTTTCCCTATCCGGCTTCCGGATGAGGATGGCTGTCCTGCCGGTCCTCTAGTATAGGTGTCGTCCTGCGGTTCCTGGCCTCCTCTTGGTCCGCCCGCCTCATTAGTTGGTGCTCTCTGTAAACCTCTAGCTCCCTTGTATACTCGGCTCCCTGGATTGGAAAAACATTCATACTCCCTGTGACCTTCCTTTTTGCAATAACGGCACTCCACCTTTCTTCCTGCGCAATCTACGCCTGGGTGATTCTTTCCACAGCGTTTACAGTAATAGCGACGTCAGGTTGGCTGGTTGCCTCTAGGTGGTGCTGTCCTTAGTGGCTGAGCATCAATAGCTGGGCCGGTCAGACAAGGGACCTGCTCCTTCATCTTCTGACCATGGAAATCCTTCCGCCCCTTCTTCCTTTCAAAGAAACTTCTTCCCCTTCTTGCAGTAACCGCCAGGGGTTGCTCCATCATCATCTCTTCAGTACTTCCTTTTCTTTCTTCCTACGTCGGAGTAGTCGACTCTTGGTATGTAGTCCAACAAACTGGTGCACCGTGCGTAGTATTGGTCAACTGTTTGACTCCCTTGGATTAAGGTCTCGATCTCCTGCCTTTTTCTCTGTTTTATGTGTTCGGGGTAGAATTTCTCCGCAACACTTCTACAACGCTGTCCATACAAAGTCGGTGTGGCTCTACGGTGGCCCTCCACAGACCGCCACCAAATGTCAGCTGCGCCCTCCAGGTTGTATGCGGCGATGTCGACCTGTGGTCTTCTGGAACTCCGACAGCCTTGAACGCCTTCTGGTGCTCTGCAATGAACTTCTCCAGTGCGGCGGGGTCCGGTTCCCCTGAATAAGTTGGTACTCTTGCGTCTGCAACGCTCTTCAACCAGTTGGTTTCCCTGGGCCGCGGCG
>CM041779.1:49331402-49358465 GCA_023374045.1 Limonium bicolor | reverse complement strand
TGAGATTCAAATTATTGAAGGCGACTAACATCAAACATGAGATGCATGTTTGACGAAACGCTAAAATCATGAATAGTCAACGCTAAAATCATGAAATAGTCAGACGCTAAATCAATGAAATAGTACCCATTATTACTGAATGCAGAAATCAGTAAGCATATCCACACCTTACTATTAAAAATTTGACCAGTATGCGAAACAAGAAACAAAATACTGAAAGTCTTACTATTATAAATCAGAAGTGAATGAACAACAACTCTAAATCGAAGTGAATATCCACACCTTACTGTTAAAAATCAGTAAGCATATCTACAAATATGGGCTCAAAAGCTTCGTCAATAGGTTGATTTGTGACAGCAAACAGTTCTCCAACCAATTATACTGCTCGTAGACGTGATTCTGATTGAATAGATAAAAATTATATCAGCAAGAGAAGCAAAAGATCACTCTAGAATGTCAGTTAATGGGTAAAAACCAATAAAAACCAAGACCAACCAGAATATCACTCACATTTTCAACATTATGAGAACTTATAACACTACTACAAGCTCCTGAAAATCACCATAAACAAGCTCATAAGCTCACATGTTCAGAAACTGCATCCCAAAGGTTCAGTATGCAAATCTAGCAACTCATTAAGAAGTTCATGCCACCATAAATCTAACCTTCAATCACAGGATTAGCAAGTAGCAAATACAACTTCCTTTCGCTGCTTACTACTACCACAATTGTGGTTACAACAAAAAAGCAATCAATTACTAGCAGAAATTTAATTTTGACAGAAAAACTGCAAGGAATAAAAACTGAATTTAAAACATTACATATAAAAAGCATTACCATATATATATATATATACAACTCTGATAATTGGATAGAGCACTAACGCGAAATCCAGGTGGAGAGTTAATAGGAAATAGAGAGTAGCCTTTGGCCGAGCTTGAATAATGAAATTAAATTCAGCTTTACTGACCTTCCCCAGTGTTCTTGGTGGTTGTCCTAAATCTATCCTTGTTGGGTGCAATCTGTTTCCAGCAATCCTTCTCAGCATCACCTGATGACAACACACGTCATCCACCCCATTATTTCAAGTAAATAAAACCTAAGTCACTACTCTAGAAAAAAAATACAGGTTTTACAGCTAGCTTACCGGTTACAGGTTCCAATGTAGCGATGAAGTTCTTCACAAGAAGACCACTTTCTACAGAAAGTACAGCAGCAGCTCAAGCCTTCTGACTTGCCTCTGCTTCCTCAAACCGGAGGTAACCTGAATCTGCTCCCATTCTAAAATCTATATAATGCACATACATAGATATTAACCAACCGAGAGTTACTAATTACAAATGGGTAAATCAACATATTATAAGAAACAATTCAAAACAAAACTATGATGAACAACACTACGAACATACATTTACCTTAACAACACCATACTTCAGAAAAACAGCTTTCAAATCTTCACGTAGAACCACATTCATGTCATCTTAGCAGTTTTCTACGGTATGTTTCTCTCCTTCTAGTGCTTTCTTGTCATCCTCACCTTCTTTTGTTTCAGTTTCAGACTTGGCATTATCAATTATGGTTATATTTTTTAAAACAATATACATATTCAAACGATCATGCAAAGAATATGTACGTACTTTGCTTCTGCTGAATTTTTCTTTTGAGAATTTGCAAACTCAGCTTCTTGTGCCTCTCTTTCGACATCAAACTCTTTCCTGTGTCAAAAACAAACAAACAAACAAAAGGGACATCAATGAGCATACCTAGATTGGAAAAGCATGATTTGTTCGCCTAATTAATTAAATAATTATTACGTTTGGATGTAGTTGTAGGAGATCTTGGAGAGCAACTATGACTTTATAATGCTCCTTACTATTCGATCAATCATTAAAGAATATAGGTGTGAACACTCAAGAAGTGCATTATATTAAAAAAAACTACTAGTGCTGCAATGATATGATTATATGTTGAACCAGAAAGAAAAAAAGAAAGAAAGTGCTGCAATGATATGATTATATGCTGCAAGGCATCTGCTACAGCAGTGCTGCAACGATATGATTATATGTGTGGCGTTTGCAGCAGCAGGGAAAAGGAGCAACACACCGGTCCAGGGTGGAGTGGAGGGTTTGGTGCTTGCTTCGGAAACTAGTAACTATCTATTTTGTTGGAATAATAAAAGAGAAAGAACATAGTCGGAGCTTCCTTCTATAAATTCTGACGGGACACAGGCACACACAAGTTACGAGAGTTTCGGACCGGATAGAACAAGACAGTTTGCATGTCAGACTTGTATGAATGGAAGAACATATCGTCTGGTCATCACATTTAGTCAATCTAATGATGGAGATAAAAGAAACAAACAAGTTGCTGTCAAGTGGCAGAGGGATTGAAAGAAAAATAAGAAAGAATGAAAAGGGCACAGAAAATTGTGTTTGTAGGTCTGGGTAAATTGTAACAAATTGCAAAAGAAGTAGCCAAATTAAAAGCTATGAAGAGATGACAAAAATAAAATAAAAAAGGTAATATAGTGAGGTACTATATGTATACCCGACTATCACTTTTTGTTGCCAAACCTTAGGTCGCAGGGTAGGAGTGAGGAAAGAGTGAGAGAAGGTAGGTTGGGAAAAAGAAGAAGATATCTACAACAAGTACTACTTTTATTATTAACTTCATGAGAGATTAATATAATTGCCGGTTTCTAACACAACAATATTCCACATCCATCACCTTTTATATCTAGAAATTGTTTCTTTCCTCATTCAGCAATTTATCAACAACAGTATCCACTCACTCACTTGATAGGTGAAAAACAAGCAGTGTTAGTAGTGGAGTTCAAAACAGTTCTACAACTTTCAATTGGTTTGCAAATATGATAACAAGTAGCAAGACTAGGTTGAGTAAAGGCGGTCAGGATACAAATAAATGGAGCTAATTGAAAGAACTAAGGGCTTACTGGATTTGGAGCTTAAAATTCTACAACAAACAAAAAAAATCAGAAGTTGTAGATTCAAAACGCAGAAGATGTTCTTTTGTACTACTCACACAAATGCAGGGGAAGTTATAAAGTTGTATTAGTTGGTTTAGAAGTACAAATTTCTTCTTTGCCAATAAAAAAAAGTTAAATCCTCAAAAGCAGACAAGAATAAAAAGGGAAGCAGCATACAGTTTGAAGAACAAGAAATCAGAAAAATGGAAAGTGTAATTAGCAAACAGATAGAGTGAAAGAAATCAGAACATTTTACCTGCTCTTACTGGCTCGTGAAATAACCACTAAGGATTCTTGGTTCGCTTGAGCTTTGTATGGTCAAACTGGTAATGAAGATGAATGATTTCTCAATCAAAGTGAAGGTGCAGCTTCAGTCGGAGTATCCTACAAATCAAGTAAAGTTGGGAGAAATACATGACAAAGTAATAGCCTTATCGTCTAAATAAATACTACTAGCTAGACTAATGCATAAAAACACAGTAATTTTTCTGTTGATGCTGGAGATCAGCTCTGTCATAGCAGCCAGCTTCATCAGCTACTATAAGCATTACAGCTCTACCAGTTACTGATTTAGGAGCTCTGGCTGGTCTTAATGTTATAGCTCATTAAGGTTTCAATTAGAAATTGAGTATTGGAGCAAATTCAAGCTTCTGCTGCAAAAAAAGAAAAAAAAATTATCTGAAACATTAGATACAAAAGATACTTGACCTTAGTGAATCAGTTAAAGTTAGACATTGCTATAAATGTTTCATTATATATAGCCAACTTATTTCAAGTTATCAAATCTTTCTGTCAAACTATACTGCCAGAAATATTTCATTATAGCTAACTTATTCCAAGTTATCAAATCTTTCTTGTCAATACATATTTCAGGGTTACTAAAGAGCATGATAAAAAATACTAGTATAGATTGCTTAGATACTGCTGCTGCTAATAGAAGAACAAAAAAAAAAAAAAGAAAAACAGAACTGACATTTAATTTAGCTAGTTTCTTAATTATAATTTGTTAACTTCACAAAAACACGGTAATTTTGGCTGTTTTTGTTTACAGGGAAAAGAAAGTGTAACTAATTTGTTAACATAAAATGGAATAGGGCACCACGGGTTTAGACTGACGAGGAAATACTTGAAGAACCAAACATAACTAGTGTTTTGCTGCGAGCTAGAGCAGGGAACACTAGCAAGCAATTTATGCCTTATTACGACACTTGTTTTCTCAGCCCGGATCAAATTTTATTAGAACCAAATATAACTAGTGTTTTGTGGCTAAAAATATAAAATAGAGCAAGTATGTGCTCAAGTAGGAGCATTTGTTGAAAACGTGGCTTTATTAAAAAGTTGAGCAGCAGAAATCAGGAGTGAACAGAGTGTCTATGCTGCTGTATAAATAGAAGCCAAGTTGATTAGATATACACCTTACATCTTTAGACTGTAAACAATACTTGATTATGGTTTTGTGAACAGTCTCAGGTTGCAGTCTTGCAACCTGGCTGTTAACAGCAGTAAGCAATCAGACTAGTTTGGTAGCCCAAAACAGGCCATTAATCAAGGTTTAAAATTTGCTCAAACTCTGGTATTACCAATAGCAAAAATGTGTATATGACCTAGAGGACTTGAACCGCTGAAACATATAAAGACCAGACTCCAAAGGTGCACAAAAATACAAGTCGTAAGAAAGCATTTAACCATGGTTGTTTGAAGTGTTGAAACAGAAACTTCATTGAAGTAGAAATGACCGGAAATGGTGTGGAAGATGACTTAGGAGTGTTGTAAAACAATCTGAAGTAAAATCAGAAACGAGAATGTGTGCAATAGTTCATAATGGAGGGTTAAAAGCAAAACTCGAACAGGTTTAACCATGCTCCAATGGTGGTGCAATAGAAAGTAAAATATGGAGTACTCTTAAAAACTGAAGTGCACTTATATTTTATACGAATTTAGTAGAATGATGGAGATGAAAGCAAAGGGATGAGCTCGTAGTAGTGTAATAACAGCAGAGATCCCTTCATAAACCTCTACATGAAATGCAATTAAAATTTTTTAGAATAAATTTTGGAATTCAATAAAGAAAAAACCAAGGACTATTGATAACTAGAACCAAAATTATGAGAATTTCTAAAAATGCCTGAATTATATGGCCAAATAATAGGAAAGCGGGTTCACTAATTTCTAAATTTTAGCTTTTGTACACCTTAGATATTATTACAATGCTATAAGCAGAAAACAGTAGTCAAATGGTCCTGCTTAGCAGAACAAAACCAAGTGGAAAGTTCCAGTAAAAACACCAGCTTTGTGTTATACTACCCAAACATGCAGCAGTTTGGTGATTCATGGTTTTAAAGAAGATAGTGCCGTATTTACTATAGGAAATGAACTGCTGAATCATGTTTCTCATATAGCAGCAAAGACTGGTAAAATAGATGCACATGGTGATATTCTGTTAGACCGCTAATAAGAAGGATAAGGTTTGAATTGAAAATAGAGAGAACAGAATTCATAAATATCACCGATTTCTAGGGTTCTTGTCTCAGCGGATTCAATTCATGCTCAAAAACCTATCTCTCGATTTCTAGGGTTCTAGCTACCGCAAGAGATGAAAAACAATTTCAAGCGACAGAAGAAGGGAAGAATGGCTTACACTTTCATCTTCTTCACGCGACTCCAATAGCTTTACAGAGACAAACGACAGAGCAGTTCTTCAGATTCTTCAATTTGCTGAAAGAAGAAGGAGGGAAGGGCGACGAGAGAAGCAGATTACAGGAGAAGGGGAAGCTGATTTCGTAGAGCGGGAGTTGATAATTTCGTAGAGTGACGGGAGAAGAGAATTTTTTTGAAAGGCAACGGGAGAAGAGAATTGAAGTATTAGAAACTTGCAGAGAAAACAAATATTAGTACATAAACGCAGTCGTTTTGGGTATATATTACCTACGGTATGTTCCGTGGGTATATACCTACGGTAATTTCCGTGGGTAAATGTGGCCTAAAAACGTAACCAACTTCCGGGATGAGAAACGCTGTCGTTTTAAGTATATTTTACCTACGGTATGTTCCGTGGGTAAATACCTACGGTAATTTCCGTGGGTAAATGTGGCCTAAAACGCAACCAACTACCGAGAGGAGAAACGATGTCGTTTTGGTAATACTTTACCTATGGAATTGTCCGTGGGTAAATACCTACGGTAATTTCCGTGGGTAAATGTGGCCTAAAAACTCAACCAAATTCCTGGAATGGGAAACGCGTCGTTTTGGTAAAATTTTACCTACGGTATTTTCCGTGGGTAAACACCTACGGGATTTTCCGTGGGTAAATATGGCCCAAGTACGCAACCAACTACCGGGATGAGAAACGTTGTCGTTTTGGTGAAATTTTACCTACGGAATTTTCCGTGGGTAAATACCTACGGGAATTTCCGTGGGTAAATGTGGCCTAAGTACGCAGCCAATTACCGGGATGGGGAACGCTGTCGTTTTGGTATTATTTTACCTACGGTATGTTCTGTGGGTAAATGTGGCCCAAGTACACAATGTATTACCGGGAATAGAATCGTTGTCGTTTTGCTAATATTTACCTACGGGGCTTCGTGGGTATATTTTACCAACAATTTACCCACGGATAAAGACCGTGGTTCTTTTTCACGCCACTTAGCACGGTCTCCCGCGAGACTGCCCACGCCATATACCTACGGAATAGTCCGTGGGTATATTTTTCCGTAGGTAAGCCGTAGTTATTTTGTTGGGAAACTATTCCTTCACTATACCGTAGGTATTTCGTAGGTAAAGGGTGGGTATTTACCTACGGTAGCATGTCGTGGGTAAACATTAACTTTCTAACTTATAAAAAAAAGTATAATCTATGGTTATATTTTGTAAAATTCCGAACAGACCCATGTATGTTCTATAATTGTCATTTGGCCCAATTTATAACATATAGTTTAATAAATTCATTAAAACTATATATTATACATATATCTTAATAAGTACTCTTATATAATTCTAAAAATCACTAAATTTCACCAAAGGGTTATAATTACCTTATTAACCCATATACTTTCGGTATTTACTATACCACCACATATATTTCTCCAGTGTCATAATGACAAAATAACTATATATTATACATACATAGTTTATCTTAATTCCAAAATCAACCGAATAAATTTCTAAAAATTCCTAATAGCCCATGGGTGTTTATAATACCATTATACACCCTCTATTTTCGGTAATAACATATATACCACATATGTTACCAAAATATTACCATTAAATACTTATCTTATTATAAAACCTTAAATAAGTTATCTAACTTATTTAATTTGGTCAAAACCTACCATATGGTCAAGGTTGACCACCTTAATATTTCCTTGACCAATAATTTCTATATATTACGGTTTACACCCACAACTTTCAAAAATTACCATTTAACCCCAAAACTTTATATAATCTTATAATTTTTATATAAACTCCTTTAAACCTCCAATTTTCGGCTATATCCTTTTATAGCCCCCAAATTTAATTTATTTACACCTAAGACCCCAATTCCTTGCGGTAATAATTATATATCACCTAAACTTACATAAAAGCTTATAAATGCATAAATAAAATGGCCTAAAGTACATGGCCTTATTACAAACATTGGCTTATAAAATAAATTACACATAAATGCCCAAAAATGCTGTAAACTCTCGGCTCTTACCATATATTTTTATTAATTACCAATTTTCCACATAATGTCTTAAATTTGACAATTATGCTTATTAATTAGTTATAAAAATTTACTAAACCATTCTTTAATCACCTAAGGTCAAAATAAGACCTACAACCCTTGTTCACTCATGGCACAATATGTATACATATGTATAAACACATATTAATATACCAAGTGAAGGTTTAAGTGATTTATACCTTGTTTTTGCCTAGTTTAGGCCTTGTTTGGTTTCGGCCAGCTTAGGATTATTTTTCCACAGCTTCTTTTACATGTTTTCAAACAGAAATTAAGATATAGTTAGTCTCCAAGCAAGATCTAACCATAAGAAGTGTTTAATGTCGATTTTCAAGGTAAATTTTACCTTAAAATACCAAGGTTACCAAGGCTGAATTCGGCCTAAATTTACACAAGAGTAAGAGCATCAAAAGAGCTACTAAAACCAAGCTTTAAACTGGTATAACTCAGATTAGAAGATGGCTAATCTTTACCTTGTTTAAAATGCCTAAAATGGTGTTTTTGGCTTGGATCTGGTTATACTTCGAAGCGCTTGATGTACCAACTGAATAAGTATGTTAAGATGAAGATTATAAGCTTAGAAACAAAGTTTCACAGCCGAATTTGAAGGGAATCAAAAGATATGTGCTTAAAGCACATTTTTATACCTTAAGAACAAGATTAGCTTTCTCCACCTTCTTCCCTTGTTAATGCCGAGACACACCCTCCATTTAACCTCCAAAACAACCTAAGAACATTGATGGAAGTGGTTGATGCTTTGCTCCATGGAAAGAGGTAAGAATTGAGAAGAAAATGAACATTTAAGAGCTTAATAAGCTTACCAATGGTGATTGCTGTTCTCTTCTGAGTTTGGCTGTGTTCTTACGTGAATGGAGAAGCAAAGAGAGGTAAGGAGCTGCTGGTGTTGGCAGGCAAGAAGGCAAGTGAAGGAAGAATGATTAATTTAGCTTTTAAGACATTATTTGTTACTTTATGGAATAGTAACTAGGTGAGTCACCAAATTAGCTGTATAATTGATTGAAGATTGATAATCAAGTGGGCATGACAGCTTTAGGGGGTCGGCAGCCTTTGGTCAATACCATGGGTGAGCTTTGACCATGGTTTAAGTTAAATTAAGTAATTAGGTGTTATTTTTGGGTACTATTCATACTAAATTGCCAATTTTTTATTTTATTTTTAAACTTTAATTTAGACTTTATAATATAGTCTATCATGTCACATTAATGTTATAAAGAACTTATTATAGTCTTTACAGTGACAAAAGTCCTTATCTTAGAGCTCATAGACGAAAAACGTGCTTTAAGGAATTTTAGTGCACATTTTGAGTTGCAGGGTGTTTCTGAGCTCTGTTTTCTTTGAGAACAGTTTTTTTGTGTTCCTTACATGATATTTGATCATGGTATCCAATTTTATATCATTTAGAGGTCATTAGACCTTTAAGGTATTCTTAGAGCACATTTTTGCCCTACTTGACCTTGAAGCATGTAAATGCCTGTTATTTATGTTGGAGTGTTGTCCAACCATTGTAACATGTTTAGTAATGTGTTAATAAGCTTAGGAAAAAATCTTAGGTCCTAAGAAGTTCATTTGGGTATTTATTTACCCTAAACAGTCAAAGGGTGCAACCTCTTGCTTTGTGTTGACCACTGTTGTTCTCATTTGACTTTTAAGGCATGTTTAGGCCTTAATCAGTGTGATTAAATATTTAATCCATATTTTATTAGTTTGGGGTATTTCAACTTTAGTGTCCATAATTGTAACTACAAAGTAGCTCTTGAATATATTTTTAGTAACAATTACATCATCATCAGTATGTAAAAATTTCATGCAAGGATATAATTGATTTTCCTAGATCCTTGATTTTTAATGCCTAATTTAATATTTTGTTGGTGTGAGAGATGTTTACCAAGTCGTTACCCACAATAATAACATCGTCAACGTACGCACCAATGTAGGTTTTGTACTTACTAGTCTTCTTGTGGATGAGAGAATAATTATTTTAAGACTGAGTATAACCCGCATCCTTAAGAGAATTAGTCAACTCTAGGAGTCAACTAGCTTGTTTTAAACTATATAGAGCTTTACGTGTGCGTGTGTGTGTGTGTACCAAGCTTTCTAAATATTATGATTCAGTTTATATCAAACCCAAAGAACTAAAAAGGGTTGTTGTTCTTTGATTATTAATCCAAATGCAATAACAAGGCAAGATGGATTTGATGATTAAGGCAAAAATAAAGCAACAAGTAGTTAAAAGATATTTGATAAGAGATATACCACTAAGAGATGAAGAACCTTACCACCTTAACCTCACATATGACCTTTTGCTTCCTAATATCCAGCGGGAATCTTAGTTATCTTAAAGTTACCTTCACATACTATTTCCCTCAAAATATTTATCCTTGTTCAAGTGGCAGAACAGTTTCCTAGGCATAAGATACATTTCAAAGGTAAAATGTAAAAAATAATCACATTCATTTTTGGATGAAAGCCGAAGATCTGAGCATAAAGTTTCCTTCATATTTGTAAGGTTTAAGGTCCTTAAGGACTTTAATACCTTGAAAACTTGAGAAGAGGAAGTTTGAAAGAAGAAGATCACTGGTTCCAAGAGGGTGTTCAAGGGGAAGGAAGGCATTTCAGATGTTGAGGATGCTTGCTATAAAACGAGATTGGTGGCTCAAGGTTTCACTCAGTTTTTTGGAAGAAAGCCGAGGATCCGAGAATAAATTTTCCTTCATAGTTGTAAGGTTTAATGTCCTTAAGGACTTTAATTGTAACACCCTGGATTTTGCCTTAAAACATAGATTATTAAATTACAAAACCAATGGTGAAAACGGCTTCAAAAACGGACCCCAAACGAGGTCTAAAAGTGCAAAACAACCTTGGTCCGAGCTTATGTCCGGACATGGGAAGTTCGGACACAAGTCGAGAGTTGAAAAGTCTGAAAACCAAAGGCGTCCGAACTTGTGTCCGGACTTCAAAGTTCGGACACAAGTCGAGTTTCAAAGACCGAGAATTCTTACGCGGCGTGTCCGAACATTGGTCCGAGCTTACAAGTTCGGACATAGGTCGAGACTTGCAAGTCGGCCTCGTCCTCGCATGCTGTCCGGACTTCAATGTTCGGACAGAAGTTCGGACACACCAAAACAGAGGAAACACCTTAAACTCTCGGGGCCTGTCCAAACATGGATGTCCGGACGGACGTTCGGACAGGTCCTGATATGCATCTTCACAAGCGAAAACAGTACCAAACCATCACCAAAATAAACATAACAACTTAGCAACCAAAGAAGAATCATTACCATGACTTAGTACCTCAAATAACCATAAGAAAACCACCGAAAGATCTCTTATACAGAAAGTAATTCTCCATCAAAACACTTCAACTAAATAGCAGCGGAACAGCAAAATCCAAAAGGCGTTACCGCCACACTCTAGCAAAGAGTGCTCAGGCTTTAAACTACAATTCAAATACCAAATCGTTCCCAAAACTTGTAAAGCATAGCAATTCCAAAACATAACTCAACTCGAAATTAGACGAAATAATTGTCCAGTTGTCCTAGGCTATGTGATAGCATGTCCCAATCCCACATTCAGCCATGAGTACCTGCGACCATAAAACAACAATAGAAACCGCGAAGGGGTCACGCAAATCAGTAAAACTGAGTAAACATTGCCTCAACTTGTAAAATACATTTTGAAGCTCCTTTTTCATTTGCAAAACATTAACTCACACCACAACGTTAACCAGTTTCACAAACACCAAACCACCACAAATAAAACATTTCGGGGGAGAACTTTCCAAGAATCAAACCAATGGCTTACACGGACGACCCCCAAATCGGGTCGCAATAATAAGAATCCCACCTCACTCTATGTCCTTAAGTGTGCACACCCCCCAGAAGGTAACTTATGACCCAAAGGAGTAGATCATTAGAGCTTAACTGCAAGTAATGTCTACAGACAAAATAATAAGAATATCCACGGGGTACATAGTACCAATAATTACACGGAGCGCCATAAAGGCACCAACAATTTACACGGAGCACCAAGAGGTACCAACAATCCAGTAACCAATTCAAAGAAAGTCTCCCAAAACATTTATTCAAACCCTTTTGCAAAACATCTTACCAGAATACACAGGGGGAAAATAATTCCTAAACCTTCACAATCTCAAAACCATAGTAAATCCAACCATCAATAATCGCGAAACACAGAGGTAAAGAATGTTGAGCACAACATTTACCTGGATACGCTCACCGCCACAGAATCACTCAGCAAGATCAGCAGTAGCGTTCGTCAGGGAATTCGGTGTCTAGATTTGTAAGCAGAAACACAATCAGGATCTACTCAAATACCAAAGAATTAACTATCTAACCTTACCAGTGGATTCCCCTTACCCTTCTACCAGAACTGGCACCAAAGAAGCGGCCTAACAGCGACGGGAAAACAAGAACGTGAATTTAAGAGGGGTTGGAAGCTTGAAGAAAGAGAGAAGCGTAGAAGCGGCGTAATGAAGATGAAGAAGATCGTGGTGAAGATCGTGAAGTTAAATAGGGAATAAATAACATAATAAAGTAGAAATAAATTAATATATACATTTGATTTAAAAGGAGAGAGAATTGAGAAGTAGTTAGTAAAATAATTACCACACTAATATTAATCTGAAAACTGAGTAATCAAATAACGTTAAAAATCATGGAAGGATCTAGATTCAAGATTAGAGAGATAAATAAATATTATTTGGTTAAAGTAAAAATAGAAGAAGGACTAACTAATCGTTAGTAAAGAATGAGAAGAATTATCTAAATAAATAGATAAAAGAATAAATACATAGTAGCTGAATAAATAAGTTAGGAAGAGAAAATATTTTAGAAAGAAGTAAAATCAAATTTGTATTCTTAAACATAATAAAGTTGTTTGAGACGAACGTAATATATATATATATATATATATATATATAATATATATATATTATTATATTATTATATGTATTTTGCTTCTCTGGGCCCTTAATAATTCTGTTAATAACATTCCTGACTATATGCTAATTTAATCCTATGCCAAAATTCACGGGTATTTCATTAATACCTTGAAAACGTGAGAAAATGAAGTTAGTAAGAAGAATATCACTAGTTCCAAGTGGGTGTTCAAGAGGAAGAAAGACAGTTCAGATATTTATGATGCTCGCTATAAAGCAAGATTGAGGGCTCAAGGTTTCACACAGATTGTTGGTATTGATTACCATGATGTATTCTCACTAGTTGTAAAGCACACATCTATTCACATCCTATTAGCTCTTGTTGCTCAAGAAAAGATGGATCTAGACCAGCTTGATGTGAAGAATATTTTTCTTTACAGTAAGTTGGAAGAGGAGATCTTTATTTGACAACCACTTGGTTTCAAAGTAAAAAGAAAGATGGACCATGTTTATTTTCTAAATAAGCCATTGTATGAATTGAACCAGTCACCAAGGCATTGATATAAGAGGTTTGGCTCTATCATGAATTTTCATGGTTTCTCTCGGAGTAAGCTTGATACTTGTGTTTATCTTCATGAGGTGGCTAGTGGTTGGTTCATTTATCTTTTGTTGTACGTTGATGATATGCTTATCGCTTGTAAAGATAGTTTTGAAGTTTATAGGTTTAAAATTTGTTGAAGAGTGAGTTTGAGATGAAGGATCTAGGTGAAGCTAAAAATATCCTTGACATGGAGATATTTGATCAAAATACAAGGAAGCTTTATCTCAACCAAAGTGGTTATATTGAGAAGGTCCAAAATTGTTTTGGCATAAAGAACGCTAAATGTTGCTACTTCTCTCGCACCTCATTTAAGAATTTCAGTTACTTTGTCACTACAAACTGATGATGAAGAGAATTAAATGTCTAGTGTCCCATACTATAGTGTTGTGTATGCTATGGTTTGTTCTCACCCCAATAGTGCTCATGTTGTAAGTGTTGTTTGCCGGTGCATGTCAGTAGGGAGCTATTAAATGGATACTTCCTTATCTCAAAGAGAAATCTACTACAACTTCAATTTTCAGTAGATCATCTAATAGCCTTGCTGGCTTTTTTTATTTTGACTATACTATGCTACTGATGTAGATCATAGATGATCTCCTACTAGTTATGTGTTTATCCTTGGTAGCACAACTCTTTATTGGAAGGCTTTTACCAGCATATTGTTGCTCTTTTTACCATAGAAGCAGAGTATATGGCGTTGTGAAAAGCCGTGAAGGAGGCCATTTGAGCTAGAAATTTGGTAGATGAGCTCACATCTATGAATGGTGCTACCTATGTTCATTGTAACAGTACTATGTGTCTAACCGCAGACCAAATGTTTCATGAAAGGACAAAGCACATTGATGTCCAGTATCATTTTGTCTAGGATATCGTGGATAAATGTAATATATTGGTTAATAAGATCCACACTTCATAATCCAATTGACATGTGTACTTAAATCCACTTCAACTCCCAAAGTTCACCTTGTTTGCTGACTTGGTAAAACTTTAATCTACTTGGGGCTTTTGACGGTGAGGCGTCGATTCAGATTTTTCCCTTTTGAGGTGAACTTTAAGTCAAAATAGAGAATAGCAACAGGTTCCTTGAATTCATAACTTAATATGGATTAAATGGCTGAAGTTTTGCTTCAACCTATGTCAGTTATCTTATTTCATTTAGTGACACTAAATATCACTCTTAAAGTGCGCATTTAATGGACAATTTTATGCGATTGATCACTATAACCTATGGCTATTTTTAAAACTTTAAAGATTATATATCACTATAAATAGAGGCTCATTATTGGAACTTCTCATCCATCCTAGCTTCAAAACATCTTTCTCATCTTCAAGAAGTTTACAGAGTTCCATTGTGTAAGAGAAAAATATTCGAGTTTTTAGTCACAGTTATAAGTGACTTGTGACGTTTTGGGGAGTTATCTCCCTTGTGAGATTTGAGTGTCTCATCTCTATTTTGAGGTTGCAAGGGCATCCACAATGGGATAGAGTTTCTTAGCGTATTTCTAGGTGCTATGTAATTAAAGTATATTTTTTATTGTCTAAGCAACTTCATCAATTTGTTCAATCCTATAGTAAGGAAGTTTCTTAATCTTCTCACTCCTCCTACTAATTTTTTTTTCTCCTCCCATATTCCTTTGTTTACTTACTCATCTATCTGTTCACTCAAATAATCTATTATTTTACTTATTATTTAAAACCAAAAACAATAAATATTTATTATTAAAGTGATGGTGTCAGTCGACCCAGTAATACAACCAATCAAATCAAATTTCTGTACGTTCCCTTTTTAAGCAACGGTGTAAGGGAAACTTGGTGGATTTCACACCACTACAGACTTTTTATTATTATTTTCTTACTGACAATTTTGGGTGGAATCCACACTACAGTAGAAGCCCTAATATATTCATATATAGTGAACATCGTCCTTACAGTCCATGAAATAGACATAACCAAAGAGGATCACTACACGCAATCGGATTTCCAATTTGCTCAGTCACAAAATGACCATTTTGTCCCTGCTTTAATATCTTTCAAAAATTACCATATTTACCCACAACCTGTGACATACTACAAGGTGCACCCAAATTTTATTATATAAAGAAGGAGAATATGTTACGAAATCATATTCAAATTCAGAAATCTTATAGTTAGAGAGAGGAAGAGAGGAAATGGTTTTGAAAGGTTTGAAGAAATTTTTCGGTAAGAAGAGCAAAAAGATGGAGGAAATAAAGAAGGTGGCGATCTGGAGATCTATGATGAGTACGCAGATGATGTTAACACCAAAGAGAACTCACGAGGGGCCCATTCTGAGGTACTTTTATGGATTTTTTTTGACAATTTTGACACAATTTGGTAAAAAAATTGTCCGAAAAAGCAAAAAAGGATCCCCGAGTAGCAGACACCAACGCAGGCCGTTACAACCCGGCGCCACCACCGGCCTGTCAGACCCGGTTTCGCCGTCACCCTAGGCTTATCCGCGTCACCGCCCCCTCCTTTTCTCAGGCGTCACCGCCCCCTCTTCCCTACCGGCGTTGCTGCCCTCCTATCCAACCCGGCGTTGGCGATGGCTCTTCTCTGTTGGCATTGCCGCCGGGGTCCGATCTTTAAATTACTACATCTTCTTCGTTATAACCCTGTTTGTCAATCCGTTTATGCCGACGCGTTCGTCTTTTTGTCTACTTCGTTATTATCTACTTTGCTGATAACTTGTTTGATATATGTGTTGTTTCTTCTTAAGTACATAGTTTTCCCATTTATGAGTAACATCATGTGACTGAACGTAAGTATTAATTGTTTTTGCTTAGGGTGAGAATGATGGTGAATTCGATGACAGATCAGTGAACGTAGACACAAGTCATCAGTTTAATTCGAGCCAAATATTTGTGGATAGAGAGGAGGCTGCTACCCATGTGATATGCATTGCCCGAAATAACAATATTTTTTTAATCAGACAGACTATTAGGGACAACGGTGAATTAGTATTGACGTGTGAGAGGTACAACAAAAATAGGTCACGGAATAGCCAAGGTGAATAGTCCTCATCTAGTTAAAGGCGGCAGTGCACTACGAAGAAATGCAACTGCCCATTCCGTCTAAGTATCCGTGGTGTGGGGCTTGTAGGGTGGTTTGTCCTGGTAATGCAGTCGATGCACAAACATAAGTTGACTAGTAATCTGCATTCGCACTTCGTGCGTCCTCGCTTTAGCGTAGATGAAAGAGCAAGTATAATAAGTATGCACCGGAGTGGTGTTGCGCCAAGACAGATGTGGGCCCATCTGCATGACAAGAACCCTGACAGCACAACCGACAAAACATCGATTCATAATCTGATTGCAAAATTCATGAGAGAGGACGGTGGCGGACGTATTGATGTAGCATACCTCATACACATGTTGGATGAACATAAATACAGTTGGTGGTCTAAGAAAGACGTAAGTAAGTGTTGGCACATAAGTATGTAATGCTTGATTGTGGCTATGTTTTACGATCACCAACTATTTCCCGCTCAAATCATAACAATGTTTGAAACAACAAAGACAATATAACAATCTTAGTTCAATTAGGTCGTTGTCACATGATGAGTATGAGAGCACAAAAATGTCCAGGTTAGGGAAGGTGTAAGATCAAAATGCTGAAGGATGGGTCAGTTAAAAAAAAAGGGAAAAGTCACCGGATACCACCAAAAAGTTTGTTAGTTCACAAAATACCACAGTTTTTAAAAAGTTTTCCAGATACCACAAATAATAAATTTGATTCACTAGATACCACAAATTACTAAGCCACAACTTTTTAAGACCAAAAAACCCCTACTTGTTAATAAACATAGTTCACGATATACCACATAAATATTTTTAATTCACAAGATACCACAACATTTACTAAAATATATTAAAAATAGTAAAAATAATAAAAATTTATAGGTTTATTAATATATAGGTCGAAATTTTAAAAAATAAAAAATACCAAGTAGTTAAGAGAATGATTATCCAATTTTTTTATAATATTTTTACTCTAATAATATAAAATAAAAAATTTAATTTATATAAAGTAAGATTGTAAAAAATTAAATTATCATTCTCTTTATTATTTTTGTCAATTTTTAATCAATTTTGTGGCTTCTCTAATATAATTATACCTTTTATTATTCTTCATATTTTTAGATATTTTATTAGAAATATATATATATGGTATTTTTTATTTTTTCAAATTTTACTTGTATATAAGAAAAAAAATTGGTTTTGCTACTTGATTTTTTTTTAAAAAGTATTTAATAAATTTTCTTTTATTTTTGAATTAAATATATATATAAAGTGATATTATATAAAAATATTATATACTATATACAAGTTAAATAATTTGAAAAAAAATAAAAAATAGTTAAGAGTATTATAGTCTAATTGTTTTTTTATAATATCATTTTATATATTTAATTCAAAACAAAAATTAATAAACATATGTTGAAAAAGTAACTGTAAAAATTAACGTTTTTCATATAAGGGTTAAAATTGAAAAATAAAAAATACCATATACATAATAATAAAATCTCCAAGGGACTATAAAAAGTATAATATATTAAAGAAGCACAAATTTGATTAAAAATAGACAAAAACAGTAAAGAGAATGATAATTTAATTTTGGAAAAATTCACAAGATACCACTGTTTAAGTTTCTAATTCACAAAATACCACTGTTTTTTTTGTAATTCAGCTTTAAACATGCTTAAACGTTGTCCAAAATTGATGAAACTTTACATGGACGATACTAAAGTGTTATATGTTCATTGGGTCCCACATGTCACATATGAGCTTAAAAAACTTCAAATTTGATATTGGACCAAAATATAACACTTTAGCATCGTCCATGTAAAGTTTCATCAATTTTGGACAACGTTTAAGCATGTTTAAAGCCGAATTACAAAAAAAACACTGGTATTTTGTGAATTAGAAACTTAAACAGTGGTATCTTGTGAATTTTCCCTTTAATTTTTTATAATTTACTTTATATAAATTTAATTTTCGATAATACTATTTTACATTACTAAAAATACTTTGAGTAAAAATATTATAAAAACTTTGAATTATCATTCTTTTAACTATTTTTTTAATTAAATTTTTTAGCTTTTAAATGATATATAGTATTTTTTCATATTTTGCAAAAAATTAATTATATATGTGGTTTTTTTATATTATCAAATTTTAACCTATAAAATAATACACTTAAATTATTATATTTTTTTTACTATTTTTAATATATATTTTGTTAAGTTTTGTGGTATCTTGTGAATTAATAATATTTATGTGGTATATTATGAATTATGTTTATTAACAAGTAGAAGTATTTTGGTCTCAAAAAGTTTTAGGTTAATAATTTTTGGTATATGATAAATTAAAATTATTTTATGTGGTATATGAAAAACTTTTTAAAAAACTTTGGTATTCTATGAATTAAGAAACTTTTTAGTGGTATGCCAATTTTTTTGGGGGTTGCTATTCACAGTACAAAATTACTAATCACCGCAGTACAATTTTTTTTAAATCATATTAACGTTGTAAACATGTAGGAATCACCGGAACCATCGCTAGCGTTGCTTCCTCGTCAGTGTCATCCTCCTGATCCATGACATCGTCATCTTCATCATCCTCTTCCTCATCCATGTCGGGCGAGTCATCATCATCAGCACCACCACCATCGTCATCAACATATGGCGAACACTCGATCATCACATGGTCCTCATTAGCACGTGCGTGTGATGGGCGTGGTAGACGTGATGAACTACCACCGTCTGGCGTCTGAGCTTCAAAGGGAGAAATCTGGTGGCTTCCTACGCCCGAGATGTTGTAGCTAGCGCTGTGCAGTGGTTCTGCAGACAACCACTACTGGATGATGACAACACTAGCATGCGTCTCTGCGGTATATGATCGTACATCGCCGAGTCATCCACCGCTTCCCTTGGTATTGCCGGTATCTGAAACGTCGGGTCGTTGAAAGATTGACCTGGATGGAACGATGAGTTACGTGGTGCTTCCATGAGGGGGGCAGGATTACTCAGCCCTTCACCAGGAGCACGTGCACGACGGTACGAGGCCGTCATAGGCTGCTTTATAGCCCGGTCTTTCTTCTTCTTCTTCTTCGTGTATACATTTTGCACTGCTTTTTTAAGTCTATCCATTACTGCATATGAATATCACACAGTTATTATTCATTCATAATAACTTTAATAGAAACAAATGGGCAAAAAAAATGGGTTCGAGCCACAATAGGGCTCGCATATGCAGATGAAAAAAAAATTGAGTCGAGCCCAAAAAGGCTCTCCTTACTCCAGGTCGAGCCCAACAAAGGCTCTACTCACTCCAGGTCGAGCCCAGCAAAGGCTCTCCTCAATCCAGGTCGAGCCCCACAAAGGCTCTCCTCACTATAACTAGAGCCCAGGCGGGGCTCTCCTCTGCCCAAGTCGAGCCACAGCGGGGCTCTCCTCACCCCAAGTCAAGCCCAAAAGGGACTCTCCTCAGCCCAGTGCGAGCCACGGCAGGACTCGAGTGCCCATTTTTTTTTTCTTCAAAATTTTCAAGTTTGACCGGAATTTTCCATGCTAGATCTCCTTAATTGATGTTGAATTTCAAAAAACTAACACCAAATTCATACTTAGGACACCCAAATCTATAAGTTGGTATTTTTTTTTTTGAAAAACTCACCGGAAAATTTTTCCGACGGTGGTCGGCGGCGGTGGGTGGTGGCTCCGGCAGGCAGAAGAGAGGTTCTGATGGAAGAGAGAGAGAGAGATAGAGAGAGGAGAGAGAGTGAGTAAGAGAGAAATGAAGATTCTAAGGGAGGTTAGGCTATATATAGTGAAAACGTTTTTTACCCGAAATTGGCGTTTTGAACTGCGATTTTAGTACGATGTTCTGAAAGTGTAACAATGTTTGTAATTTAGTCAAACGCAACTTAAAATGTCTTTAACATACGTGGAGTCACAATTATAACGTTTAAACGCGATTAAAAAGGGTTTAACGTCTTTTAGTACAATTAGAGTGTTTTCACCCGAAATTGGCGTTTTTAAGTACAAATTCAATTCTACATTTTGAATATGTACCAATGTTTGTAATTTAGTCAAACATAACATAAAATGTCGTTTTAATTACGCGGAGTCACAATTATAACATACAAATGCAATAAATACGGATTTATAATCTTTTGTTACAATTAGAGCGTTTTTTGCAGTTTACGCTAAAGCAATGATTTTTTCAAAAAAACAAAAGTTACAACACGACATCATTACATCTTTACAACGTTAATATGATTTAAAAAAAATTGTAGTGCGATAATTAGTAATTTTATACTGCAAATAGCAAGCCAATTTTTTTTTTTTTTTAAAAAAAGTCCGAATGATGGGGAAGAAAAAGCAAGCAGTTGCGAATTAGTGGGCCTTACTGCTTAATGGTCTATTGAGGGCTTTTCAATGGAATTGATAGTCAATTTGGCCCAGTTAGTTCCCGACTCTAATTTGAGCGAGATTTGAAATCCTAATCTCTCATCCGGTCCGGAAGAAACCTCCGTGCTTCATTCCCACCCTCCGCCGGTGAAATTGTGGTCGGATACCATTCAGTCTTTCTTCCAAGTGAGTTTCGGTTTTACTCTACTGTTGTGTCAATTGTTCAGTGACTATTCCTAATCTGCTTAACCGTGCAACAATATGAACTGATTTTGGGAATCTCTCTGTGTTTCTCCCTTGTATTCGTAGTCGGGGGGAGTTAACGTAGAAATGTGGGATTAGTATCGCTTTCTTGTGCTTACCTTACCTACCACAAATGAAGTATGATAGAACGTCTCATTTCTTATGCTTGAAGAGCCATGCCTTCTCAACCGGCATTGATTGAAGCTGAATTATTCTTTATGTTTGTCTTTTCATAGCAATAGATTAGTCGTAATACATAATTAATTCTCTTGTTGATTATATTATTACTGGTCAAAGCTGTTCCTGCTACGGGATGGCTGGCTGTTTTTTATCTTCACGTCTTGATAATCTTCTCAATTTCTGTTGTTTTGAAATGAAAGGTACTATATATACTACAGCGACTGATATCTTGCGTGTATAAGCTAGCAAACTACTACCAAAGGTAGGTTGGTAGGTAGGTGGTCTTTTGTTCTGGTTGCTCGGCTCGTCTGTCCTGTGTTTATTAAGAGTCGATAGTACCGTGACTATCACTACTATTTTTTGCTTACATGTCTATGTATGCCATATATATGTATTCTGTAGTTGAGGATTTAATTAATTGTGACATTTCATCTCCTCTGCTGCGTCATAACTTGTAAGACCCTTAGTTAGGTACAGTAGCTATTGACCACTACTGTTATCCTTGGTTAGCATATGATTATTGAGCCCTAATGGTGTGTTATATGATCAGATAACCAAAAATGCAGACCATAAAGGGGTCTATCTCAAGGCATTTAGGGATCAGGATTCCCCTGGGTAATCATTGTGGAAACATGATGATGTATCCTAACATGTACTTGCGTCAGTTGTGCATGAGTAGGGATCAGTGCTCTGATAAGATATTGGGAAGAGTGATTGAGCTGGTTAAGAAGTTTGAAGGAATTGATGGTACTAAGGTATATATATATATATATTGAATGTATTAGAAGGAATTGTGAAGTGATTCTTGGTGATATTAATGTTTGAATTTAGATGTTTGATAATTGCAATGTATGTACAACAACAGGTAACTGAAAAGCTGATTTTCAGAAAGATCTCAGTCTGGACAGCTTGGATAAAGTGGAGTTAGTTATGGCGTTGGAGCAAGAATTTAGTGTGGAAATCCCTGATGAGAAAGCTGAAAAACTTACATGCTGTGCTGAAGTTGCTAGGTATATAATATCTGAATCTAAATCTAATTAAGGAAAAAAGTTTGATGATAGAAAAAGAGTAGTAGTAGTGACTAGTGAGTGGTGGTTTTGGGGTTTGGAAGATTGTGATCGATGTTTGTGGGTAACAAGAAGAATGAAGTAGCCATCTTATGTTTAATGCATGCAGTAATGGGTGTGTTAAGATGTGGGGTTTTTTTTTGGATAGTATCGCGGTATTTATTATTATGTATGCAACACAAAGAGAAACAAAAGACCTTCAAATATACTATATACACAGGATTCTGATACATCATACATACATACATTCAACTCCTTTTTTTTTCTACATTTGTATTGTATCTCTCACTCCTAGGAATAAACAGAATAACATTGAGATGCAATAGACATCTAGAGGTCATCAACACATTACTTGTGACTTGAAAAAATACATATAGCGCCAACTGAATGTGCCATTGGTGGGTTATCTCCATTGTAGTAGCTAGGTCCCGGCCAAATACTTCTTATTATGTTTTTTCCTAGGTGAGTATGAGTTGGATAAGCAAGAAACTCTATGTATGCAGATGCATGAATTCCAGGTAAACCTTGGGTGGGGTTCAGTCCTTAATTAGCTAGGTTTAATTGGGATGAACTCTATAGTTCCAGCAGTGTAAGTTCTGACCCCATTTCCAGAAAAAGAGAGTTGTAGTCCTTTACTGAGGTCAGTGATGGTAGATTCATGACATGAGTAGTAGTTTGGTATACTGTGTATCTTTATAGAACATGATTTTTCAATGTCTGGAATGGCATGAAGGTGGGAAGGAAGGTCAATGGTGAATTCTCCATAATTGTCTGTTACGGCTTTGACCCAGTTAGCAGGAGGTGCTGGTTGTTTCTTGTTTGTTGTTGTTGATGCAACAAATGGAGAGCGGCAAGTAGCGGCGACAATTGCACCTAGTAGAAACAGAAATGTAGTAATATTAAGAACAACAACTTGTACTGTATATGTCCTTACTAATTAACTAGATCATGATGAGCGGGTTATATAATATAGTTAAGATATATACTATAACTAGGCGAAACTTATTGGCATTGTGTTGTTGAGAATTTATGGGGAAAGTGTCACACATTAAGAAAGCTATAGATGTGAGTCACAACAGGGAGGTAAAAGGTCGGTTTCAGGATTGGATTATAAGCAACATCTATCTGATCACAATAAGGAAGTCCCAACTTCTTTATACTCACGTACATCAGCGAAAAAAGTATACAATATTACTAAAAAAATATGGATATAACCAAGTTACACATGCAAGAATTTACATTATGAAATTTGGGGGCGTTCTCACAAGAGCTTTCTAAGCGGTGAGGAAGATTGAGTTCAGTAGTTAAAAGCATATTTGATCTATGCTAAATTCAAGTGATAACGGTAAACATGGATCATGGAGTCCGTCCGCCTGTGTGATCTATTTTTTACGTAAATTCTAAGAAATGAGGTGAACAAAACCATCAAGAATATATATTAATCAAGTCGTAAATGTATATTGTAAAATTAATTTTTCAAAATTTTTGATAAAACACCCCTAATTATATTTATGCTCCCCTCAATTTCTATTCCTTACACCGGCCGCCCTGCATGGACTATGGAGCTAGCTTAACCTAGCCTAGCCACATTAGATTTAGATAAAAACAAAAAGAGAGAGGAATTCTGTAGTGTATGTATATTAGCGTAACTCACTCACCTGATACTGGTTTGGATAAGTGATCAAGTTTGTGTTTGCAAACGACTGTTCCGGTAATGAGGACAGTGGAGAGTTTATCTTCGCCATAACCAGCCATTTGAACCAGCTCATCTCTACTGAATGTTGATGACACATCATCATTCAAATCTATAGTAGTAGTAGTAGTATCCTCCATTAATAACGCCTTGGACTTCTCAGCTGGTTGCTGTAGAATATGAATATCCCTTCCGGCGGCAGTTACATGAACCACCAGCAGAAGAACACATAACCGAGTCATTATAAGGATTAGGTGGTGGTGCTGCTGCCTGCCGCTAAAATTGTTCATCTTCTTTTGTTGCTTTGGTTCTCTTCGATCGCTTTGGTTGCTGCTTCTTTGAATGATCAATTATATATGCCAAACCCAAAGAACAATACCAGCTCCTCTTCTATTTATACTATACTATATAACTACGTTGATCGATTAAGACTCTTTGATGATCGATTTCCCTGTCCTACCCTTCTTTTTTTATTTTATTACAGTTTATGCCCTCACTTCATTTTCATAATTATTATATAGTCTTACCAACCCAATTAAGTTCGTACCCAATCTCTTTCGATCTCTTGACCTAGCTAGCTAGTTATAGAGATCGAATTCTTTAACATGTACATAGTAAGTTTAAGATTCTAAATGGTTAATAAAGGAAATTGTACAAGAGTCGGGACAATATAGTCTAATTTAAGCTGAATTGAGTTGTTGAGTATTTGTAAGAAGAAGTTGGGAAATTTGGAAAGGGAAAGTTTTAATGTTAAGTTGGTAGCCTAACCCTCGATCATCTCCTACTCCTCCTCTCCCGCCTCCTTTACGTGTGTATTTTATCTATTCCCGAACCTAGCTAGCTAGCTCAATTTAGTATTAATAAAGTAGTAAATCACCATCATCAAAGCTATTGTTTGATTCAAATTCAAGCTAATTAATTTTTAATCAATTCAAGTTAGTATATCACTAATTAATTATATATAATTTCATCTTAATTTATTAACTATCTCTTATCTACACATAATAACATTCATCACCATCTTTTAGTTTTATGGCCGACTCGTCGATCTATTTCTCAACTAAACCAAAGAATTGATCGAGAAAAAAAAACAAGTGAACAACCTTGATCAAACAAATCCACTATATATAAATAAATATGTGATCAGTACGCACGTGGCGACATTTTATGCAATGCAAACAATTACTGAAAATTTATTTATGTTGATCCATGCATTTATAATCAATTTGTAATTGTATGTTCGTCCAACGACTGCCTCATTTTCAGTTTATATGTTGCAGGTTAGATACTACGAACATACGTTTATAATATTAGCTTTTAACTAATCAAAACAACAACCTTTGACCTACCTACGTTCTCAATATATAGGTCAAACATTTAATTCCTCAACGTGGATCGATTGCCGCTGTATTTGTTCCAACCCCCCATATCTCTCAATGTTTTGCATGTGTTTGGCCTTTTGACCCAAAAAAAAGTAAAAATAAATAAATGAGGTAATAGTGTTCGTATAATATGTGAACCATTAAAATTTCGTCAAAGCTATAATGTTGATCTGGTGAACTAGTCGAGTCCATCATACGACAATTAAAGAAACAAAACAAAGAAAAATATGGTTACGATGTGCTCTACACAAAACTCAAAATGCAATTAATCGAGTCCATCATGCGGAAGGAGTCTCTGATGAGTAACCAAAGTTGATAAGGGACATGGCGGTTGTAGCAAACGTGAAATTTGTGGGCCACCACTACGAGCATACTACCAACATTCTCTCAGGCCACAAATTTCGGGTTAAGTCGCCCGGTTAAGCATGCATCAAGCTGCGCGTGATATTTTTATCATATGTAGACCTTGGTGATTCGAGTTTGGGTTTGGTTCGGGTCAATTTGTAGATATTACTATTCATTTTGGGTTCATCTGGTTTAAATTAGGTTCGCGTGATTTTGGTTTGGTTGAGTTTGGGTATAGATGCTTTCGGTTCGGGTTAGCCTCTGCGTCATTTTGTTTTTTCGGGTTATAGGTCAAATTTGGGTCACTTATCCGGGTTATATTTGATTGACAAAAATTTTAAAAGAACAAATTTTTAAGTAAACTTTGTAACTTGTATCTATTTTCATATGCGGCTTCAAATTCTTTTAATATAGTGTTACTCTTGATCATGACTGCAATTGTGTATTAGTTGGACAAAATCAAATCAGATGACACTTTTTGTATATGAATTGTAACTATACATTTATCAATTGTATTGACCAAGTATAAATTAAAATTTTGTGAATTAGTGGTCAATATTCAGCACTCGACGCCTAGTTTACCCCGCCCATGCCCGACGCCGTGCCTCCCGTCACCCCGCGCCCGTCACACCCCACGCTCATCATTTCACACAAACCTCGCGCGTCTGCACCCATCCATCCTCGCATCGCGCAAGCGTCACGCCCACGCCCATCCATCAACATTGGAACCATTCCTAAGTCATAAACATAAAGAAACCTAAGTTTATAAAAAATATAGAGTAATATAAAATAGTAATGATACATTACTGTCTTATAAAACATTTTAGGTTATGTTGTCAATGTAGATGAAATAATCAGGCGGAGATTATTCATCCTCCAAAATGCTAGTCGATCCCACGCTTCACAATAATCTACCATGAAAGTATTTATTTTCCTCATTTTATTGTGTAATTTTCTTTGGACATATACACATCAATCTTGGTTAGTATATGTTTCAACTGAAAAGTTTAGGTTTTATAGTTAAACTTTATCAACATTTAAATCATTCCCAAGCCTCATGTCCTAAACATAAAAAAACCTAACTTTATTAAAATCAAAATTGGTAGAGTATTATAAAATTGTAATGATACACATTAAATTTTAGGGAAAATTACATGCCCCACCCATGACGTTTGGTGAAATTTCACATTCCACCCATGTGGTTTCAAAAATTACTTTCCCCACCCATGTGTTTTCCCCCGTTTTACATCCAGCAACTTTTTAATTTTGGTTCAATTCAAAAGATGCTTAAACGTTGTCCAAAATTGATGAAACTTTACATGGATGATCCTAAAGTGATATACTTTGATCTTATGTGAAATCTGAAGTTTTTTAAGCTTAAATGTGTCCCGTGGGACCCAATGAAACATGTGACATGTTCATTGGGTCCCACATGTCACCTTTAAGCTTTAAAAACTTTAGATTTCTCACTAAACCAAAATATAACACTTTAGCATCGT
>CM041779.1:49293459-49330902 GCA_023374045.1 Limonium bicolor | reverse complement strand
CGTCCACTGATGGCCAACGACGCCGTTTTAACCTGACTACCACATATTTCCCGCATTATTTAAATTTTTCGACGCCACGCGTAATCTAAATGACAGTGACGCCGTTTAACCAGCTTATTTTAGCTTAAAAAAATCTTATTATAAATATGTTGCATAACGTTGATCGAATAAGACTCAGGGGCGGCTCTTAAGGAGTCTACCCAGTTCCATTGAACAGGGCCCCAAATTTTAGGGGTCCTATTTTTTTAAAAAAATTATATATAATTAATTAAAAAATATTATACAATCAAATAAATAACATGTTGTTAAAATTTAACAGTATTAAGTTTTTTTGAAGACAAATTAATAAATATGCTAATAGATAAATCTGTTTATATTCCCCTACTATCTGTTATTATTAAAAATAATATAAATCTATTGATCTTCCTCCTTTTTTTGTAGACAGATAACCTCTTAGACTACTATGTTCTATTATATTATTAACTTTCTGTCGATTCACTTCTCCCCTCCTCTGTGCTCTCTCCCATCTCACCATCTGTCTTCTCACCTCCATTTTATTTTCTCAATCGATGACCTCTGACATACTCTAATCAATTTGGTTACAAAAAAAAAATTCACATTCAGTCATTCACGTGAGCTATGCCGGCCTAAACCTAGTAATTTTTTTTGTTATTTGTTTGATCTTCCATTACTTTTGGTCATTCACATCTTGGTTATTTTTTGACATATTATCCCATTACATAACTTAATTTGTGACACACTAAATTATTTTTTTTTATTTTATATTAAAATTTAATTTATATAGGGCACCGTTTAAATATTCGGCACAGGGCCCCATGAATTACCGAGCCGCCCAAGATAAGACTCATGGCTCAGTGGCCGCGGGTACATGAGTCAACACCATCGATCATGAGTTTGAAACCCAGCATAGGCCAAAAAATTTTCACGCTCTATTTTTTTATTTCGTTGGACTTTAGATTACGGTTTTCTTGTGAACCGTAATTGAAATACCCCGTAATTAAAAATAGTGATTAATTAGGCTAATAAGTAATTTAGAAGCTTAATTATGTCTAAATAATAATGAGGGAACAAATCCTGAAGAAAACGGATCCTTAAAATGGATTAAAAACACAAACGAACCTTAAAGCGCGTTTTTCGAGAAAACCGGGAAAACGTGACTTTAAGCGGGTCAAATAGACTCGTAACAATTTTGGTCAACTAAATAGTCATTAATAAACATTAGTGAAGGTTTAGAACCAATAAAATCAATAAAATGAGAAAATAGTCAAAACTGTCAAAAACGTGAAGTTGTGGGGTAAAAGCATAAATAACTCAAACTAGTGTGTCCACTATTGTAAATAAAATTTTAAAATCTCATGTGAGGCTGTGTGTTGGCCGGCTGCCTACTCCCCCTCTCATTCTTTTATTTCTCCTAATGCACTATAAGACAAAACAATAAAGTAACTAGTTACTTATACACTCTCTCTCCTCCATTCTCTTCTACACTCACGTACAGCACCCCTCTTTCATTCTCTGATTTTCTTCCTCCCCAAGAACCCCAACAATGGCGATTTGGAGAGCCCCATTCAGCACTCCACTTCTCTCCTCTTGTTAACCCACCAAACGTTCACCAAAAATTACAAAAACTATACCATTGGAATCCCCTCATCAAGGAGAACATATTCCTCCTTTCAAAATTCGAAAACAAGCATTTTCATCTCCATGGGTATTCTTGCTTTGGAGCTTGAGGACCACCATTAGAAGCCCCTTCTTCATCTCTTTGGTTTAAGGTAAAAAGAAATCCAAAAGCACCACCTTTTCTTGCCCTTATTTGCAAAATAGAGATTTCTAAGCGTTGAGTCCCTATTCCTTTTTGTTCCAGCCGATTTTGGCATTGTTGGAGGAGTAGAAATATTGCCCTTGTGCTACTCTAAGCTTCACCTACTCCTTTGCAAGGTAATGAATTCCTAAACCCTAGAAATTTACCTTAAAGCATTAATATAATCTAAGGGCTAGTTGGAATTGAATGGTGGTGTGTATGGCTGTAGTGTAGAGCTTGAATCTTCATAGCTGTTGGAAAAAGAAAGGAAGAAGGAAGAAGAAAAGAAAACTAGAAGAAGAACAAGGTAAATTATGCTCACTTGTGTAGTCTTGTAAATGCTTATGTAACAGATTTTAAAAGTGTAAAATGTGTATTGTAAAATGGTAAGGAGTAGTAGTATAATGTGTAAGGAGAACCAAACAATTTTGAAGCTTGAAAGACATTTAAAAACTGTCAAAACCTAAATGGGAATTACATGTTGTGTGCAGGAATTTTAGGAGTGTTTAGTGTTTGGTATTTATGTGTGAGAGCTTTGTATATTGATGTTATTGAAAACAGGTGAATTGGGTAACAAAATGTGAGTAAATGATGTGGTGAGAATGTAAAAATTCACGGGAGGTTATGTCAAAATTTACCTAGAACTAGAAGACTTATGAACTAGAAACTAGGTAAAAATATACTCTTGTAACAGATTTTGATTTGGGCAAGTTAGTGGATAGGTTAGAAGAAATAGCTAATGCATTGTAAGTTTTAGAAATGACATTAGAAGAGGGAGCAATAGGTGGAGAAGGTGAGAGTTAAAATCTGTAGCAAAATGCAACTTAGAAAAATAGTGTAAGTGCTGAAATGAGAACTTAAGAAAATGGGTGAGTGAATTAGTATAAAAGGTGTAATAGGTTAGTAATGGATTTAGACATGTTTAGGTGACTAATTAGGTGCTTAAATATGTGGGATTAAGTGTAGGAACAATGGGGAATTAATTGGGCAAAGTTTGGATTGTAACAGATTAAGAGAAACTTAAAATCTGTAAAAATTTAGCAGGGTCCGGGACCTTAGTCCAGGACTAAGTCCCGGACCAGTGTGCAAAACTAGGCCGAGAGTAGGACTCATGTGGTGGTCCGGGACTTAAGTCCAGTGCAAGGACCCGGACCACCCTAATAAAACATGCCGAGAGTTTTGTGAGCTTAAGGTCCGGGACTTACCTTGGGCATGAAGACCCGGACCAGTACTAGATTTTCATTCGAGAGTTTTCAAAGCCTGGGTCCGGGACTTAACTTAAGTATGAGGTCCCGGACCATAATTGCAAATCTGCCGAGAGTTGTGACCATGTGTTGGTCCGGGACTTAAGACCCGAACAAGGTCCCGGACCAACCAAAACTTGTAAAATTAAGTGTATTAAATGGGATTTAAGGTAAGGAAGTGAATGGTAATGATAGTATAAGATAAGTAAGACTTAATTAAGGATGTTTAAAGGTCATTAAGAGTATAAACAAGTTTTAAAACTAATAGAGAGTAAGTAAAGCATATGTAAGTATAAGAATTGTAAAGATATAGTAAGTATGAGTTAGGAAACGTAAGAGTAATCGGGTTTAGTTAATGATAGTTAGATTAATCGCTCGATTGTATGTATGTCATAGGACTGGATTGTGAACACCGGAGGAAAGTTGGATACAAGTACACGGTGAACGGTATGAACTTCTTATGCCCCGTATGCTACCTTGGTTACTCGATTTGTGTGTTGTGTGCTAATTGATCACCAAATAAGATAAACGCACAAATCGGATATATTATGCTTACTTGTGATTATCATGAGATTGTTCTTTGTTGGATATTCTCTTTAAATCATAGTTTGGTATAATTCATGAAATGTATGGATGAATATGAATGTGTGTATGCGTGATGTATTGTATTGTGATAGAATGTTATTGTGATTGGACTTCTAACTGATTCCTAAACAGCTAACCAATCTAACTTAATAAATTGGTAATTAAATTGGAATGAGTAGAAGTCCGATATAGTTTCGGCCACGCGTGAGGAGGCGGAGACACAAGAGGTTGGATCCAATTCCTGACTCTTAAACTGGTCCATGGCCCAAACCCCTTAAGGGTAGCATCCTGGATTAGTGAGTCAAGTAAATCCCGGTGGTGGAGAGAGTAGTCCCGGGCCGGGGTCATACCTACTTAACATGATAGAGTAAGTAAGAGTAAGTTAAGAATAAGAAGGAGTTAAAAAGGTTTGGAAAGTAAGTAAGTAAAGTAAGAGAAAAATGTATGTAAGTGTTGTGTAATGAGTAAAAGAGTAATAGCATCCGATTACACCCGGGTGTGTAATTTGGCCTAACCCTTGTGATAGGTAAGGATTGTGTATGCTATTGTATTGTTGCTTAGCTTGTGTATTGTATTGTGTATGATTGTATGATGAATGTAAAGCATGTATGTATGTTAAAAAAAGAACCGCATGTTTAGTCGACCTTAAATAGTCAGCGTGCCCTTGTTAGGCGGTATATGCGAAGTTTATATGCAGCTTTGTGCTGAGCCCCTTGGGGCACCGTTTTTAATATGATGTAGGTCCTCGAGAAGGGTGAAGACTATGAAGAGATTTAGTTTGATTTCTTTTTGAGTAATGATGAATTGAATGGTGTACTAAGTAGTACACGGCTGTAGGTTTTTGTTAGCCGGTGTACCATGGGGTACACCCTTTTGGATAATGAAAGTATTGGAATTGGGTATAGATGAGTAGCTTGTAGAAACTCATTATTTTTTTGGTAAACTTGGAAAGGATGTAATTGAATATACTTTGGCACTCGGTAATCCAGCAATGTAAGTATATGATCTTTTGTATTTAGTAAGCAATGTTTTAGTAGCTCGGTATCTCTTAGTCATCAGACCGTCACTGTATGTAGTGTAAGCCTAGCTAGCCGTATGGGCGGTTAGCGGCGTTGTATCACCTGTCGTAGTAGTAGTAGTAATTCCGCTGCGAGTAGTTAGGATTATTGGAATGATTGGATGGTAAGTAAGGGATTATCGGTAGGGGTGTTACAGTAATCTAAAGTCCTTTTAACTAGAATATTTGCCCGTTTACTCTGCACACTTACAGTAACTTCTAACACTTCTCTCTCACGCTACTTCCTTGCTGAAATCGCCTCCTCACTCCCGTCACCTTAGTAACGCCGATCGCCGTCGTCGCTCCCGCCACCTTTGTAACTCCCATCGCCGCCTGTCACCACCCATCTACCACTGGTCGTCGCCGTCGAATCTCTAACTGGGTATGCGATTTCTGTCGATTATTTCTAGTTCTAACTTTGTTCATATATATGTCGATTCCTAGTTCTAACGTTGTTTCTGTCGATTTCTGAGAGTGTAATGGTAAATGTTCTAACCTTGTTCATATATTTGTGCCCAAATTCACAGTTAATTGGAACCTAGTTTGTGGGATGATTTCTGCACTAATTGCCAATTTCGTTGCTTACTAACGGTAATTTTGCAAACCAAACTGTCAACTGCTGTAGTTATATTTCTTTGTTTATTTTTTTGAAGAGTAAATTTGATTTGGTTATTCTTAGCATTTAGTTTTACAATTAATACATAGTAGTGTAGTTTTAAAATATAAAATTAGTTTATAAGTAATTCTGATGGCGTGAATTTGATGTTGATAAAAGTGATTTGGAAATGTTAGAAATATAGGGAAGATGCTGTCGAATTTTTGCCGCGATTTAGCTAGAATTTTAACCTTGATTTTTTGATGAATTCTAATGTTGTCGGTTTTTTGTTTATGCATCAGGACTACGATATTATTTTGGCTTCCGACCTCAATTGTCTTAGCATCGGCTGATCGTCTACTAGATTTGGTAAGATTTGACAAACTACCAAACATAGTTATCCGCCCAAGATATACCTAATAGAGGTATATCTTGGGCAGTCCCTGTCGGGACTGTCCATGATTGTTAAATCTCACACCTAGGGTGTGAATGTGTTTTTAATATGTAGTTTACTGATTATTTTAGAAGTATCTCTTTATTGTTCTTCGAGTGCATATATTATTGATTAATATCATAATATCGTGCATTTGAAGAACTGTGGGGAGATGCTACCAAAATTTTCAATGAATTACATATTAAAAACACGTTCACCGGTGGGATTTAATACTCATGGATGGATTCAGTCAATAGGGACCGTCGAGGTTTTGTAAATACATGGAGCATTGCTTCAATGTTGCTGAACAAAAGAATAAATTATTTTTGCTAATGTCGTATCGCCAAACGTGAGTTCTGATATAAATTTACATACTAATTAGCTAACTTTTTTACCTTCATTCCTCATTTCATTTTGTATTTGAAATTGTAGCCACCACTGGGCTTTGTTTATCTTCTGCACCGTCACTGCTTCTCTGCTCATTCTAGATCCACTAGGGCGGTGGACAGAATTCAACAGTGAAGACTTAATCAAAAGGTAAGTTTGTATTGCTGCTTAATTATTTGTAGGTTTTTTGAACCAAAATTAATTTACTCGTTCATTGTGCTTAACGCTTTTGTTAATATGTGACAGTGCTTACAAAAAAACCCCTCAGGGAGAGTTTGCTGACATGACAATCACATACATCAAGATTTGGGTAATTCATTTATTTCATTCGTGCTGCTTATCATTTTACAATTATTTTACACTTGTGAATTTTGGTGATTTAGTGCCCTACCCAAAAGGATTCCAGGAGTTGCGGGTACTACGTGATGCGGTTCATGTACGAGTTCTGCGGGTACTTCCCAACATTTGAGAAGTCTGAAGACAAGGTAATACGATAGACAACGCTGTCTTGTATTTAATTCTTTGTGCAGATTTTTTGTGTCTTATCTTAATCTCATTATGTGTTCCATTCCTTTTCTTGTTCCAGATTAAAGAGCACTTTGGCAAATCCTCGACTTACACTGCAAAAGACTTGTATCATGTCAGAGAGAGCATGGCAGCCTTATTTTTTAGAATGGAGTGGTAGACTAGCTAGCTTTTTGTATATATTGTAGTGACATGAAACTGAAATGGCATTTACTGAATTGCTAGCTGCTGTAACAGATTTGCATGTATTGCAGAGAATGTCTTTTGTTGCTATTTTGTTTGAGTTTAAACATATACTGTTATCTGTTAGTAAATGTTGTGTAATGAAAGCTGCTGTACGATTCTGGTGTAATGAAAGATGCAATATATCTGGTTGAACTGTAACAGATGTTGTTATCTGTTGCAATTGTGCGCAGAGAATGTGTTTTGTTGCTATTTGATTCAGGTGTGTTGCAATTGTGCAGTTTCTGTATATCTGTTACAATTCTACAGTTCTGTAATACCGCCCTCTGTTGCAATTGTGTAGTTCTGTAATAAAAAAACATAAAAAAATAATAAAAAAAAACACTTTACATTACGGTTCCAAGGAAAACAGTAACTAAAGTGCTTTGGCGGGCGCACGCCGTTGGAATTTAAATTACGGTTCTATCAGAAACCGTAATCTAAAGTCTACATTTTAGATTACGGTTCCTGAAGAACCGTAATCTAAAGTCCAACGGCGCGCGCGCCAAAGCACTTTTGATTTCGGTTTTCTATGGAACCGTAATGTAAAGTCCCTGACACGCGGGACCAGAAAAGGCCTTTAATTATGGTTCTAAACCGTAATTAAAGACGTCTTCATCTTAGGTGACACCCGCGTTAACTACAGTCCAGAACCGTCATTAAACAGGTTTTGGACCGTAATTTAAGGCCTCCGTTCCACCAGTGACTCCTTCATGATTTGAAAAAGAAAAAAGAAAAGTTAGCGATGAAAAAGTTCCGGTGCTAATGTAAAATAAAAATGACGTCGTTTTAGTTGTTTGTAGGGGTGAGCATCCAGTTTGGATATTTTGGATTTATCCAAAAAGTGAATTAACTGATTTTATTTTTTGGATTTTTAACCGAATTCTCTAACCGAATTGAAAATTTCGGTCAACCGAATTATCCTAATTATAATTTGGTTTGGATTTGGTTTTGACTTTGTCTAATTCGGTTAACCGAATTATCCAAATTTTCTTTACAAAAGAATATTCTATTTTCTAATTCTAGTCTTTAGTGATAAATAGTTAAACACAAACCCTAAATTTTGGTAAGTTGAAATCCAAACTAGCTAAAATTTGGATGGATTTCAGTTTGGATTTCGGATTTCACTTTAGAAAAAATTTGGATTTTGGATAATTTGGATAATGGTTAATTCGGTTTTGATCTTATTTTGGATAATTCGATTTTTAACCGAAATAACCGAAATCCAATTTATTTTTTACAATTTGGATTTCGGTCAACCGAATTATCCAAATAATCACCCCTACTTGTTTCGGTTCTTGCCCCCCGCCCGTTAAGTTAACTATTTAAAATGACGTCATTTAGCTCTTTTGTAGCGATGAACTGGTGATCGATCTGTCCGTCGCTAATTGTTATGTATATTGACAAACACGCTCAGATTTTTTTTCTTATCTTTGCTCCTCTTCATTCTCTTCTTCTTCCTCGCGATACTGCTGCGACCAGCGAGGATTTTACAGCGTTTGGGAGTATTTCGGCCACAACTCTCGCCCTCGGAGTTGACCACGGCCACCGCTCTTGCCCTAGACCTTGCCGGCCACCATTCAGTCCATCTTCTGTGCATATAAGGTCATAAAACCTTAAATTTGTGGTTCCGAAAATCAGATGGGAAAATTACAACATGTGTGTTTGGTTGGTGATTGGTTCTATAAATTGCTAGTAATTTTTCCTGCATGTCGCTCGTTCATGCTTTCTGAGGCGCTGCCTGTGACTCAACATTGGTTATGTTATTTATTTCTTGTTTAGCAGAAACTAATCAAGCTCCATATGATATCCCAGAAGTGGAAGCTGAACTAGTTGCAGGCTATAATGTAGAATATGCACGGGATGTGATCCAACATAGTTCATTGTTGGTGGAAGCCAATGTCCCGGGGTCACGGGGACTCATTCTGACTGAAATAGGGGTGGGTCTTTACAAACTTCAAAATCTTCAATTTTAGGGAAGCCAAAAAACATGATATGCTTATGATGTGTGATAATTGTGGTTGTTAATTTTTTAACTTTGTTGATGTTTTGTGTAAATCTAGGGTTACAATGATAATACCAAATTTAAAATGTTCAATTAGATAAATTAACTAATTAATATTGTGTATGTTTCTAATATGTGAATTAATGAATGAAATCTAGAAGTCAGCTGCATCTCTGTAAAAATCATATAGCACCCTGTCATCAGGCCAAGGCAAACATGTAGCAAGCAAGTTACCTATAAGGCCTCTTTTTAACAGTATCGTTCACATATACTGTCAATCCTTCAAAAAACTTCAAATGCAGTTCTTCAAAAACTAACGCCCTTATTACATCTTAAAATTGTGTCACAAAATTGCCACCTTAGCTTAAGTGACATGACTAAAAGCAAACACGCACATCTCAAGTGAGATGCTCTTCCTATATACTGACTTGACTTCAACCTTAGCTTTGGCTGATGCCCGACAAAAACTTAACAGTTGCATCATGACACTGAGCTTGTCAGCTGTTTCAACCCTTTCCATTAAGACTACACACATATTCTCAAGGACTGGGGAGCACCTTAGTACAATTTCAACTAGTTTCAGCTCTAACTTTGTGCCTGTAATATTGCTGAATTCAACTCTTTGAAGACGATCACAGCTACAGTCCTTAAAGAATGCTTCGATATCAAAGTGAGCAGCTTTCCATTGCCGTTCCTGCAGCGTTATTCTGTCAAAATCCTTTGGAGTGTAATTTATTTTAAGCAAACAGTTGTTTTCTTACTATAACTTTTTTTCCTTGTTTCTTCTTAACAGGAATAAGGAACTTTTTTGGTAGTACCTTCAAGCTGATATTAAGTTCCTTCAGCTCAGGAGCTTTCTCAAGCAACCTCGACAGACATAAAAATTCATCAACATCGTCTAAGTGCACATCATGAAATGTCAGTTTCCTCAACTGCTGAAGTTTTGGAACGGATAGTAAGGCACCGCTACTAGCCAAGAGCTTTCTCGCCAAAAAAGACACAATAGAAACATGAAAATTAATTAAGACAGTTATAGCAAACAACAGCAAAACAACAATAATAAACTACAACGATATATCTATATAAGAACCTTAATGAAGCCAACTCCAAATATAGCTTCCTGAAGATTCGTCATGCCCATGAAGAAGTTGGAGTCTAATTCATCAAGTGGGTCTAGGTACAAGTATTCTATGGTTTGAGTATTTGTTAACGATAAAGACTTGAATACTCCACTGGCTATTAGCGTAAAGAGCTCTGGAGCGTAGATATCAAGATGATCATTAGGAAAATTTAAATGTGCCAACACAAGTATTTGAAGTTTGGGGCAACCTGAGACAAATCTTGATATTTTATCAGCTGTGGTGTATAATGATGTGAGTGCAAGTGCTGTAAGATTTGGTAAGCCTTTGAATGAAGATGGAGGATCAAACTGACAATGTTGAAGGGCCAGATGTGTCAGTTGTACAGAAGAAAATATAGCTCTAGGCAAGGGGTAAAACACTGAACCAATAGTCTTGAGAATAGATAAATTCTTAATACCAGTCCTCAAAACGAATAGAATAGGATGGTGAAAATATGTTTCATTTGGAAGGTTATCGTATGGTATAAACAAAGTTAATGTTTCAATAGAACCAGAGTGTTGCAACAAAAGGTTGTTAATAATATCTCGATACACTGATGGACGGAGCTTTGTAGCTTTACACAGAGAGCGATAAAAGGATTCATCAAGCACTAAAGCTGAAAGCTTCGTCCATTTGCATTTCCAGGTAGTGGACAAAATTGAGGTTCTCACTGCATCAGTCAGAGGTAATCTTTTAAGTATATTTTGAACGAGAGAATTAGGCAGTTCACTGATTCTATCCATGGTGGAAAGTTTGTATTGTAGAACCCAAACAAATCGTTGGCGAAGAGACGATTTATAGGAAGCCATATGCATGGTTCCTGATTTACATTTCTAGTAGTATTAATTAGCATATAGATATAGGTACTCGAAAAGAGGAGGGATACGAGTTTCCTTATCTTCCTTTCATGGAGCGAGGAGCAAATGGGAATGGGAGGGCAAGTGAATCGCTTATAGTCTATTTGAAATTGCAAATTAATAGGGAAGAGGAAAGAACCGGGACTAATTAGTATGCCCACATTAATCAGGATACTCTTATCATTCTTTTTTCTTTTGCAAGCGGATAGTTTTATTATCAAACTAATTAATAATGCTATCGCTGTTTTTTTTTTTTGTCTGTTTTTAAGATCCCATTGAATTAAGAATGCTTGACTATTGTTATATTAAAAAAAAAAAAAGAATGCTTGGCTGTTGCAAGCATTTTGATTAGATATGAAGAAGGGCGATGTTTGAATTGAATCAAACATGTGCGTCTTTCTAGGCAACGATCAGCGGATCCGCTCCTGTGCTGTGATGCTTCAACATCACTGCTGTGCTGCATTATGTAAAACGCGGGGCATTACTGGAAAGCAATAGTGGAAAGAAATATTTGATCAGGCATAACTTGCCCTGATCTTTAAGTGTGATATACTTAGTGTTTGTGAACAGAGATAAGACTAAATACAGGTCTAATACTAATAAAGCGTAATATAAAGAAAGGACCCATATAGAACTACAGTCCACTATCCCGCCGTGAGCCCAGTCGGGGAGTTTGGTTCGGTGCTGGTTGAAAACTGAAGAGGAAATAGATTTAGTAAAGATCTGTAATTAGGGAGTTTGCAGAAAGACTGGAAATTTCTAGGGTACTGTATATAACTACTCCCTTTGAAATACCCCAAAATTATATTTCCGTGATTTAAGACCTTGAAGCACAATTTTGGTCTTTCGGATGGTAAAAGGGGAATTAATAGACCTTTAAGGAAGTGTATTTGAGGGTTGGGATGTGTTCCATTCGGTTTAGAATGTCTTTTTTCTTAAGTTGAGCCAAAAGGGTATTTTGGTTATTTTGACCTAGAGTTGACTTTGATCACACTGTGGTATTATGGTAATTTTTTCCAAAAGCCACATTTTGAATTTGGGTTGGATTATAATCATTACAAAGGTCATGGGAATGACTCCGTAAAATTTTGGGTACATCTGAGTTTAACTCTTGAAAAAAGTACCAATTTACCCTCGGTGCATGAAAATGTCATTTTTTTTACCTTAAGGTGATGTTTAACTCTTGAAATTCCTCTCTCTGCTGATGCACGACATTATGCTCTTAATAAGTTAGGAAATTAAAATTTTATTCTACACCTTTTATTCAGCATTTTAATAAATTAGACCTTCCAACTTCCTTAAGTCACTTAAAACTCTTATAAATTACTTAATGTGTTATTTTCTTTCTCTCTCATCTCTTACCACAAATTCAAGACTGAAAATTGACGTGATTATCTTCTTCCTCCTCTGTTCGGCACCATTGTGGCACCTACAAGGGTTAGAATTTCATCATTCTTCCTTCATCATTCTTGCCAATTTGTGCTTAAAACTAGTCTTGTGTTTTCTAGTAAGGTTTGTGACTACTATCCCCTATCTTTGAGCACAGAAAGTTTCAGAATTATCTTGATTCCTCGATTGTTTTTGAGTAAGTATTTTGTCTCCTTTCCTTGGGTTTAATTCTTAGAGTGTTTGTGGGCAATTAGAGGACGAAGTAGTGTGATTTGGAAGGGTTTTGGTGGGTGACAAATTGGTTTGAGTTTCTTCTTGATTTTTACATATTCCTTTGAGGTTTTTCACTTGAGTATTCATAATTTTGTTGGTTGTTATGATTAAATCTTGAAGAGTGATTGACCGGTTGTTCGTTGGAAGTGCTCGGTGTGCCATTGTCTTCAAAAAGAAGGTAACGTAGTCATCTAGTTGTCCTTTGAGAATGACTATACTTGTTGTATATGATGGATTATGTGCTATACTATTGTGATATCTTGACACATGATTGTTAAGGTGTTAGTTCTAATTGCTTGGAAGGCGTGACACATGGTAAGTGATGAATTGACATGGTATTGAGTTTTAGGTATTGGATTCAATAAAGGTTAAGTTTTATATTAGATGTGGATTTTGAAATGGTAAAATATCATGGTAATTGGTGGATTGGTATGTTGCGGTATTGGATTTGTATCGGTAATGTGTTGCGATGATTATGAAATGGTCAAATTGGTTTAGACTTCGGTCCCATGTGATGGATTGGTCTAATTGATTTGGACTTTGGTTCTATATGATAGAATGGTTATCTAAGGGGTTGTGGACCTCGAAGTCCTTTATCATACGACCCAGTGTGCCCGAAGGTATTTGTGGATGCTATATATGTGATGGAATGGTTACCCAAGGGGTCGTAAACCATGAAATCATTTGTCATATGACCGGTGTGCCCGATGGTAGTTGTGGATATTATGTGATGACATTGTTACCCAAGGGGTCGTGGACCTCGAAGCCCTTTGTCATATGACCAGTGTGCCCAAGGGTGTTTGTGGATATTATGTGAAGCAATGGTTACCCAAGGGGCCATGGACCATGCAGTCCTTTGTCATACGACTGGTGTACCCACAGGTATTTATGGACTCAATAAAGTCTTTTACTCTAGTTTCCCGCCTCTTGTAGTTGACATACTCTTAGAGGGTGCACACGTTAATGGGGAGCAGGATAGCACTCTCGTGGAGAGAGTGTGGCTTGGGATCCGAGTAAGCTCCCATTGGTTAGACTTGTGTTGTATGTGGATTATGGGCTGACTTAATATTGAGTTGTGGATTACAAATTGTTTAGTATTGATTTAAGGTGTGAATATTGGTACCGTGGCTGGTTGTGAACATGGACAAGTGTTATTAGTTGTAAGGCCATAAATTTCATATTTAGAATTTGTAAATGTTCTCTTGATGCTAGTGTTACTCAGTTATGTTGACGGTTACTTCCTTTGTGTTTTCTTATTGTGATGCTGAACAGGTGAACGGTCGAGATTGAGAGTACGGGCTTGGGGAGTGGTCATCTAGTACTTTATATGTTAGATTGATTAGGGAATAAGACTTCAATTTATTTGGAACTCAAGTTTGTTTGGAAATGAATTATGGAGCACTATAGGTTTACATATATATATATAGCTTGATTTGCCTTGGATTAATATGTTGAGAACAGGTTTGATTAGTTCTTAAGATAATCATGATTAATTCCTTTTAAAAAACACATTTATCCTTGGATAAGATTGTTAACAAGACGGTATTCTTTAGTGTCTTGCCTTAGCGCTCTTATGAGAGTGGTGGTAACACCCATGTTTAATAGGTTTTTCACTGCCATTATTAGTACTCCAATTTAGGGGTGTTACACCCTTACAAGAAAAAAATGACGCATCAAAAAACACATGGAAGAGACCAAGTGGGAAGATGCGGAAGTAAAGACCTAATCTTTGAGTACTAGCTAGGTAATGCAATTTTCTTTTTGCTACCAGCCAATGAATATTTCAAAGTTTATGCATAAATTGACAAACCCTATTTACCGCAAATGAGATGTCCGGTCATGTTAGAATTTAGATCTTGGTATTTATTGGAACTTTGGGTTTTCGCCAATGATGAGTCAATCAACACACACTTCGAGTTGATGAACAAATGTTTGAACTCGCAATTTTGCTAAAGATAGAGTCCTTATGCATCCAGATCGAGTTGATCAACGTTGGAGTCCTTCTGTATGCAGAGTGAATAATCAACGATGACGTTCTTTAGTATAGATCGAGTCGATCATCATAGGTAGTTGATCAACTGCGCGGATCGATCCGGTCAACAAAGTAGTCTATTGACACAAACACACTCATACAAAGAAATGACGTTACAAAAGCTATATGAACAAGATTTAATACTGTACGAAGTTTTTGTCTGATCCAAAGTTGGTCTGACCAAAGTAGCTATAACAACCGCAAAAAATAAGGGTGTATATTGCCAAGTCATCCATTTACTTGGTAGTTAACTAAGAAATGTCACCCAAGGTTGAAACATGCTCGGATTGGAGTTAGGCCCGAAAATTATGCAATGTGGATGTTATGCTCCTGAAAATTAAAAAACAAACTCTGCCAACCTTTTAGATGAACTCACAATAAAAGGAAACTCATTTCTACTAGTTTTCTTTTCTACACCAAATTGCCATATTTTGAAAGAAAAGTTACCATAATAAAAAGAGAAGAGTTTTCATTCGTTTTAAGTTAGAAATTTATAGCTATATAGTTTGAGTCAATCTAGGGTATTCCAAGGCTTACTTCACTTATCACAGAGTTGATTAGTTTATTAGTAGGTGAGTGAGTGATCTTTTGCTTAGTAGAGACCATCTACTTAGTAGCAATGTAAGTTATGTAGTTGAGTTCATCAATACACAAGGAGTTTACATTGTGTTTGCGTATGTTTATCTATTGCTTCCGTTTATTACATTGATTGTGTTATAACCCAAGATTTGGTTATATTTTTTTTTCGTCACAAGTGGCCTTATGTGGATGTATTCTGGATTCAGGACATGGAGGTCTTTCTTATTAAAGGCGAGGACGAGGAGGTCTTTTGCCATTGGTTAATTAGGTAAGGATTTATTTAGGCTAATAAATTCCTTAATTATCCTCTCATCACGCTCCCATGACATTCATTTTTCCCCTCACTTTGTCAGTTATCGAGACGTCTCTCTCTCTCTCTCTCTCTCTCTCTCTCAGAAGTTACGTTCTCTCAAGCTCTCAAGCCTGCGTGTGTGGCTTTGCAATTCGAAATTCTGCTGTGGATCCTTCTTCTCTGTTGCACTCCGGTTCAGATTAAGGTAAGGGCATCAGTTTGTTCTGTGCAATTCTGCGATTTGGGAACTCCTCTCATTCTGATTTAGGTTTCTACAATCTGATTGTCAGAAGTGTTGATCTCCTACGCGGCTGTGTTCGGAGTCCCTCTGTGTTTCCTTTTTGCTGTCAGATTCAGGTGAGGATTGTGTGCAGTTTTGGATTGCAATTCCGGTTTCAGGGTTTGAGTTTCGGTTTCTGAATTGTGAGTTTCTGCCATGTGGATTTAATCAGTGATTTGGAATTGAGTTGTGTCTGCCGTTGCTGGAGCTGTGTTGGTCTGGACTCTGCCATTCAGATTGTGTTTCATGCTGTTAATTCGAGGTAGGTGGTTGATGGATTCAATTAGTGTGTTCAGCCTTGGGGCGTTTCGAATTCTGGTTTCTAGTGTGTGATCTGCTTCTGCGTTGTGTTTGTGAATCAGTCCGTTTGCGTTGTTTGAATAATTACAAACCCCCAAGGTTGTTTTCTACAAATGTATGATGTTTTGACATTGTTTTAATGCCTCTGATTGTGTAAAAGTCGCCTCTGTTCTCTGTGTTTTTCGGCGTGTCCGAACTTCTGTCCGACCGTTGAAGTTCGGACATGCCCTTCTGCGCTTTAATTTTCTGAAGTTTTCGCTGTGTCCGAACTTCCGTCCGAGCTTTGAAGTTCGGACACAGCCTTCTGTATTCTCTGATTTGTCTCGACCTGTGTCCGAACATGGATGTCCGGACACAAGTTCAGACTCTGCGCATGTCTGATTTCCGAAGAACGTCCGAACATCTGTCCGACCTTTGATGTTCGGACACTTCTGTCTCTTCTACTGTTTTGAAGTTCGACCTGTGTCCGAACTTCGTAGTTCGGACACATGTTCGGACATCTGTCTGTTTTCGACTTCTGAGTCTCGACTTGTGTCCGAACATTGATGTCCGGACACAAGTTCGGACATGGTACTGTTTTGACCATAACTTGCTCGTCTGAGCTCTGTTTTGACTTCCGTTTGCGGGGTTTAATTCCCCTTCTGATTTCCAAGCCATCTATGTGCTTTTTGGCGCCTTTGGTGCACATATGCTTATCTGTATTTAAGCTTCTGTTTTGGGACCTAGTTATCTCTGTGTCTGAGCCTTTGGATGGCTGGTTACGCTGTCTCGTAGCGCGCTATGTAGGATCCTTCTGTTCACGGGTGACGTTCCCCGTTCTGTTCACGGGTGTTTACACCTGTTCTGTTTACGAGTGAGGTTTCCTCGTTCTGTTCACGAGCTGGTTGCTCGTTCTGTCTGTATGCTGTGATCGCTAGTGTCCCACTCTGTTTTCTGCTTCTGTCTGCTTCTGACTCTGTTTAGTCCTCTAACGTATGGACTTCTGTTCTGTTTTCTGACATGCTTTTGGGTTCCTTTGACTCCTTCTGATTTGTTAACATTCTGTAAAATGTTTTGAGCATGCTGGTTGATGAAGTTTGTCATCTACTGGGCATAGTTGTGTGCTCATTCCCCTACTTTATCTAACATTGCAGATTGATCAGCGAGGGTCACTTTGCAGCTCTGGAGTTTAGTTCATTTTGTTAATTGTTTCGTTGAGACTTGTATTTGAATTTGAGCCTTTGGGCCTCTTTGTTAGCTTCCGCTTCTGATATTAGTTTGGTGGGTTCTGTAATACTTTTGGGATGTTGCGACATCATCTTGATTATACTTTATTTAAGTATTCTGTTTTGGGCCTTATTTGCTTATTTGCGTTTGAATATTAGAGCCTTGCGTTATTAAGTAATAATACGCGGCGTGTAATACCCCTAACTCCTAGGCCAGTGTTTGGGGGTGTTACAGATTGAGTCAAGATACCTTGTAAACTCACACCTTAAGGTATATCAGCTTACCAATCCTACAATACTATTACTTCCTACGGTACATCGGTATTAAGTATGATTGTCATAAAAAATAAGAATTAACCGAGTCCAAAGTAGAGTTTATGGACATAAGGGTAGTCACTGATTTAAAATGCGACATCTCTTTGGATTTTAATAAATCTTGTATGTACTGTGTTTGTGTGAGTAAAAGACCATGATTGTTTCTATGAGCAACTATGCCTAAAAAAATGATAACTCACTTATGGTTGTGACAGGAAAGTGGGTAGAAAGGGAGTTGATAAAATTTTCAATAAAGGTAGAAGAAGAGGCAGTAAAAGGAATATCATCCACATATACTAAAACATACATATAGTGTCCTGATGAGATTTATAAACAAACAATGAAGAATATGATAAAGAACATTAAAACCTATAAGGACAAGAAAAGAGCTTAATTTTAAAAACCAAGCCCGTGGAGATTGTTTGAGGACACAATAAGATTTACGAAGATGACAAACATGATTGGGAAAGTTAACATTAACAATCACTTTTAGCTGATGTGTGTATAAGTGTTCCTTTAAATCCCATGTAAAGAGGTGGCTATAGAGAGAAACGTGCAGATGGTGGATACTTTAAAATTGAACCATTGGTTTAAGGATAGCCCAAGCCATAGGACTGAGAAAATATCCTTGAGCCACGCGTTGAGCTTTTCTCCTCTGTATAGCTCCATTTGAATTTTGTTTAGCATTATGAATCCCTTTTGTCCCTAAAAAGATTCATAGAAGGATCATCGGGAACCAAGACCCAAGTTCTTGTAGCGATCAGAGCATCATATTTCGTTTGATAGCCCATCTCCATTCTGGATTATGTTGAGCTTGTTTGAATGAGGATTGGCCAAGAACTAAGAAAAGTGTAGTTCAGTATGTGAGTTTGGGGACCATTTTGTAATGGTTTTAGGCTTGCGGGATTGTGTTTTGGTTTTGGTGGTGATATGATGAATGTTAGAGGTGGAAATGGGTGGAGATGTAGGTTGTAACGAGAGGGAATTAGCGGTGTAATTAGTAGTATCAACTGGTAAAGGTGAGAATGTTTGCAGGGCCGTCTTAATGATTTTGGGGCCTGTGCTTAAATCTAAATGTGACCTTTTATAAAATTAAATTATGCATATTTATATATTACTAAATTAAATTATGTCACTTTACTCTATAAATAAATAAAAATAAATATTTTGAAGATTTGTGAATATCTTAATCATAAGCATTCAACTTTACTATATTTATTTTTTTTGGTCGGAACTTTACTATATTTATTTAATTACTATTATACCTAACAAAAAAAATTGAGGCCCCATCATTTTGGGAGCCCTGTTTTGTTGAGCGGAATACGCCACCCTCCGAGACGGCCCTGAATGTATGTGTAAAAGAGGATGAAGAAGTATTAGCAGTATAATTAGGAAAGGTGGGGTATCTGTTGGGAAAAGTGGGAATATGAGGATTTTCGATGATATCCAGTGTGATTGGAAGAATATCCAATGTAAACACATTCTTTGGATCTGAAGGATAATTTGTGTTTTGTGTTGGTCTGTGGTTGATCTAGCATGTAGATCCAAAAACACGTAACTTAGTGTAGTCAATAGCATTTTGATGAAGTAGTTAGAAGGGGATCATGAATAACTTTGGAGGGTGTGTGGTTTATGAGATATGTAGCAATAAGAGCTGCATATGACCATTAAGAAAGAGGCATAGAAGCTTGGGATAAGAGAGATAAAGCCTTAACCATAACCACTATGTGTTTAGATGTCACCATTCCATTCTGTTGGTGCAAATAGGAACATGAAATTATGTGATGAATTCCATTGTTGGCAAAGAGCTACTTTAATTATTGAAATTTGCATCCACCATCAGTCTGAACAGTCTATATGTTTGTGGAGAATTGGTTACACACCATATTGCAACATATAGGAAATACAACAGCAACATCATATTTCAAAGATAAAGGGTAGCACCACATAAAACCGAGTTCGATCATCCATAATAAGAAGATAGTATCAAAAACCATCAACAGAAACCCATAGGTCCATATAAACTAGTTTGAAAGGAACTAGTACTAGAGGTCTAGAAGTAGTCAAAGGATGTGAATGACGATGCCAATTATCTGGGCTAGCTTAGACTCCATAAAAATAGCAGTAGACAACAACAGATGTGGCTTTGAAATAGTAGGAAAAACATATATAGATCATCGCGGACTTGGCTTGAAGGAGAGTACCAGTAGTTTGATCCTTCACAGCAAAAACATCAAAATGTAACTCAAAATATACCTCATTATCCATAGCAAACTTGTGAACTGAAATGAGGTTCTTATGAAGGCAGGAATATATATATATATAGTAGTGAGAGCGGCAAGGCCAAGATGACAAATGCCAGGAGAAGTACCTATTTCTTCTGTTTCACTTGAGCTAATAGCAGTGACGGACCGAGGCTATAATTTGGGGGGCATGTGCCCCACAGATTTTTAGAAAAATACAAATATATATATATATAACAAAAATAAATAATAAATGTTAGATAATTAAATAGTATAACCGAAATATGATGTTTTGGCATCCAAAATAGTGCATGTTCAAAACTTGGGTTGGTGCTATCAATTATTACAACTACTATTGAAAGAGCATCCCCACTCATAAAATATATTAAAGTGGGAGATGAAGTGGTTGGTGATAATCTAAGCACTTACATAGAATCAAATATATTATTAGTCTATTAATAATAATATTATTATGTATCATTTTCAAATGATAGAAACTCATAAAACGATTGTACAATTTAAATATTAAATATTGTTTTAAAATTAAATTTTAATATTTTATTTGATAGATTACTATTCGATAAAAGATGCTCATAGATTTTAAAGTCTAGGTCCACATATCTATTTCTACTTTCCCTTGACACTTGACAGGCTTGAATTCATTGTGGGATACGTTTTATGATTATTCAAACTTAGATACTACAACATTTCAGATGTAAAATCTTCCTTACTTGATTTGAATCGTTCTCTTTTTATGCATGTGGTGTGTGTTTTAAATCTTTATACGGAATATGAAAGTTGGTTCTATCTATGAATTTTTATTTTTGATGATACAAATTATTATAGTTTAAAATTAGATTAATTAGGTTAAATTGTTATATAAATGTTATAAATATGTGCAAAATTCATTAACACGGCATAACAAGTGCACTACATTAAAACTGAAATTGTAATTTTTCTAACACGCCAATACAGGCTTCATGACCACGTATTTGCTTTGTCAAACATGATGGCACCCAGTTTTGTTTGTACTTTTCGTGCGAGCAACTACGTCCGTCCGCCTGATTACGGCTCAATTAAAGTTTATTGAGAGGGCCCAATATATATATATATATAATACTCATTTTAATATATAAGAGCATCCTGCAAAACCATCCATGAATCGTTGAATACTCAAGTAGCTAGCTAGAGCAGACCAATTAACCTCTACTCCTCAAGAAGCCAAAGTAGAATCTCATCATCTGTTTCCACAGATAGTAGACTAAGAATCAACCTTGTTAGCACGCCAATGGCGTTGTTGAAACCGGCTGCTATTCTGCTGTATATAGCAGTTACAATCTTGACGGTAAGAAGCGCCCATGGAAGAATCACCAATATCGTTCAAGGCTCCATCTTCTGCCTTCGGGACGGCAAAGCAAGCCCTATTAAAGGTTTCATGTTCCACACTATATAACTGCAGCTTAATTTTCCGATTTGTTTGTATGCATGCTTTCTTCTGATGACAAGATATATATATATATATATCTTGATCAGAAAAGATTATAACTGAGCAGATACATACAATAATGATGCAGGTGCAATTGCTAACGTTAAGGCCTTAATACCGGGTAATCCACCTACTGTCTTTAGAGTCTCAAGCAGCCCAACAAACAGTAACGGTTTCTATGAGGTGAGATTCTTATCTAGCAGACCTCTAAGTGGATCAACTCTCCAAGCCTGTAAAGTTGTTCTACACAAATCTTTTCTTCATGGATGCAATGTTCCAACTGACATCAATGGCGGAAAGAAGGGCGCTCCTCTTATCGCTTTCTCCCCTGTTAAGTCCTCAAAGCAGATATTCTCCGTCAAGCCTTTCTTTTACACAAATAAGTGACTCCAACGATCATTGTATTTTGAGGTGTACATGATTCTAAATCTAATTTGGGACATGTTAAGAATTCAACACCTCATAGTATATTAACTGCGCGCATTATTGAAATACAAACCATTTGTTATTCGATTGAACAATTGTTTTTTAAAGCGTACCATTATATTGATTTCATAAGCATGATCTCCCAATGTCATGGATGATGAAGTCACCATAGATACAAGGGTTTTAAGCACGGTCATTAGTCTAATGGTCACTACCAATTGCAACTTTGTCCCTATGAGACGTTACTCAAGTTAACGTGCCGAACAAAAACCCATCATCAACTACCCTCAACCACCATTGCTAAACACCTAGGATCAACTAGAGTCCGAAGACAGCAAAATAGCCATGACTAGCTAGATCAACTAGGGATTCCCATTAAAGGACCCGAACTCAACTTACCCACCATGCTAGCAAAACCAACAAAATACAATCAAAGACCGACTAAGCACTAGACCATAATTACACTAATAAAGACTAAAAATCCTCTCACCCCTAACCTTACATGCTTGAGCTAGAAGACACACCTTCCTCAACACAGCAAGACCCCCAACCAGCCGGGTCTCTGCTTCTGCCCCTGTTTCTCTTAGACACCATTGGAGGTGAGTTGATTGAAAGCGTAACCCGCTTCCCTTTGCGATCCATGGCCAAAGGTGTCCCCATCCCTTCGCATGTTGCCTCCTCCATCAGGTGATGGAAGGGTCGTTTCCCCACAAGCCTGGTTGGAGTGGGCGTGCTAGATGTAAAGCCTCAAAACGCTTAATTAAATATCACTACAAGAAAACAATAGTATCACGGGCAGAATATTCTGTATGTAAAAGCTCAACTTTCGTATGTAATGACAATCACAGTCGAAAAATTCCGTAGGAAAATTCCGTCTGTAATAAACAGGTCGATAATACTATTCCATCCTTGAAAACAAATTTCGTCAGTGATATTATGAACTTTTATAGACGGAAAACTCCGTCGGTAATAATATAATCACCGATGGCACATTCCGTCTCTGAAAATAATTATCACCTACTGAAATTTCCATCTCAGAAATGGTTATCACCAATGGAAAATTCCGTCTCAGAAAATAATTATCACCTACGAAAAATTCCGTCTCAGATAATGATTATATCCTACGGAAAGTTCCGTCTCAGTTAAAGTATCACCAATGAAATTTTTATGTTTCAGATATTATTACCTACGAAATGTTTCACCTTAGAATTACTTATCACCTACGAAAATTGTGTCTCATATAATCTTATTACCTACGAAATCTTTCATCTCATAAGTTATATCACCTGCGAAATGTTTTGTACCTAATAATTTTCACAAACAAGACACATATAACCTGAATAATATATAAAGAAAGCAATAAACACTAAACTAACTATCTAGGATAGATGTAGCCCGGGATGGATATTTGCACCCGTCCTCCCCTTACTACCGATTGTCGACCCTTGAACTTATAGCTAAACAATGGAACACCTAATTAATTAGCAACCTAATCTAGGCCTACTAATCAAAACCGATTTAACTAGAACTTCTCAATCAGCAAATCCCTGGGTCAATTGATATCATTAAGCTTAAGTTCCCCTAAGTTGCAATGTAGTCTAATCTCAAAATCACCAAAATTAGAGTACATCGATTTAGTGCCCACGGTTTAGGTTTCTATCTCAGAATCACATGATAGAATCCCTTATTAGTGCTAAACTAATCATAAATCAAACCAACCAATTTAACACAATAACAATTAATTGAGCAAACCCTAACCTAATCCCCAAATTCAATATAAACAAGGTTAAAATCCATTGACACTCAATAATTGTCTTTAATAAGCTCAATAACTAAAATAAAGCATAAAAACAAGTTCAAGGTTCACCAATTGAGATTTCAAGGATTTTGGGAAAAAATCCCCATCCCAAGCTACAAGGAGACTACACAACCATTAAAGCACAAAAATAAGAGAGGGGAGAAGAAATGGCCATGGGAGGTTGAAGAGGAGCTTCAATGGAGGTGAGCCTTCTCCTCCTTTTCTTCTTCTTTTTCCTCCCCTTTCTTCTTCTTCTTCTTCTTATTCGTGTTCCCTCTTTTCCTGTCGGTTTTGTTTTGTGTAGAATCCCTCTCTCTCCTCTCTTCTTCTCCTTTTAAAAACTGAAATCTGGGCAAAATTGTGGCCCGACCGACCCACGTAGGTCGGTCGTCCCCTGTTGAAGATGATGCACGTGAGTGATTTTAAGTCCGACCGACCAACCTGGGCCGGCCCCCTAGGTCGGTCGGTTCCAGTAGGTTCCGACCGACCCACTGGGGAGGTAGTCTGGGTTGATCATATGGGTAGGCCGGTCTTCAAAATGCTCTATCTTCTTCATTATAGCTTCAATTTTGGATCCGTTTGCGCCCTTGTGTTTGTCTTTTTGTCTATGTTATTCCTCTTATTTCAGCAATAATTGCGTAAAACACCAATAAAACATAAAGCTAGAGGAAAACTAGCTAGAGTGAAGAAACGAGCATGAAAAGTGTTGATAAAACATACTAAATACACCCCAAAAACATGCTCATTTGGACACTCAACATCCACACATCACCACAACACTCAATACATAAATCAACACTTATTTCCAAGTTAGTGGTATAGAGGTGAGATCTTGTTTAACTCATGAACTTTATGATAAATTGATAATGAGGTTGATCAGGTCTCATTACCAATGACCCACAAGCTAAAACCACATCCCCTTTGTACTTGTTGGTGGTACTCACTTCACATAAGGAATTCATGCATTTCATTCATAAAGAGTAAAATATTTCCTTGAACCAAATCCTCTAGAAGAGTCATCACCAAAAAACAAACAAGTCATAATTCTTAATAACTTCATGGCAATACTAATCACAACACCCAACACTTAACCTAACACTTATATGGGTAGTCAAAGAAATCATAAGTCGTCTACATAGCCATTGATCACCAAACAGAATAACAATGCCTTAAGGCATGCAAGAAGACACAATGCATAAAGGAACACAATTGTCCTCACCACGCATCCCCTTTTTCCGCAGAAGTCATTTTAAATCCTTTTTAAAACCACACCAGGCCAAAAGAAATCAATTCATAGCCGATGAGGCTCTAATACCACGTTGTAACACCCCCATTTCTTAACCTCTTAATTAGCCATAAATAATTTCACTAAACAACGGAAGTCATAAAACTCTTGGTATAACCGCCACACTCTTCAGTGAGTGTTAAGGCAGTTTGGGTAAAACATTTGCTCATTCAAATAAAGGATTAGTAAAGGCTTAAGATTCTCACGAGATTTCGGCATGACCTTTACTAAATATTTACTTCCTAACCATGTTTTACAAAACCTGTTTAAGTAATATGAAACCAGGGAATTCACAAAGCAATCCCAATTAACCAGAAACTAAAAGAGTTACATACTCTCAATCAGAGATCGGATACAATTATCTAAAAAGGAGAGCTATCAAGGGAATTTAATACTTATACATTTCAAATCCAAAAACAAAAGTAGTAAGAGTAGCCAAATATCCCCATGACCCACACTCTCAATGTTCTTCAATACCTGGGAGGAAACATCTAATACAAAGACACATAAACGTAAACCCTCAGTATAATCTGAGTAAACACTAAGTGCCTAAATTGGGTCTTATAAATGAAACAAGATATAACTCCTACATTGTTTAGTTCATCACATAATTCGTCTCTTATTTCTTTCCACATTCTTTCTTCTTTTTCTTTCTTTTTGTGTTTCTTTCTTTCCTTTACTTTCTAGTATTCTCATCTTCATGAAGAAGGTATCAAGGGGACACGTTCCCAAGCTTGGTCTTTCTAGCCCTTATCCTTGAATCTAGACCCCTAAGTGTGCATACCCTGATGGTACCTTTAAATTATAGAGTTGATACTAGACTCTACCTGAAACACCCTAGAAAATCCTGGCTACAAAATATACCTTCCTTATTATTTTATATGTGTATGTGTTTGCTTGAACTTGGTATTAGTTAATACAATGTATTATTTTTGGACTATATATAATCTCAGGGAGACAATAAAATCAATGTTAAAATATGTCATTGTTACAACGACATGATAAATTTATATTATTGACTGTAAATGTATATAGTAAACTAGGTTGTTCTTTTGTTGTCATTATTTATCTCGTACTAATACATTCCAGCATATGTATATATATAGCCGACTTACATGCTTATTTATAGGAGTAGTTTTCCTAATTTTATATAGCAACATTCTTGTGAAAGAAAACAACTTAGGAAATCAGCCCACACATATCAACATTACAATCTTCATACTATTACAATTTACACCTTTGTTATTTTGTAAATCATTACCAAATCAATACTAATCCTTTTCAGCCAAGGCCGATTGCTTTGCTTAATCACCTTGGTTACGTGGCTTCATTTTAGCTAACAAACATAGTTAGCCAAAGGGAATAGTACAACAGCAAGCAGGAGGTGTTATTATGCTAGATTTTAGTTTGTTGCATGGAATCAAATCCCTTCACAATATAAGTATTGTCGGCAACAAGTTTACCCAATGTTGGAGTCTTTTCCCCTGCTACCTTTTACAACCTGTATAGCCGATTTATTTTGCTGCTTGCTATCATTTATAATCAATTAGACAGCAAATAAATACAGCCATCCATATTTAGCAATTGCCGATAGCATTGTAACAAATAATATACCTTCTTTGTTATTTTATATGTGTGTGCTTGAAATTGATATTAGCTAATACAATGTATCATTGTCGGATCATACAAGTTTTAGGGAAGACACTAAAATTAATGTTAAAATGTGTCATTGTTACAATGACAAGCTAAGTTTATATTACCGGTTGTAAATGTATATACCTAGCTAGTTTATTATCTTGCTATTATTACTTAGTCTATACCTTAATGTAGACAGCCAAACTAGACCCTTCTTCATCTTTAAGTACCCTTTATTCTTTAGCAAAAATCAAAGCCAAACATGGCCTTGACATTGCCGGTTGTCATTAATTTGTTTCACCCACGTTAAACATTACCGGTTACATATGTAACTTAATTAGTAATCTTATCTTATATACTTATTTCAATCTTGTACTTATCCCAGCTTGATATTGCCGACCTCCTGTAGGTGCTGCTGTCTTGGTTTTGAGCAGCCAACAATCTAAACCAATAGAAAATAAACACCAAGACATGAGAGGTGTCATTACATTAAACATTTACTTTGCTGAATGGAAATTCTTTCTTAGCCTACTCAAGTTGTTGTCGGCAATTACTCCTCCCATTCATGAATGTCCCTCTTCTCTTTACTCACGTAAGTCCCAAGCAGTAGGATTAACTAAAGCAAGAATAAAACACATAGCAAGTTAGACTAGTACAAACCGAGAGCAAGGCTGGGAAAATTGTTGCTGCTTGCGCAAGGAGCAAGGAGAGGGATTTACGCCCAGGTGTTGGAGGAATTTAGGAGGAGGAATAAGGGTCATCAAAGCTGTAGGAACCTTAGAGAGTTTATAAAAAATGGCAGGAAGAAACCAGGTAACCTTTATGCACACCTATTCTTTCCTTTAATCATAATTTTGGCTAAAACTGTAATCTGAAACCATTATGTTTGCACTTGAAATTTATGTATGGTTTTAAGGGTTCCTTGGTGGTTAAATTGTGTTTTATTAATATGTTGTTGTTCTGAATGATTGACTGATGATGCATATGGTGGTGGATTGGTATTGCGAATTATTATTTAAGGCTATGGTTAGCCTGGGCTATGGTTAGCCCATCCTTAAAACTAAATCTTTCATGATTTACCAGTCGGGTTCTTTACATTTCCGTCCCATGAAAAGAAATGACCGATAGTCTACTCTAAGTGTTATGTTAACCTTAGGGGGTGTGCACACTTAAGGATTATATGGTGAGGTGGTGGTGGTGGAACTTTCTTATTGGGAATCATCCCATATTATTATTCTGAAACATGTGACCCACAGGTATGGCATTGATGCAAGGAAGGTAAACTAGGCGTGATATATTTTTAATGATTATACTCTTTTGTAATTGTTGTGTGTGTATATAATAATGGTTAAGTGAGTTTCCAAGAGAAAATGAATTTTACAGGGTGTGGTATTTGTACTCAGTTTCGCTGATTTTATTTACAACCCTTCTTGGGTGTATACATGTATTTATGGTTGCAGGAGGACTTCTTCGGGGAGATCACATGGTATGAAGATACCATGTACGATACCCTTTACGTGTGTGCTTACTATACTAGCTACAAGGAGCTGTCGCCAGGAGTCACTAGGATTACTTACGAGGAGTGGATCCAGACCACCGAGGGCTTTAGACATGCGGAGTATGGGAGTAACTCAACCATAACACACTGGGCTGATAGTTTCGTAGAACATGTTGGTGAAAACTAGAAAGAGGGATGTAGTTAACTCTTTTTGTCACCCCTTCATCTTTTGGTTATAAAATAGGTACCTAGAGCTAACATAGGGTTAGCAATGAAAGGGTTGGTTATATGGTGTATGGAAAGGAACTTGGCGGTAGAACTTTTGTTCTATAAAGTAATTGTAGGTGTGGCGATAGAATTTTGATAGCAGAAGTAGTGGTGGGGATTAGCCTGTGCACCTGCTATGGGTAGCAGGTGTGGCGGTAACTCCCGGTTGTATTTTGTAAGACTTCCACTGATGTAAACTCTTATGATGATATATGAATGCAGGTATGTTGGTGTTTTAAAAATAATAATAATAATAATAATAATAATAATATATGTATAATAATAATAATGATGGTGGTGGTTTTAGGTCCTGGAAACCGGGGTGTTACAGTTTGGTATCAGAGCCATTGGTTTAATAAGAGGGAGATTAGATGTATTAAGAAATTAAGAAGACTCGGGCACAACTCCAACAATCTAGGCAGAACTTAACTAAGTTCTGAAAATGTGATTTGATTGTTGTATTTTTGTTGTGTGATTGTTTGCACTAATTGATTATCTTAGTATAAATAATGTATGTACCGTAGAGTTCTGATGGTGAGGGGAGAGGTCAGCTGGATGAGTTAAGAGAATTGACGGTAAGCATGGGGAGAATCCTGGAACAACATGAAGCTAGAGCAAGGTAACTACAGATATCTCCCGAAAAATAGCTACAATGAAACCCAGTACTTATACAGGGGAGGAGGACCCAGTGGTTTTAGAAGAATGGATTCGGGAGTTTGATAAAATATTTGACGTGGTGGATTTCCCCGAGCATAAGAGGGTGAGTGGAGTTGTGTTCTACTTTAAGGGAGAGGTTGATCTCTGGTGGACAGCTGAGGAGGAAAGGTTGAAGGCTTTACCCAACTTTGGCTGGGAGGTCTTAAAAAGTGCAATGAGGAAATGATTTTACCCAGAACATGTGAGGATGCAGAAATATCATGAATTTGCTGGATTGAGACAGCGTGCTGATGATGTCAAAACCTATCATGCTAAGTTTGTGGAGCTTGCTAGATTTGCTCAAAATATGGTGCCTGATGAAGCTTCAAAAGAGCAACGCTTTTTGGAAGGGTTGAATTGGAATTTACAGGAAACTCTAAGTGTGATACCACTGACTACTTTACAAGAAGCATACGAGAAGGTTGCTAACCTATATCGTGTACAGCAGAGGAGGAAAGAAGTACAATCAGGACAGAAAAGGAGGTGGGAATCAAATAAGACTGGAAATTTGGATAAGAAGATTAAGATGGAGGCAAAACCAAGTAGACCTATGTACCAAGGGCAGAGCTCGACGGCCAATCAGGGTAGAAGGGCAAGGTACTTTTATTGTAAAATTTATGAGCAAAATCATCCTGGAGTGGATTGTCAAGGTAGGCAGGTGCAATGCTTTAAATGTGGAAGGATGGGACATCGAGCTTATGAATGTAGAGTTAGGAATCGAGGAGGGTGGAGGTAATAACGAAGGGAGTAACCAGGCTGCTAGATTTACTCCTCGTCAAAATTATAACAACAAGCCTGGTAGTAGTAATCAGGGTGGAGCTCAACAAGTCAGACAGGGTGGTCAGCGAAATAATAATAGTGGCCCAAGAAATCAATTTAGTGGGCAAGGGAAACAACCTCAGTATACGGGTGGAGGTGCACCAGGAGGAGGTTATAAGACGCAAGGGCACATCAATGTGATAACCAAGGCTGAGGCTGAAGCTGACCAGGAAGGAAACACTATATCAGGTATGTTTCCAGTTCTTGGAACTCATGCTAAGGTGTTATTTGATTCGGGTGCATCATGTTCTTTCATATCTTCTGCGTTTCTAAAAAGGGTAGGAGTTGTACCTAATATAGATGTTAGCATCTCTGTTTCTACACCCACGGGGAAAGTAGTAGGATGTACTAAAAAGGTTGAAGGTGTAAAGATATGTATTGAAGGCAATGAGTTCGAGATGGATCTGATAAAATTCGGCCTAGGAGATTTTGACATAATCCTAGGGATGGATTGGTTAAGTAGGAATAAAGGATGTATAGACTGTGAGAAACAGAAAATAAGTTTACAAGGAAACAAAAGAAAAAGGGTGTCATACACTAGGGATGGAACCCAAAACAAGAAGGTAGTATCTGTTTTGAAGTTGTGGAAAGATCTCCAGCCTGAAGATCAAGTTTTTATATGCTACATTCAAGAAGAGAATTCCAGGCAAGACAAAGAGGCAACCCCAGCAATTGAAGACTTGGTTGTTGTGCGAGAGTTTCCAAGTGTATTCCCGGATGAGATTCCAAGTCTGCCACCAGACCGTGAGATTGAATTTACTATAGATTTGGTACCAAGAACAGCTCTAATATCTAAGCATCCTTATAGGATGGCACCAAACGAGATGGAAGAATTAAAGAAGCAGTTAGAAGAATTGCTAAGGAAAGGTTATATCCGTCCAAGTGCATCACCATGGGGAGCTCCTGTTTTGTTTGTCAGGAAAAAGGATCGAAGTATGCGGTTATGCATTGACTACCAGGAATTAAATAATGTTACTATTAAGAATAAGTATCCCTTGCCTAGAATCGATGATTTATTTGATCAACTTCAAGGAGCTAAGGTATTTTCAAATATTGATTTGAGATCAGGCTATCACCAGTTAAAGGTAGCAGAGAAAGACATATCCAAGACAGCTTTTCGTACAAGGTATGGGCATTACGAATTTGTAGTCATGCCATTTGGGTTAACCAACGCTCCAGCAATCTTTATGGATTTGATGAATCGAGTTTTTAATCCATTTCTCGACAAATTTGTCATAGTATTCATTGATGATATATTGGTATACTGAAAGAGTGAAGAGGAGCATGCGGTCATCTACGTCAAGTTCTTCAGCTTCTGGGAGAAAAGAAATTGTATTCCAAGTTATCAAAGTGTGAGTTTTGGCTTAAGGAAGTATCCTTTCTTGGTCATGTGGTAACAGGAGATGGAATCTCTGTGGATCCTGTAAAAATTCAGGCAGTTAAAGATTGGCCTAGACCAACGAATGTTAGAGAAGTCTGAAGTTTCCTTGGATTAGCAGGATACTACAGAAAATTTGTTCAAGATTTTGCCAAGATTGCGAAACCACTTACGAACTTGATGAAAAAAGAAGTACCATACAAGTGGGATGATAAGTGCGAGGAAGCTTTCCAAATTATGAAGGAAAAATTAACTACGGCTCCGGTTCTTGCATTACCTTGTGGTGCAGAAGGCTTTGAGGTTTACAGTGATGCATCCAAGTACTACTTAGGATGTGTATTAATGCAAAATGGTAAAGTAATAGCCTATGCATCAAGACAACTAAAGGAATATGAGACGAGATATCCGGCGCATGATTTAGAACTTGCTGCAGTGGTAGTTGCATTGAAGATTTGGAGGCATTACTTATACGGCACCTCATGTAAGATCTATACAGATCACAAGAGCTTAAAGTATATTTTCATTCAGAAGGAGCATAATATGAGACAAAGGAGGTGGTTAGAACTTATTAAGGATTATGATCTGGAAATTTTGTATCACGAAGGCAAAGCCAATGTGGTGGCAGATGCCTTAAGCCGGAAAAGGAATCATGAAGGTGAAGCAAATTGGATATTACAGGACCAGCTAGTGGAAGATTTTAGGAAATTGAATCTTGAGGTAGTGACACTTGGAGATGTAACACCCCTAATCCTAAACCTGTAATGACGTCATAATTCGTAGCATAATAAATAGCAAATCGCAAGCGGAAAATGAAACTGTCTACCTTGGTGTTACACGCGTTACTCACCCTTGTGAGTAACAAGGCATCCTCACTCTTTCCAACATACAACCCCTCACGCTGTGATGAACAGATACTGAGCACTTCTAATTATACAAACCAATTCCACTAAATGAGCAACTAACTGATACAACAACCTCTCTAATACAACACAAAATAAAAACCAAAGGTGTTTGCTGAAAATACAAACAGCTACCCCCGAGTCCCGCACTCCGGCTTGAGTCTTCTTCAATAACCTGGAATGTTTGGCCCAATGAAGGGCTCAGCAATCGAAATGCTGGTATGCTAAATGTAGTCTTAAATCATTTGGATTCCTTAAGTCGTTTTAGCCATCTTGATATTAGATTCATTACTAAAATACCGGTTTACAATGATAACAGTAATAACTGTAAACATTTAACAATCACATAACAACTCTCCTGTAAACATCAGGTACGATAGCACACAACACCAATAACCACACAACAATAATCCATAGCAATAATCAATAGTCCACATTAATATCCCATAACAATCACCAAACAAGATACGCGTATAAACTTGTACTTTGTTAGTTAGCCACCTGACCTTATCCATTAAACCAATCATTTAACCTTTCCAATTAATTTCACCACAAGTGTCATGTTAAGTCAAACCTTAATAACTTATCAATGGACGAATGGTCCCCTGTGTTCCATTGGAAACTGTTTACCAGCTGACCCTATAGTCCTGGTTAATTAACCGATCCGGTCGAACCTGTGCACCAACGGCAGTGCCTTCCGTCATCCCCGAATGTGGCTGATGGATTTCCTTTGAGTGACTCTCCATTGAAGTCTCTCGTAGTGATCACAATGCGCAACCAGAAGTCGAAACAATCTGGATTCCTCTCTTTATAAGTTAGCCCTTTTTGTCAGTGACATAATACCAATACTTGAGTTAAGGCTATAACAGTTGACCATCAGTTAGGTTCAATAATACCTTTAGGTCAGTTAGTCTTGTTCCAGTTTAGATGTTATAAACTTCCAGTCATAAGACGTTCGCGTATAAATAAAACGCAGTGGTGTTGAGCAATACGCATACAATATCATATACATAAAATAACACATATCGCTCTTAAACAATTAACACATAACGTCTGGACCTTAGGATAATCCTTAGGACATTCAGACCACACAATTAACATACGTTCACCGTGATAACAGCTAGCTTGACAATTCACGCTTTAACAGTCCTTCCCCTACGCTGTTATATTTACAAGCAATACCGGGTAATATTAATATAACTATCCATTAACATTACAGTACTGTCACTGTAGTTACTAATACTTGTAATATACGATTCCTGTAAGTTCTTTATTTCCCCCTGTCATTTTACAGTGACTCTAGATAGTTCATTAGTTCTTTATTTTATGTGATGCTCACATGTGATAATGAATTTTCACCTGTAGTACTTTCTACTTCCTTAATTATATACTCATAATTGTTTCCACTTATTCTTATATTATATCCCTTGGTCATTTTTATTAACCACAATTATTTTATAAACTTTATATTATACTCCTTAATATACCATAATACAATATATTACCTAGTTTCACTTCTTTCCTATTAAATTACAAAACCAACCTTATTAATTCGGTATTTATATTTTATACCCAACAACTTAATAAATTACAATAACTACAATAGAGTTTTCGGTAATCATAATTTGAACCCAATAACTTTTACAACTTACCAAACAACCATATACTTTTATAATTACTCAATACCCATATTAATTTTGGAAATTGTAAAACAATTATATTAACTTCTATAAATTGCCAAATAACCTTATAACTTTTATAATTCACTAATACCCACATTAACCTTTGTAGTTATTAATTAACCATACTACTAACTTTTAATTTACTAATTAGCCACTTAATATTCGGTAATTCCAAAATGGATATTCTAATTTTTATAAATTACCAAATGACTCTCATTAATTTTCGGTCTTGACATATATCTTTCCTATCTTTACATTTTAATCCCAAAACTTTATGAGTTACATATTAACTTATAAATTATAGTTTAATATTTAATTCACTAAAATAACCAAACAGTCCACAACTTCTTCAATTTTCATTTCCGCCCATATTAAATTCTATTTTCATCATATACTTCATAAATTAACATATTCACCCCAAAACTTTTATAAACTTAATATTTTATGTCATAAATCATTTTAACCCAAGTTTTTGGTCAAAACTTTGACCAAGACTTAATTTCATAATTAATACTTTGTAATTACCCATAAATTCATAAGTAATTCTCGGCCATAAACACTATTTTTTTCCAATATTACAAATAGTCCCACACTTTATAAAATGTTATTTTAACACTAACCACTTATTTAAATTCACACAAAATTCATAATATTAATTCTACCTTATATGTATACATAATTATGCCAATATACTCCTTAACTCTCGGTAATCCATTTAATACACCAAACTTTTCAAAATTTACATTTTAACCACAACTTATTAAACTAGCCATTTAAATACTTGTAACTATTTTTAATAATCCCAAAATTTATAATATAAGCTAATACACTTATATATATCTCAAAAATCATCAAATGAAATACTTTGCTCTCGGTTTTAATATTCCTTTACCATATAGTTTTAAAACTTGATTTAAACCTTATAATAAATACATATAAATGTATATAAGCCATATAACACTTCTAAAAATTATGCTAATGACTTAGAATGATTATAAACTCAAAATAAAACCTTTTATCCTTAGATATTTCGGTTTAATAATATGTGTATCATATTTAATTTTTGGTGACACAATTTTATACCTTAAGGTAATAATCTTACCTATATGTTATAAATTATTTTTCTTGATACTTTCACTCAATATTTTCGGCCTTAATATTAACATGGCCTAAACATAATTTTTATACCAAAGTTTGAAGCTTAAATTAAGCTTAAACTTAATAAACCTTACTATATAAACTTACCCTTAAATCAAGACAATTCTTGTACTTGATTTCTCCTTGAATTCCAAGCTCTCCAAATGTTATCTGATGAAGAATTTTCGGCTCCTTATACATATTTAGGAGATCCATTTGTTAGACTTCTAACAAGGTTTTATAAATAATATTTGAAGTAATTTACAAGAGTTTACCTTAGGAATTTAACAAGGTATTTTTGGTACACCTTGGGATGATTGTAGATCCAAGTTTCCTTCATGAAATAATGAAGAGAATATGGATTTAGAAGGTTTTAAATTTGAAAATTGCTTAAGGAATTTTCTTAAGATTTTCAACATGAAAAATATACCTTAACTTGATCTTGTTGTTCCTTGTGTTGTTGTTGAATTTAGGAACCTCCTTGGAACATCTATGCTTGGCGAAAATTGTAGGAGTTACTAGGATGATTTCTTGCTTCAAGACTTGAAAGATTTAACTATGAAATTACATTAAAATGGTGTTAGAACTTAGATCACCATTAATGGAGCTTAGAAGCTCCAAGAAATTACATGACAAAGGGAGAAGAAAGAGAGCTTAGCAAGGACTTACCAATTCGGCAATGAGGCAGGAAATGAGTGTGGCTACGTGAGGTATTAAGGAGTAACAAGGCTGATTTAGAATGAGAATTATTGGTTGGTAACATGTCATTATTTTATGACATACTTTAGACTATTTTGATTTCAAAATTGACCACAATGGACTCATCACTTGTCTACTCTTACGGTTGATTAGCAAGCATGATTGAAGCTTTTGTTGATTGTTTATGGGAAGATGACAAGGCAATGTGAGTGGTTATCTTCCTTTTTGAATTTACTAAGTTGATTACCAGCACTCATCTTGTTTGTTTATGCAGGTGTTCGGACAAGAAGGAAGTAGATGGGCAGCTCCTACTCATGTAGTCTTACGGCTGGATGGAAGTTCCAGGAGACTAATGAGATTTTTTAATTGTAGCAAGATAATCATGGAGGTTAGTGGAAGTTTCCTTTTGATTTAATAAAGGCAATCAGGCCCTTATATTCTCCATCTTCATCGGCTGCTCCATGTGCTGGAAGGGCAGATTGCAATTTATATATAGTCTCCTAAAAGTAGATCCAATTGTTTTATTAATGCTTGCTTTCCATTCCTTTTGTTAATCTTTACTAATCCTCTTGCTTTTCTCTTGCAGGTTATACGGTGGATATAAGCTTCATTGATAGTATTTACTTGATACATTATAATGTAACACATGCTGGAGAGTCACACTTGCATAAGACCAATTTTTTGTAAAATCTAGCCAAATGAGACTACAAATGACGCCTGGTATAGGGATTAAATGGACTTGATTTTTCATTTAATTTTGGTTACACTATATTTTTAAGACCATACTAATATGTGTAATAGGTTCCAGCATTTAATTGGTACATTTTTATTATGGTAAAAGATGAAAGTTTTAAGGTAAAATGCTGATTTTAGGTACCTTTTGATCCTAAAATCGCCCCTCTTGTACTATGAATTTAGTACTGCCACTAATTGATTTATGGCCAATGTATCCAATTTTAAGTTTACCAACTCGTGGCTCCTCAAAAACCTCAAGGCAGTTGTGTACAACGCATTTCGTGACACCCAAAGGTGCGTTTTGTGCTTTAAGGATTTTTTGAAAAAATAATTAGTTGCTCTAAGTTCCAAGTGTTATTGACATTGTTTATAGTCAATAATAATATGTTAAGGTGTTACATTTAGTTATATGGGGTTATATAAACTTGTAACTCAATTTTCGGGCTAACGGGACACTCCCGGGGCAAAAAGGAGCGTTAAGAAATTCTCTCGAGCACTTTGTGTATTTTTGAAAAAGTAGCTCAAATACTCTCTTTAGAATGTTGGATATAGATGATAGGAACTCTTAGAATAATTTATATTGGGGTTTGTGCCATTTCGGTACCTCTCCTGGGCACTCCCGAGGGTTTATGGGGCCCTCATCGGGAACCTCCGAGCACTTTGTCTTTAAACTGATATTCTTGAGAATTCCATTAAATGTTCATTAAAGTTTATTGTGCATTTAGAATAACGTGTAATGCTTCACTTTATTTTATAAGGTATTTCCGGGACTTTCAGGCTTTAAGGGGCCCTTAAGGGAACTCTCGGGCATATTGTATTTTTACTCAGTTCTGACTGGAGGACTTGTTTTTTAAAGGTCATAAGATGACCTTGGTTAACTTCATATTAGTTTTAGAGCTTATATAACTTGTTTATCTTAAGGTCGGGCTTTAACGCGCGTTTTAACCTTAGGAGTTTAGGTGCGCTTTAAACGCCCAAGTGTTCATATGCTTTCTTAGGGTTTAATATCCCCTAAATAATACTTTTCATCATTATTTAATTATTTAAAGGTTAGGGGTATTTCAGTCTACCCCCTTAAAAGGACTCGTCCCGAAGTCATAACTAATTTGGTATCCTACGGAATCAAGTTCCTCATATCTATTTCAGTATACTTATCATTCTTGGGTGCAATACTAATTGACACTTCTACGTTCCATCTGTATTTTAAGTGCATGCACTTCATATAAACCTTTCTTACTCATGATA